>VZTQ01008640.1:334461-490583 GCA_013400755.1 Pelecanoides urinatrix | reverse complement strand
GCCTTGGCACAGGCTGCCCAGGGCAGTGGTGGAGTCCCCATCCCTGGAGGGATTTAAAAGACGTGGAGATGAGGCGCTTGGGGACATGGTTTAGTGGGCATGGGGGGGTTGGGTTGACGGTTGGACTCGATGACCTTAGAGGTCTTTTCCAACCTTAGTGATTCTATGATTCTATGATTCTAGGGCATGTCTTGGACCAGCCTTTCCCATCCTGGTCCTGCAAGCTGCGGTGGTCAGCGTTACCCTGCCAAGCCCACGGGCAGCTCAAGCCACCAACTGCCATGTCCCTGCCCTCAGAAACACGCCAGAGCAGAGCCTCCTGCTTAACCAGACATACAGGTACTTTGAGAAAACCACTCCCTGCCTCTGACAACTGTTTTGACTTGGGGTATCAGCCCATGAGGATCCTTCTACAGTCAGCTGGGAAAGGGTGCAAAGAGAGGACAAAGAAGAAAACACACCAGTCTCTGCAGGTGCACCAGGAACCCATGCGATGAAACGGGTTTGGCAGCCTCACAGTCCTCCTGTTGACTCAGTCCTTTGGCCAAAGGAGCTAGACATCAGGGGAACAGGAGGTAACAGGGTGTATGTGGGGAGAGCCCTGCTTTTCCTTAGCATCTCGCATAACCCACAGTACTTCAGGGCACCGACATGGCTCACCATTGTGATACCCTCAGCCCTCTGTAAAGGAGAGCATATGCGCCCAGCAGCATGATACGAGAGAAATCTCACCCCCCTCTTACACACAAAGACAAGAGGATACAGAGCCTGCCATTGCTCAGCTTGCATCTGTTCCTACTAAAGTCACAAGCATGCTTGTTGGCTTTCACAGCCCCCAAAGAACATGACTCATTTGAAAACGTACATCAAAAACGACCCAAGGGAGCTGGGAGGGGAGAAAAGAAAAGACCTGGCATGGCTATCAGCACCTCCTTCCCAGCCCTGGACTGCATCCATCTGTTTACAGCCAGGAAAAAACAGTACCTACCCTCTGCCCAGGTAGTCCTACACAGTAGTGGAGATGTAGAAGATGTAGCCATCTCCAGTCACAGCGATGATAAATCCATTAAGTGCCTGAAAGCATAAGTTGAGCCCAGAGTTACTCTCCCTAGCTTCAATTCAGCTGAACTTCTCCAGGTATGTCTTCAGCATTCAGGGACAGGAAGGGACCTTCTTCATCAACAAGGGACCCCCCCAAAAAAAAAGGAAAGCACCTTGTGACCATGCAAGACTTTTAATCCTGGTTAGTTGGGATTTTTTTTTCAGGCTTAGCATGAGGAATAATCAAAGGTGGACTGACCATTTTTTCTAGACCCATCATTGAAGCCCTCTCACCGCAGGGCAGCTCCTGCATCAGGAAGGAGCAGCTAAGGAGAGGTTTCGTGGAGGACTTAGTTACCATCTCTCCAGCTGTACCAGCTGGGTATAGCTATACTCTTCCGTGGCTCTGATTTTCTCTAACAAACCTGTCTACAACTTCAACAACAAGCACCAACAGGCAGTTGGGAGGAAGGACTGCCCTGAGCCGTGCAGGAGCCTGCTGACTCCAAGAGGAGCCTAGCATCAGTTCAAGCATAATGAAGCCTTCAGAGACAGTAACCAAACTGCAGTCCGTCATGGACCTGACCTATTTATCCACTCGTTCATTTTAAGGATGACCTCCAAAGACACTTTGGGCCTTGCTCCTCACCTTGAATTTTACAGTTAGGCAGTTATACAACCTTATTTCTGCATTTCTGTATGTCTTCTCCCCACACTTTCTCCAATCACTCCCCAAAACCTGCCTTTTAATCCTTTGCACCTGAGGACATCGCTGTCCCTTGGACTTCTGCTCTCAGCTCCAAGGGTACATGAACAACTCATCACAAAGCACATGAAGTAAAAACAAATCCAGTCACCGCTATCATTCAAAGATGGTAAAGCAGCTAAAACCAACATCCACCTTGAAAGCAAAAGAGGGGGAAAAATCTGGAAACTCAGATCCCGGATTTGTGAAGGCCCTGACATCGCATCTGTGATGCCTGACGTGGCACCCCCTGGTCCTTACAAGTGTGTAGACTGTTTGACACATCTCTGAGGAGGTGACAGCATCCTGTTCTCATCTGTCTCCCACTGCACAGGACCACAATCCCTTCCCATCTCATTTTGATCTTGTTCCTGACAAACATCTCAAGAGGCCCCATTGCTCTTGAAGGCCCTCAAACACGTCCCGGCATTGAATTGCCACTACGAGACACCGTGCTGGGAAAGTTACTCTCCTCTTGCCTATGTTCTAGATGATAGAAGATAAGGCTTTAAACACAAAAAGCCCTAATCTCTATAAAAAACATCTTTGTGCTCATACCATCTGCCAACTTCACTTCTTGCCTTGCACTCTCCAATTACACACGCGTGGCCTGCAGCTACCTACACACCCAGCTGGTAGCTCCTTGCTTGAAAGAGACCAAAGCCATGCCAAATTAGAGAAATTGCTCAAAAAATATGGGAGTTCGTGGCTAGGGTGGAGGGAAAGGAGCTCACACATCAAGTGAATACCCAGAAAAAGAGGCAAGACGGAAATCCAGAGATATCTGGTGACCATTTCAGGTTGATTTCCTCCAAAAGGAAGGTACTGCACTAGATAGCAATTCTTGCCCCCTGCTCTTGTCTGTAATAGATTGAATTTATTAGTGAATAAAAAGAGAGAAATAAGGAAAAGAAAACCCTAAGTGGAAGTCTGGGTTTAATCAAGACGTGGGCAGAAGTCTCAGCAGGTCTCATAAGCATCAGGCCAGGACCTGCCACAAATACGGACTCTGCCCTCGCTGCCCAACTTGGCCACGCCGAATTGCCACGGGGACGCGCTGTTTGCTTGAGACCAGGCTGGAGAGAAGGGTCCGGCCGCCCATGCTGCTCCTTTGGCTCCGCTCACCCTCTCCCCCCAAGCAAAGAGGAGGCAGGAGCAATCGGCTGATGCAGCTCATGCATTTGCCCATTTACAGTGACACTCAGGCTCGCCCGGATGGCTTTTTTTAGTCACTGGGATTATTTGAGAGGCTGCTGGATTGAGCATGTTGCTTGATACCATACAGATCCAGCTTGCAGCAGGACCGATCCCTTTCCTTCCTGCACTGCAGCCCCCCAAGGGGCCCTGAGTCAGTTTTCTGCAAATTACAGTATCTGATTAAAATGCTTTTTGGGGAGAAAAAAAAAAAAACAAACAACCCGAAACAGATCAGGCAGCTCAGCTGGGGGATTTCTGTCACATTAACACCTCATAAGCTCTCCACATGCCTTCAACCACCCGAGGCTGCCAATGCTCTGGTGGCTCAATAAATTGCCGTCATATGGCCCAGCTCAAACCCCCAGAGAGAGCTCGGGAGCAACTCCATTGTAGGACTGGGGCAACCGTGGTCTCCCTCCTGGCTATCACGTTATTCCAGCTGTTCCTCTGTGACTATCACACTTGCAGACAGCTGAGACCGCTCGTGGGAGCGAAGCCCACATGGGAGATTTTATGCAGTCCAAGCTTCATCGCCAAAAATCACACTGGGCTCCCATGGGGGCTCCTGCGGGGCTGTGCTCACACCCGACTGCCTGTCCATAACGGTGGGCATTTGTGTGAGGCTGTGGAGGAGCAGGCACCAAAGTCAGATTTTAAGGAGAGCCAAGCATCCATCTCCTAGTGTTTGGAGAGGTGGAAGAAGGAAGAAGAGTACTGAATGCCCAGAAAGCACAGACACATGTGATGTCAGGAACACAATCGTAGAAAGATTAAAGCTCTTGCACAGACTTGCCTTGAAGCCCTAAGGAACAGCACATTTTAAGTTGACATGCCCAGATGTTTATTCAGCAACCAGCCTTTCCATGTGACCTTTCTACCTCATTTCCTTCAGTCTTACATTTATAAATTGGAGCCCAAACAAACAGCACTCTGGCCAGCTTATTCACCAGCTCCTTGTTCTCTGAAGTTCATCGAGAGCTATTTCATTAGACCCACACGGGTCTTTCTACAAAGCAAAGTTCCCACCGCCCACTGATTTTGTCCACCGCTGTCTTCTGAGATCCATCTTCCCTTTTTTCCCTCCCCCACAATCTAGAAACTGAATCTGGGCTTTTTCCATCCCGGGCAGGCTGTGAACTCATCCTGGGGAGCTCATGCAACACCCCAGGTAGGGCAAACAGTTCCTGGCGGATGTTTTATCCTGCAGCTATCACCATTCTCCTCTTGGCATTTACTAGAGCACAAAGAACCCACCACCTCGGAGACTAATCAGGGATCAATCCCTGCACTGCTGTACGATACCCCTGCACCTCTTGGTTGGGATGGATGAGCTTGTGCACGTTGGCTCCATGAGCTGTAGCGGGTCCCAAGGAAAAATGCCAGGTTTGGGCTCAGTGACAGCAAACACCTGCAAGCCACAGGCACAGACATCACCCCACGCCTTCGCAAGGAGGACACAAGTCACCACCCCGAGCCCTGCTCTGTTCACAGAGGCAGTTTATGGCACAGCCCCTACAGAGCCGCTGCACCATAACCAAAGTGGCAGCAAACTTTGGTGCAGGGTGGGAGGGAACGGTGGGGACGGGGACTCGTCCCAGCCAGGCAGTGTCACTGGTCCCTGTCCCAAGGTGCTGAGTGCCTGTGGCAATCACAGCGAAACAGCTCCTGGCAAGGCAGGGTCTCCTCTTGCTCCACAGGTGGGACCGCATGCTCCATAGGTGCTGCACGGTGGGATCGCATGCTCCATAGATGCTGCACGGTTCAACAGACAGAAACCAGCCGTTGCGCCCAGGGAAGACCCCAAATGACCGAGCTACGGCACGATACCTGGAGCAGCAGTTCCCCCTCAGGAAACAGCCCTCCGTTGACCTGCGGGTCCATTCCTCTGTTCCCTCCTGGGGCTCTGGGCTGATCCAGCACGCAGTCACCAACGTCCGTAGCTATGGCTGCAAGGCAAGAGGGCAAGAAATCAGTGTGGAAAGGGCAAGCCAGGACCCTTTTCCTCCTCCTCCTGCCCACCCCATGCTGCTCGTGCATGGCTGCACCATGCCACCCAATGCACAGGGACCTGCCTCAGAGGAAGATGAGGCAGAGACCTGGAGCAGAGACCTTTTACAGAGTTATCCCCAACTTGCTCAATGCTTCCTCCAAGAGGTTATTTCCCCTGCTTGGTCCCATTTCTGGGAAACCTCCCTTCTGCCAAGGTCTGAGGCAGACACACAAAGGATAGAGGGGAGGTGAGCATTTTTGGGCTGCCCAGGCTAGGAAACACCACCCAGCACAGCAAGAAGTCAACAGGTTAGAGCTTGGTAGAACTGGAGTTGGCTTCAAGCCGCCCCAGTGCCACAATGTCTGCTTTCCTACCCTTCAGGGCTGACGAAAGACATGGTAAACCTTCCCAAACCATCTGAGATGCCATCAAAGCACCCATATTTTTTTCTCCCTTCCGCCTGTGGCTGCTCAGAAGCAGATCAGAGGGTTGGTCGCCATGGTGGTCCTGGTGAGACATCCGAGCAGCTCTGCTCCCGGGACTTGCTGCCACGACCTCCCCAGGCTGATTCACGTGCTGCCTCACGCTTCCTCAATAGGTGCCTTCAAGGCAACACCCGTGGGTGCAGCCGATGTGAAACCTCCTGCCCTGGTTGTAGGACCTTGAGCATCACGGGACACACAGAAAACTGGTTGTTCAGGGAACAGGAATGAGGATGGTGGCTCTCGGGGACATCCGCAGCGTGGTACTTCATCTGCTGGGGAATTATCTTTGAAAAACCTCAGTCCAAACTCAGCTTCCAATAAAAGGACAATTTTCAAGGTATGTTTTTGCACCAACTCAACCAAAAACCCTCAGGGAAACCTCAAAGCAGCTCCCGTGTAGGAACCACCCCACTTCTGCCGCTGCCACGAGCTCCTGCAGCACCCCAAGGACAGACAGAACTCACAGGCCCCGTGCACAGCCGCGTCCCGGCACAGCACCACTGCCTGCCCCGACTGAGCCCCGGGTCTCTGATGGTGCTGCATGACCTTGGCTGGATCCAAAGGCAAAAGGACTTCTGAATTTGGAGGAGCGGTAGGAAGCGAGGAAAAACCCCAAACCATCCCAAGACTGACCACACATTTCATTTTCTCCACGGTAGAAGCTCTCACCTCACCACTGAAAGGTTTTAAAGGTTTGTTATTGGGGTTTTATTTTCCCACTAGCACCAAGTTCAAAGTCAAAATAATTCCGAATCTAAAAAAAGTTTCATCTAAAACTGCTGATATGAGACATTTTGCTTTTCATCAAACCATCAATATGCAAAAGCATTTTCCCTGACAGATCTGCATTTTTGTATTGAAAAACAGTTTGAGGACAAAACATCGCTCAGATCTATTTACATGTGAGGCCTGAGTGACAACAAGCACCCGCCTGTGCAGGCTTTCAGCAACCAGGCACATGGTTAGAGATAATTAGCTGAAGGTCTTGCGTAAGGTGACACAGAGGAGCAGTGTTGCAGTCACACAGATTTAAATAAAAGTGGAGAGAGGATGCTCTGAGCTCATTAAGCAGAATTAGCCTCGATCTCTATCACGGATAGAACTGGGCTACTTCAGCCTCCCCCAAACTTTGAGCGCTCCTTGGAGATGCTTAGGCAGCAGTTGCATCTTCTGCTCTTTCCATCCTGTGCCCTCACTGGCTGGTGGAAAGCCCAGCTTGTGGGCATCTCCCACGGGACGTGCCTTCCCCTCCCTGACAGCTCCCCTGTGGGTCAGTTTGGCCCACGGCACAAATCTGCATTGCCCCCAGCGTAAGCTCATGTTTCCATTTCTGCAGGGGACGACCCTCTGCAGAGACACTTCCCAAATCAGCAAGAGGTGGATCAGCCAGGCCAGGGGACGCGAGACCTCTGGGAAAAGTTGGGAAAGATGAGGTTCAACACAATGCTCAGTTTGCTCATCAGTCAAGGGAAGGCATGTCCCCAGGAGTTTCAAAAGGCAAGTTTGAGGCAGTCACCAAGCAAAAAGCTTCCTCGCACAATTGCCAAGCGATCCCCAAGGAAAAACATCCGAAGCCCATCTGGACCATGGGTATGGCTTCAATTTGCACATGATGGAGTGGAATAGTTTCAAAATGAAACATCAATTCTTTTTTTAAATATGAATTCTTTTGAAGGGGTGACTCCTCTCTAAAGCATTGAAATGAGGTAAGCTGGCAGTGAAATTCAAAAAGAAACCAAGTTCTTCCAAAACAAAGCTCCAAAAGGGCAGAGAGCGTTTTGAGAGGATGCACGTCCCGAGGGCAGATGGTCTCCAGCTCTCTCCCAGTGTCCACCAGCAGCATCTGAAGGGAGAGCTGCAACGAGCTGGGGAGAGCTGCTGTGGGCTTACAGAATCCAACGCAAAACACCTATTTGCTCATTTTGTGCTTTCCAGCAAAATTGTTTCTTCCAACTCTCCCATTGATCTGAAGCAAGGGGGCTCTTAATCTCCCATCAGAGATGCTCACTTGCCCTGCTCTCAGAGTGGTCCATTTCTGCACAGCTGAGCTAGAAAATCCTGCAGAATCTATCTCCCATGGGACACACTGTGATGACCTGGATCGGGGAGAAGGCCTGGAGTACAGGGAGATGGTAGGAAACCCAAAGAGAAGGTGTCTGCCAACTGCTTTGCCACCAAGCAACACTGCACATGGGTTGCAAGGTCCTAACTGCAGGACATGGATTGTAACTGGTGCTTCTAAGTATTGGTGGTGTAGAGCAGCTGGTGTTGACATCCAGCCCAGTCCTCACCACCCACGGCCAGAGGCCAAGGAGCGTTGAGCCAGTGTGTGAGGCAAAATGCATGGCGCTCTCCCACCAAAATAATCCAGAATGTGTAACATGAGCTCCCCTTACTTCCATCATCACTTCAACACCTGTGGCCCCATCTTGTTCTTGCAGAGGGCTTCTCTGCTTCAAAAGACAGCCACCCTTTTGGGGATGGCCAGTGGTGGAGTAAGCATCCAGCAGACGGGCAGGGCTGAGGCTGCTCTCAGAAGCCACAGCCATTCCTCAGCGGTTTAGATGATCCGGACACCTCCCGTATCCACTTTCAGGTGGTGACCCTCTTCATGTTTGTCCTGGTTTCGGCTNGGAGGAGTGAGCGAGCGGCTGGGTGGGGCTCAGTTGCCAGCTGGGGTTAAACCACGACAATGTTCAAACATGTCATGACTGGGTGTCCTCCTCAACCAACAAGTCAGGGCAAAGTGTCCTTGTGGCTCTCCCCTTCCAAACAGGTCTCTGAACTCATCCTCGCTCGAATTACCAAGAACCACATGGGTTGGGAGCAATCCCAAGAGATGCCTGAGCACATCCAGATAGAGGACTCCAGGCCCATGTAACCACCAGGGGTACAGAGGCTACTCCCAGTCAGTTTTTGACTTGGAAAAGAAAAAAAAAATCCTTTTAATCAAAGTGCAGAAAAAACCCACCCTATCTGCAACATGGGTAACCTCATGGGAGGGAGGGATCACTCCTGAAACATCCCCCATTTGCTTGAGACAAGTTGTTAGTCTCTGGGGGATTTCACAAGCACATAAATCCACACTCACCAGAAACAACTTGCAGGATGATCACCCCAATGCTGGCTCTGTCTCCCAAGGGCACGGAGTGGTGGCTTGGAGCCTCCTTCCCCTCCCACTGTCTCCCTGACACAGCTGGGCGAAGGCGATGCAGAGAGCATCTCCGTGAAGTGCTGCAACTCTGGAGCGGAGCTTGCAGCAAGGTCAAGCTGGATCAGCGCTACCAGAAGCAGGGAGCACCGACAGCCAGGGTTCCCCACCCCAGCAGAGCAGGCTACGTGATGGGGAGATGCCACCCCCTGGAATCCCACCGAGAGCCCGGGCTCCCTCAGCCTGATGAAGTCACGTCTCCAAGGGGCTGATGGCTAAGATGCACTGAAAATAACTGATGGCAGGAAGAGGAGGAGATCCCTGTCTGCTACAAGGCAGGAAAAAGCAGGTGGCAAGCCATATAAGATGCCACATAATAAGCCATATATAATGTTTAAGATACTCATTGTAATGGACCGTTACCTGTTGAGACCCACTTCCACATGAAGCAGCTGAGACCACGAAGTTAATGTGATTAAAAGAAACAGGTCCAACGTGTATACAAGCTATAATATACCCACAGTAAAAGAAATAACTATAGATACAAGGATGATGCACATTTGCTATTTGTGCCCAGCTTTTTCAGTCTCCTGCTGTGCATCTTAGAGAATGAACGGGAATTAATGCAAGATTAAAAAGACCATGACAAAACTGAACTGCCCTTACTAGACAAATTCTAGGCATTTGCTGAAGCAATTTGATGATCATTTATATTTTCAAAGTGCTGGGATAGAGGCTATCGGTGTGTAATGTTTAAGACAGGAGGGGGAAATCCAGCCCTGTCCTGAACCCCTACACCAGCCAGAGCACTGGAGGAGGCTTCCTGCTGCTGGTGTGATCCCCAAAGACTGAAAGGCTTTCATTCAAAAGGAAGCCAGGGGAGATGTCAGCCAGGATCAATAACATTTTCAGCATTAATGAATCAAGATGTGTCCTGTACATCCCCAAGAGCATCCCTTTGGGTTGGCTTCTTGCCTCTGCAAGGAGGTTTCTAAGCCCTGCAATGCGGAGGAAAGACCTCAAGCATGAGAAAGAAAGAAAAAGGAGCAAAGGAATCTAATCTCTTCACTTTTTGCTCATCACGTTCACAAAGAAAAAACAGCAATGCAACCATGGAGGCTAACATGTCCCTTGCCTCTGGCATAGTTTTGTCCCTGAAAAAAAAGTTATTGGTAAAAAAACCTGGAGTCAGTTCTTCTCTCATGGACTGAGTTACACTGGTGAGAGAACACAGACTTCACCCCTGGCAAGCATTTGTCTTTGAACAGAATCCAGAGATGCCCGGCATCAAGAAACCAGGAGCTCCCAGCTCTTCCAGGAACACCAAGCCATGCACAACATTTTTCCTCTTGCACCTGATCCCAAACCCCATCAAATTAGCACCGATCTTTGCCTCAGCTGTTTAACAAAGGCATCGTGCCAAGCAGAGCAGGCTCATGCCATCCAAGTTAAATAAGCAAACGCCAAAACCACAGGTTACAAACCTATTAGGAAAAAGTCACCCAGCGTTTTTCCAAGGAGCACAGAAATACCCAGGGGAGCACTGGCAGCCCCGAAGCCCGCACCAACCTCTCCAACCTGCTGGTGCTGCAAATGCTCCCACACGGTCCTGCAGGATCTTGCCCAGGGAGGGATTTAAGCTTGACTCCTTTCACTGCATCAGTTACTTCAGGTCCAGATCCCTGCAGCTCCGGCCCATGATAAGAGCAAACAACAAGGAGATGAATAAAAAAAGCTAATTTAATGCTGACCGCAGTGAGATTGCCCGGTGAAACCTGCTGCCAGCTGCCCCACAGCAGAGCATTGCAGATTTGCACAGCAGCAGAGGTGGGAAGGGAAGAGAAGAGATCTTCTAGGCTTGAGCAGGGTCAGCTGGAGCGCGTTTCCCAGGACCGTGAGCAGTCCCTGGCACAGATGGCAGATGGGGATCTTGGATCTAACCTTCCTAACTGCACCAGTGCAGGGATGGAGAATGTCTGAGACTGCTGGTGGGAAGGGCAGACCTGGGAGGATTGATCCTGTTCTCCTCCATGGGCAGGTGAATGGAGACCCACCACGACTCCACCTCCCGTGGTGGCAGGATCATGCCACCCAGCACATCCTCGTGGGATCCATCTCTGCACTGGCACTTGCTGGTGCTCAAATGCTTGCCTGCAAACAGCAGGTCTAGGCCTTGCTGTGGAGCTAAGAGGCTGTCATCACGGCTGAAAGGTGGCAGCCAGGACCACTTGGACCTGGCACCGATGAGCTCTTGCTCAGCACAGATCGAGCAGAAGATCCCACCATGGCTGTCTGGAGAGCCCTAGGTGCCCAGGGGAAAGGCTGCATCGTGCAAGACCCTTCCCCAGGTTCACCCTAAATACGTTGCAACCATGACATAGGCACAGTCTAAAAAATACATATATAAATGTCAGCTGCGACACTGACACTCTTCACAGCCGTGACCTGGTGCACCAGCACGAAGAACCTGAAACTGGTCCCACCTGGGCAGCTCCTACCTGCAGCCTTAACCACTTCTCTCCACCAAGCCAAAATGCCCAATAACCTTGTAGGCGTACCTCTAAGTCTCCAGCTGTGCTTGCAAGGCGCAGAGTGAAGCCTGCAAAGGAGACAGGTTTGCAACATGTCGGTTGGGTCACAGCCCCTGCAGGACACTATCCTGCCCTCCCTTATGCTTGGGCAGCAGCCCAGACTGGGTGTTCAGTGGAGGTTTGGTAGGAGATGAAACAGAACAAGGACAGACGTGTGGATCACATGTTCTTAAAAACACACATGTGGAAAATGGCATCTCTGCCCCAGGCTGACACTAGGCTGGGTGTGGGCCAGTGGGTTACAGGGAAGTACCCTACTATTTGCCATTTGTTATGAGCTGTTAGTCATCTCAAGCTTTGCCAACCTCCAGAACATGCTCTCATACCAGGAGAGGGTTTTCCAACGGTTCTCCCTATTGCAGATCTCACCACCTGCATGACTTTAACCTAGGAAGAGTGCATGGCAGCACATATCCTAAGCACATCCTCTCCACCTCGCAGAGCATTTTAAGCCCCATTTTCTTGCTGCTCTCACCCTTGGCAGAGCCACATCTGCAACCCCCAGCATCTGCTTCTTTTGTTACATGAACCCTAGGAAATGAACCCCGGCACAGTTCTCCAGCTAGCTGGAGGTTTTCCAAGCCACTCAGCACTAAACAAATCCATCCAAGCTTTCATGAGATCTCACTGCTTGCAGCAAGTGGAGCTCCCGTCACACCATACAGAGCCCAGAGCATCACGGCAGCCAGCAGCACTGTGAACTTAGAGACAAGCTTTTCTCCTTGGGCACTTACTCTCAAAGAGACAGGGATCAGCAAAGTCACTCCGGATTTATCTGGGAGACCATCGGACATAGGTCCAAGTAGCAGCCACTGCAAATTGGTTTGCAAACAGAAGCTCAGCACAGGTCTGGCAGTGAGGTTCAGCCGTTTTTTGTACAAGTGACAAAACCTTTAAGTGCCTTTAAGGCAGGTTTTGGTAGCACCAGAGTTGTCATTGCTATCTACCAGCACTCAAAGGCTGGATCTGATGAGCACAGGTTGCAAGAGACCAAGCCCTGAACCTCCACCTTGCCATGTTTTACCCATATAACGTTGGGCAAGATTGAAACTTTCCTGATGCTCAAAGCAGGCTCTGACCCTGGGAGCATGGAGGTGCTTCATCTAGTTCAGGAGATGAGTGAACACAGGACTGCTCAACTACTGCAGGTCCCCATCAGAAGTGTAGCCAACCGCACGGGGCAAGCTGTTCCCCCAGGTGTGCCTCCATCACAAGCTGGTGACAAGTGTACGCTGCAAAGCAAANCCAGTGCCCAGTACAGGGGCAAAGAGGGAAATCTGGACTTCTGGGTCTATTTCTCCTCCTGACTACGGGGAAGAGTCAGACCCACACATGGGGACATAGCCACCACCATCCTCCTGGCACTTAGCACACATCACCCAAGGGCCACCACGGCTTGAGACACGCATCTGCCATACGCCAAGCCTGAGACAGTATTGCCTTTAGCTTCACCAGCAGTGGTTTATGCAACCACCATGCTACTCCTAGGAGAGGAGGGAGACCAATCCTGCCAATTTTCGTACTGTAGAAGAGCTTGGCTAAAATATGCTGAGGTTTTAGCAGCCAAGCCCAAAGTCCAGCTCCACCCACCCCAGGGGAAGGAGCAGTTCAGGACCTGACAAGCATGGCCAATCCAGATGATTTCCCCAAACACCAGACTCCCAACTCACATGCCAACTTTCCTTTTTTTTTTTTTTTTTTTAATTTACACAGGGAAGACTGTGATAACAGGCAGAAAAGAGCTGTGCAACATCTGCAGCACTTGCACCAGGGGACAGACAAGTTACAGCAGATGTTTGTATGCCCCAAACAAGCTTACGGAGGCATGGAGCTTCGAAAGCTTTCCTCTCAATGGCTGAAGCTTGTCATTTCCAGCAAACTACAAGGTTTTTCTGGTTTCTCGTTAAAACACGGACAGAAGAGGGAGAACATTTAAAAGCAAAGCAGATTTAAAAGATGATCCAGTGAGTCACTACCCTCAACAGCATCTCCCAGTTTCCAAACAGCCTTGTACTTCAAAACCAAGTTCAAATCCCAAAAGCACTTTTTTTTCAACTTTCGAAAATTAAATCCTTGTGAGCTTCCAGCTGCAATCCTGCTGCCTGCTTATCCAACTGAAGACCCCAAGCATAAATCATGATAACCATGATTAACCACGTTTATAACCATCCCACCAGGTGGGATAGGGGAGGATGCAGAAGCTCCTGTGCATCTGCTGCTGACCCACAGCTCTTGTGGCCTTGGCCACCGCACTTGCTGTGCCCACCGACCAGCTCTTCCTCACACCCCGAGGAGGGTGATGGTGAGCGAAAAACAGCATTACAGAGGAGTAACACAGGGATATCCAGGAGGAGACAGGCAAGTTTCACACCAGGCAAGCACAAGAAAGCCTGAGCTTTGGGAGCAAATTTCCTGGACAGTTTGGCCATTGATTTCTTTTCTCCTTTGAGTTGGTTGATGTGGATGGGCAAACACCAGCAGGAAGGGGTACCCCAGCCAACGCACCCTACCCGGAGCGGCCAGGCAGGCAGAGCTCTGGCACGGGCCCCAGATGACCTGGATCTGATCCCACCCAGATGACATGAGACAAGTCCCTTTCCCTAGTATCCACCATGTAAGCAGGCACTGACACCAGCATCCAAACCCACTATGGGTTGTCTTCCACTCTGTCCCACCCAGGACACTGCCCCAGACCCTGCTGCCTGACTTCCTAAACACCTTTAAACGGGTCTGTCCCCATGCCACAGGCACAGAGCACCCACATATCAGAAATATCAGAGAAGATGGAGAGGGTTGGAAACCCCTTCCTCACATCTCCGCTCATGTAAACAGCCAGGCAAGTTGCAGACAACACAGGGAAGCTCAGTCCTATGGCTGGAGTGAGCACAAGAAACGCAGCACAAGAAAATGAGGATCCTCAGGGCATCACCCTGAACCCACTTGCAATTTCTTTTCTGAAAGGAGAGTTTGGACAGTGGGTATAAACCCAAGCCTGCAGACACATTTAGAGGCCAACACAGCCAGCCCAGAGCGTGGGTTTCTGAATGATGACCAATTCAATTGCGTGGTGCTGCAAAACTCACCTCTAGGTCACCGAGCTTTTAACATGAACCTATCACGAATGCTGTTTGCTTTGCCCATCAGATAAAGCAACCTTACAAAAGTTACTGTGCAAGTATTTACAGTATCCACAAAAATCCAGCTCTAAAACCAACATGCAAAAGGGGAACTGGGCTCATTCCCTCAAAAGGAGAGCCATGCTCAGTCTGAGATGCAAACTGGTGGAAACACCAGGAATTGGTAATTTTTTCCATGAAGAGTAGTCAACCCCAAAACCAGCACAAGATCAGAAAAGGATCAGAAAAGTTGTAGAACTTGTCAGAAGACACTAACCATCCCTGCCGAGCTTTCAGTCCACAGAGAAGTTGATACCATTTCTGTCCTGCTTAGAGGAGGTCTTATAAAACGTTTCTAAAACAGATCCTTCTCCACCAGCTGCTGCTTGTTCATGGCATCTGCGTGGCCGGCATCACAGGTGCCACGTGCATTTTTATGAGCCTGCTTGTTACTGCAGCCCTGACCACTGGCAGAGGGGAGGGCTCCAGGAAACCCCGAAGTTCCTGGGAAGTTATCAGCAAAATCCACATGCTGGACCTACATAGGTCTCTGAAGCTGTCCAGGGAAGCCTGTGTGCTGTTTTTCCTGCTTCAGGTGGCCTTGTGGGAGGTCAAAATGGGATAACTCAACAGCTCTGACCGAGGGCTGCAGTCAGACAAGCTCAGCCCGCACACAAACCTGGCACAGCCAAAGTGAGCTTCTAGACATCAGCACAAAGCCTGGCCAGCTCAACCTAGGCCAATTACCAGTGAAGTTTCACTGATTACTCAAGTGGGTGTTGCATGCTCTGCAGGACAGTTTAACCCTCTCCATCTGAAGAGCAAGGTGTTTGGATCCTTCCACCACCAGCCCCCCAAAGAAGAAACCACCCAAAGACCTGTCACCTCTGCAGAGTCTTCCTGAGATAGTTTCCAAACCAGCAAAAGCCGTGTCAGGGGCAGCAGGAGGAAATACCAGCTGATGCAGACACGTTGGAGAGGACCAGAGGTTCAGAAGAAGCATCGTCCATCTCTCATCTGTTATCAATCTCTCCCCAAACATTTGAACTGAAAATAAAAAAAAAAAAGCCAGGAAACCAACCACCAGCAACAAAAAGCCAAACCTAGTTTGGTCCGTCTCTACTCCCAGAAGCACTGCCGCAGGGCAGGCTGTACCGGAGACTTGAAGCGGGGAGGGAGAGCTAGCAGAAGGACACCAAACGGTGGGCAGCAGCTCATTCCTCCTGCCTTTCACAAACGATCGGTCTATCTCCTGCCCCAAAGACTTGAATGTCTGCTCCAAAGACACGAAGCCAAGAGGAGGCAGAGCCTTGGATGGGCTTTTTGGCACATGCCGAGTTTCTTGCAAGAACTATCTCTAGCAGTACATGGGATTTTTACTTTTAACTTATAACGCAGCCCGGGCAGGCATACATCCAGGGTCAGCTGCCGGCACCCACCTCCCTGCCAGACTGGTTATAACCACGTACTTTGGCTCCACGTAGGCTCCTTGCCCGGGCAAGTGCCCGGACTCAATAGAAATGCTTGAAAAGAGGAATTTTTTAATCAATACAGCACCAATTAAAGCTGCCTGGAGACAAGGCAACGGGCTTGGGCTGCTGATGGAGGGAGGTCGAGGCAGCAGAGGACAGGGATGCTTTGCCAGGTGATGCCACACTCTCCTGCTGCAGGAGAGGAGCCTGCATGAAGCAGAAAGCAGACAACAGCAAAACCGAGCAGGAAAGCACGGCACAAGGGCTTTCACCACCTCCCCCCAAAATGCCTGATGTGCTACACCGCAAGCAGACTGCCACGACTTGCAGATGACATGGGTTTTCATCAGGCAGGGCTCGAACTGAGGTCGACCTTCATGAATCGGTGGGATGATCTGAAGTCAAACAAGGTCGAGAGGAATGAGAAGAAACAGCCTCAAGTTGCACCAAGGGAGGTTTAGATTGGACATTAGGAGAAATTTCTTTACTGAAAGAGTGGTCAGGCCTTGGCATAGGCGGCCCAGGGCAGTGGTGGAGTCCCCATCCCTGGAGGGATTTAACAGAAGTGTCAATGAGGCGCTTGGGGACATGGTTTCGTGGGCATGGGGGGGTTGGGTTGACGGTTGGACTCGATGATCTTAGAGGTCTTTTCCAACCTTAGCGATTCTATGATTCTAAGGTGAACTTCAGGGCAGACACAGGCAAAGCAAGGGGAGGGAGTTGGAAATCACAGGTGCAGTGGCCAAATGGGAGTAATTGGCCCGGCAGAAACAGGTCTCCAAGGAGGGGCAAGGGCTGCCACCAAACATAAACCCGTTCAAAGATGACTTCTTTTCCAAAGCAGCTCTCACGCTGAGAAGCACATGCTGAGCACATCCAGTGGGAACCGCTCCCGCTCAGAGACAGGGGTCCCAGCTGAAGAGCTTGGCATAGGGGTCTCTTTCTGGAGAACAGCATCCCCAGCTGGAGAGGGCCCTGGGAGAGCCCCAGGGGTGTTGCTTTTCCAACACCAAGCACCCATAACTGCCTGAAGAGGATTAGATTTGGGTGTGCAGCATCCAAAGATGAAGGGGATTCCTTCCAGAGGGGACACGGATAAAATCTGTGTCATGGCAGCAAAAGGCCTGAGGGGTAGATGTCCCATGGGCATAGCACCTCTCAGCAACCATTGCCAACTCCTCCATATTTCTGGAGACATGGCACTTTCCTCCATGGTTTTCCAGGGCATTTTCAGCTAAAGATCCAACATTGATGCATTAACAGACAAGGGTCTGATACCACAACTCATCATCATTCTACCTTCAGGAGACACAACTCTCCATCCCAAGGCAAACATGGTTCGGGGTGCGATGCGAGCCATGCAGTGGGGACTGACTCCAGGAGCTTTTCACCCCTTGCAACACGGACACTCACCCATCAAGTAGCTCTTCACCTTCAGGTATCCGACAGCCAGTCAGAGGATGGAGAGTTTATCGAGCCTGGTGCGCACATCTTCAGGGAAGGGCAGCAAGTCAGTCAGCTTGTTCAGCTCCTGGCTGAGTCTGTCTCTATGCCATTTGGAGGGGTTGGACTTCACACCCTCAGGGGGTGATGGTTTGGGGCTGGAAGAGGCAAAGCAGAGTTTAATCAAATTGGGCCTGTCCAACAAGCTCTTTTCAGTCCTTTCCGAGCACTGAAAATGCTCTGGCTGAGACACATGGGGGTGACACAGCCAGCGGCAAAGCTAAAGGAGGACACCCCAACATCTCTGTTCCTGCACGCCCCCACCTACAGCACACGCAGGGGGCTTCACAGCCACCTGGGGGGGGGATGACGAAGAGGAAAATGGCTTTGGTGATGCCAGGCAGCTCTTTTGGCAGCCCATTTCCATGGGCAAACGCTGCACCCTACGCCCGGGAACTCCCAGGGCCAGAGGCTTCACAGTTCTCCATCCTTAAGGATGCCTCAGGGAAATAGCTTTCAGGTGCTCATCACTGACAAATCTGTTCGCTCTCTTAGCGGCAGTGACGAAGCTCCCACGAGCTCCATGCAAGCCAGCAGGCAGGGCCAGGAACACCGCCAGCCCCATCACTTACCAAGGGAAAGGCATTGGCTTGAGCACAACCGCATTATTAGGCACCGGAGAATCTGCACAGGTGGGCACCGCAGGAAACGACATTTCCCCCGCTCGCAGAAAAAAGTGAAGCTTGGTCTAGATGTTTTAAAGCTGTTTAAATTCCCTGCCCTTAGGACTGTTTCCATCCGTACTGCAGGGCAAAGCTCTGGCAGCCTCTGCCGGCCCCAGGCACCATGTGAGGCTGTCGCACCCTGCGCTGCTACAACACACCAAACCCTGGCCTTCAACAAAGCAGCTCAACACCTACACAACAAGCAAGGAAAAGGCATTTTAAAGGCGTCTGAGCCCCCGTTCTGTTTGCAGGAGCCCTAACGCGGCACAGTCTTATGAAATGGATGCGGTTGCAAAGCTCAGTGCAGCCACAAAGTTCACAACGAAGTTGCTGAGAAAAGCTGTTGACCCCCATGTAGATGGGCCGGAGCAGAGCCGCGGGGAAAGCTCTGCTCCCAGCGGGGCAAAGGCTGTGCCGCTGCTGCAGTGTTGTTTTTCCCCAGCTGCTCTTTGAATGGGGAACCCAGCAGGAAGTTTATGGCTTTTGCAAGCTGGCAAGTACCGAGTGATACTAATATTAACAACAGTTGAGGTTGCCTGATTGCCTCCTAATTTTTATTAATTTTTTTAATAAGTAAAAAGTCCTGAGCACACTGCAGAGGGACCAGAAAATTCCCTAACCCCATCCTTCCCTCCCCACCCGGCTGGCTGCACATCCCGCTGCTTCCAACCCTGCTCTGCCTGGCCTCTCCCAGCAGAACCCTGCTGCAAGATCTGCCCAGTCACAGAAGAAAATAATCTCTTTCGATTCCCAAGGTTGGCCCTGCAGTACCAGGGATCGAGGTCCCCTCTGCTCCAAAGAAACACCTTCTCCCCACACCCTGAGCCACATGAATCCAGCCCAAACCCTCAGTCTGGCCATGCCTGCCCCACCACGGGGCTGGAATCACAGCTCTGAGGTGAGCAGGAAAAAAGTTTGAGGCAGAGCAACTACCCTTCACATCTTCATACTTCTTTAAGACTCCTAATAAACACCCAAGAGACATTCTGGCTCACCTTCTCACCATAGATTTATAACGTTGATGCTCCCTCCTTCACCCCAGGCTTGGGCTCATCTTAACATCTCACCATATATAACATCAATGTTCCTCCTCCATCCCAGGTTTGGGCTCAGCTCATCTGTCTCCCCCACTCCCAGAAATATAAACACCTTTATTTCCTATACACCTGGTAACCTGAGGTCAACAGGCCAATGTGAATTTGGAGCAGGTATGGAGGGAGGCACGGGTGTCCCAAAGTCAGGAAATTCCAGTGACACGTCAGGGGGGCATTGTGTAACAGCTAATTAATTACTGAGGAATAGGGGATCTTTTGGTAAACAGCGCTTGCTGTATCTTTGATTTACACAGGCACGGAAACGTTAAGCCAGCCTGCAACTCAAACCAGAGGACAGCTGAGCATCTCAAACTCCCCAACGAGCTTCCTCACAGGAACTCTGGAGATGCAGGACAACCATCATTGGGATCTTTATTTTTCCTCCAGCGTGTCAGAGACTACAAAGCACTAACTCCAATCAACCCTAATTAAAACAGAGAGTAGCCCAAGCATGCTGTCTCCCTATCTATCTCTTTTGCTTCTTCAATGCTCGCATCAAAGCAGCTTAACACAGTTCCCCGTTACCAGTTTGGCTGTCGCAGACCAGTTTTCTGCCACCCTGCCCATGGGCCACCATCCCCAAGAGGCCACCAAATCCTGGGAAACATCGTGCCCATGGGCCACCATCCCCAAGAGGCCACCAAATCCTAGGAAACACTGTGCCCATGGGCCACCGTCCCCAAGAGGCCACCAAATCCTGGGAAACATCGTGCCCATGGGCCACCATCCCCAAGAGGCCACCAAATCCTAGGAAACACTGTGCCCATGGGCCACCGTCCCCAAGAGGCCACCAAATCCTGGGAAACATCGTGCCCATGGGCCACTGTCCCCAAGAGGCCATCAAATCGTAGGAAACACTGTGCCCATGGGCCACCGTCCCCAGGAGGCCACCAAATCCTGGGAAACACTGTGCCCATGGGCCACCGTCCCCAAGAGGCCACCAAATCCTGGGAAACACTGTGCCCATGGGCCACCGTCCCCAAGGGGCCACCAAATCCTGGGAAACATCGTGCCCATGGGCCACTGTCCCCAAGAGGCCATCAAATCGTAGGAAACACTGTGCCCATGGGCCACCGTCCCCAGGAGGCCACCAAATCCTAGGAAACACTGTGCTTATGGGCCACTGTCCCCAAGGGGCCACCAAATCCTGGGAAACATCATGCCCATGGGCCACCGTCCCCAAGGGGCCACCAAATCCTGGGAAACACTGTGCCCATGGGCACTGTCCCCAGGGGGCCACCAAATCCTAGGAAACACTGTGCCCATGGGCCACCGTCCCCAGGAGGCCACCAAATCCTGGGAAACACTGTGCCCATGGGCTACTGTCCCCAAGAGGCCACCAAATCCTGGGAAACACTGTGCCCAGGGACCCACCAAATCCTGGTAAACACCATGCCCACAGGCCACCCTGCCCAGGGAGCAACTGTGCCCATGGGCCACCATTCCCAGAGAGTCACCGTGCCTGGGAAGCCACTGTGCCCCAAAAGTCACTGTGCTCTCAGCTCACTGTGCCTATGGGCCACTGTGCCCATTAGCCACCATGCACAGGGGGCCACCAAATCCTGGGAGCCACCATGCCTACGGGCCACCTCTTTTCCCTGCAAAAGATGACTTCAGAGCAGTTTCCGTGCTCTTCTCCTGCTGCAATGCCTGCAGGACAACGTCCACCCACAGGCTCATCTTGCTGGTCTCCATGCATCATGCTTGGTGGCTGCGTTGTCCCTCCTGCGGCACGTCCACCAGCCCCAGCCCCTCCCAGAGCAGCTGGGCTGATGTAGCCCAGGAGATGTAGTCCTGCCTGACAGCCACAGCCAGAGAGACAACGTGGAACTGGAGGCATCTGTATTACTGCTCTGTTTCAACATCGAGATGTTTTGTCATGCAGTTACCAGTGAAAAACGAAAAACTGAGCAGAAAGATGCAATGAAATCCTTCATTGTCCCGCTCCATGGAATAAATCTCCCCTTTTTCCTAACCCTGCAGGTACCCCGGCGTGCCATGACCCCAAGGCTTTGCAAGATAAGCCTCCCCACCTCCCAGAGCCTGAGCTCCCTGCTGGTCCCCATCCAGGAACAGCCAACCTGCTGCCTCTCGCTTTGCATTTTCCCTGTGTTAATGGTGCCCAAAGCTTCCGCCAAGAGCCATCTTCAGCTGCTTTTGTGAAAACAGGGGTGACAGAGGCAGGCAACCACGAACACAAAGGACAGACTGTTAAAACAGACACAAAGACATCACATCTAACCATGGTTTGTTTTTTACCATAAATCATTTGTCTTAAAAAACAAGCCTGTTTATGTCCCAGTGGGAGGAAACCACGGTAAACAACTATGTGCTTTCATGGCTGCGTTGGTGCTATAGGCAGCCATGTGCCATGGCACAGAGTGGTGGTACGGTGGGAGGTGAGTCTCTCCTGTATTCAGCACAAGCAGAAGCCCCAGGAAGACTAAGGATGGGGCAAGCAAATTTGATACTTCCCCTGAGGACTTTCCTGGCCTCCAACTACTTTCAGCCCAGGAGGATTCCTCAGCCAGACATGGTTCCTACCTAGTAATGCTCTTCCAGGCTCCCCTCGAATCCCTGTAAACATTTAGCACCATTTAGCGCCGAGTTGCACAGCCCAACCATCACTGCACAAAGCCCCACCTCCTCTGATCTGGTTTTAAAGCCTGGCTTCCACCACTGATGTGGTCATTTGGATCTTTGATTGGCCTTGTTTGCCTTTCTCTTCCATCGTGTCCTTTCTGAGACAAGAAGGACAACGAGAAAACTGTGGGTTCATACCGGTGCCGAATGAAGTCCTGTGTTTTCTTCTCTCCGCCTTTCCTTACCACTTTCCTTTTCTGATCCTTGCTGAGTTGACATTTTCAGGGACAAGACGCTGCCCCTGAGCGGAAAGGCTCAGCTCAGAGCCCCGTGTTTTATGTGTCCGTGTGGGACTGCGTATTCCCACCTGCATCACTTTTACCAGTTACACTGAACACGACCTGCTGTTTTATTGCTCTGTTCTGTAAGACCGCTTTGACCCCTTCCTGCCATCCTCCCCTGGATCAGTAACTTACACCATCACCAAACGCAGCTGCCTCACCATTCACACCCCATTTACGATGTCAGTGTCGAGCAGCAGTTTCCAACACGGATGGGGCAGAGCTTGCCCCCCTGGTGCTGCGGGAACAGCTGTCTTACTCCCATGTGGGTACGGAGGAGCACGGAGCGATGGTCCTCGAGAGTCAGCCCATCCCCTTCCCTGGTCACCCCTTCAGCATCCCGACAGTCCTTCAGCCTCCGCTGCAGAGGTTTTTCTACCCTCTCACTGGAAAGACTCGCCTGACATGCCAGCATGTTGCAGACAGAGCAGCTAAGGATAGAAAGCCAGAGCCAGACACATTGTATGGGTTTTTTTTTTCTAAGCTGTTTGCAAATTCCAGGGATAAATTCTTGAAATGAAATGTGATCGCTTCTTGCCAAGGGGCAAAGCAGAAGCAGCTAATGGTATCAAAAATGTCCCAGGTCAGCAATGCTGATGTCAGTTTGATGGGCAGTGTGTTAATACACTCATTTATGACCTTCCTAGACCATATGTAGAGACCCAGTAATTTGGCCATGCTTTTTAATAAGGCAGGCAAAGCTCCAGCTCAGCCCTGGAAATTGCACTCCAGCGTCTCCGTCAAGTGGAGGAGGGAAGCTGCGGGAGGAAGGTGTCCCGGCTCCCAGCTCTCGGGTGTCTCAGTGGCAGCTGTGGGAAGGTGGTTTCCAGAGCCCACGGGACACCCCGGATTTGGGAAGCACGCACACAGTCTCTTGTTCGGCCAAAGCCCTCCAGCCCCTCTTTGCCCCCAGTGCTCTCCTCTTGGATTTCTCCTCCCCAGCTCCTACAAATCCCAATGCCTTTGCAAGGCAGCTCTACATTGCTGTCCTACACCTCCTGCCAGCTTTCCTCTGGGAAAAACCACCTGATTTACCTCTTTCTACCTACTGGGGGTGGACTTTGTGTCNTGATTCTATGATTCTAAGATCTAGAATGGCTTTAAGCAAACAGGCTTCGTAAGGCACCTCCTGCGAGGCAGAGTCAGGCTTGGGGCACTGCACGTATTTTAAGCCTAAAAACTAGGAATCGTTCAGGGGTGTCTCTGGCACTACTGAATGCAGCAGGGAGGGGGCTGGGAATGTCCTGCATGAGCTCCAGGTCCCAAAATCAAGTGCCTGGAGCTGTAGTGAACGAGAGGCAAAACCATACAGCTATACCTGTTTTCTCCCTGCTCACCTGCCTTGGATTGCACGCTCCAGCACCTCAGTGTCCTTCTTGTCATGAGGGGCCCAAAACTGAACCCAGGATTCGAGGTGCGGCCTCACCAGTGCCCAGGGCAGGGGCACGATCCCCTCCCTGCTCCTGCTTGCCACACCAGTACTGATACCATCCAGTATGCCGTTGGCCTTATTCGCCACCTGGGCACGCTGCCGGCTCCTGTTCCGCCGCTGTCGACCAGCACCCCCAGGCCCTTCTCCTCTGGGCAGCTTGGTCCAGTGTGTAACTGAGCATTTGCTGTGCTCGAGATCCCAGCTCCCTGCCAAAAAGCAACGAGAGCCAGGGGCAGGATGAGCCATGGGTGCCCTCCCTAAAGCAGCACCCAAGGGGAGGTGGTGGCAGCCTGGGCAGCCTCCGGTGACAGCCCGGGGCAAGGCGAGCTAAGGGGGAGCCCAGGAGCAGCAGGAGGTGGAGGCAGAACAAGAGACGAGGCTGCAGCTTAGGTGCAAGGTCTCTCTGGGAGACAGGGCTGGGGACAAGGCTACCTGCAGCGTAGGTCCAAGGTCCTACAGGGAGGACAGGGAGGTTAGAAAGAGACAGAGAGAGAAGCAGGTAAAGGTACAGCCTACGACCAAGCCTAGGTGCTTGTGGCTGACATTAAGTGGAGCCTACAGAGTCAGCAGCAGAGAGTGAGGTTGGCCGGGGCCACTAAGACCTCCTGGTGCTCACAGAGCCCTGGCAGACAGTCCACCAACATCCCTCGTGGAGAGAGGTGTCCCGTGTGACGTGTTGTGGGTCACCATGGGGCTATGTCAGAGTGACACGGAGCCAGGGCAGGAACATGGCATGGGGTCGTGGGAGTCACGAAGATGCCCCAGAGGCTGGGTGGGGAGCGGGTGGGAGTCAACACTGAGGAGCCCCAGGGCCAGGGGTAGTTATGGAGCCCAGGGTCACAGGCAGGCAGGGTTTGGGGGCGTGAAGAGGGGCAAGATCCAGGGGAGCCACAGGGGCAAGGCCCTGCAGCATCTGAGGGCCAGGACTCGTGGTGGAGGCAACGAGATGATGAGCTGGGAGCCAATGGGGACCCTGGCAGAGGCCACACAGCATCTGCTGGATGAGGCTCAGGGCTGGAAATGTGGCCACCTCCCTGGCAGCACCGACGAGGAGCTGCTCTGCTCACCCACAGGTTATACAAATCCCTAAGGAGACAACAGGCTGCGAATTATGTGGCAGCTGGAAACCAGGAAATAAATAGACAAAGAAATCTGATTATGGAGGAAGAAGTTGGGCAGAGACTGGCCACAGGTTAGGGAGCAGCGCTGAGCCCTGCCGCGTCGGCAGAGCATTGCAGGGACTAACCCTACGGGTGACAGCAATGGTTTTCTGCCCACCCAGCTCTCCAAGCTGGTCTGGAGTGGCAGTGGACGTGCTCTGCAAGGCAGCACGAAGCCTCTACTTGCTCCCTTTTCTGGAGGAGTTTCTTTTCCAGCAAACAAAAGAAAGCCCAGCGCAGGAAGTGTGGTCCTAAGTACACAGGAGACACCTGGTATGGAGAAGAGCTGTCCCTTCCCACCCTGACATCTCCTTGATCCTTCTTCTTCCCCCCCATTTGTTTCAACAAGGCATTTCCAAGATCTCAAAGCTCAGTCAAGAGCTGAGCATTAGAAAGCCAGAGTCTCCGGTTCATTCAGAGGTTTCTCTGCTGTTTTTCACTCCTTCACCAACATGGGACGTCAGGCTGGCTGGGCAGATGCATCTTTCCAGACGCAAAGCAAATTTGCTCTCAACGCCTCCCAAAGCACAGCGGTTTCTCCCGTGTTCCTGTTGGCAAACATGGAGTGCAAAACAAAAAAAAAAAAGTGGAAGCAAAGCCGCTCACATGTTTTCCAGCAACCGTGCATTGCAGCGGTACGGAGACAGGAGCGCTTCTTCAGAGAAGGTACTTTGAATGTGATACCCCCAGATGTCAGCAGTGTCGGCAACCTTTCCCGGAGTCTCCAGCGAGCTCTGGGCGATACGGGGACTTGTTGGGCTCCTAACACGGCTCCGTGGGACAAGCCACGGTGGTGGCCAGGGATAAAGCAGCTTTCCTTCAGCATTACCCAGCCCCATCTTGTGGCAAAGATCAGGAAAACCTCTGAGAGCAGCAGCGAGCTTTGCCACCACCACGTCTGCCCACTCTGTGGGCATCAGGGTGCTTTCCAGGATATGTCTTCTCCTGCCCTATGGTTAAGGCATCCCCTCTCCACCAGCGCTCCCAGTCCCAGCTGCAGGCAGGAGTGGTAGGGTTGTCCCGAGCCGCAGCCGGCCAGCTCCGGTGCGTGCATGAAGAGCTTGTCCTCGGCTGCTGTCACCTGAGCCCCGAACCTGCTGCGGGGTTTGTGCAACCAGGCTGGGCATGTCTTGACTGCAGAAGCACACGTCGGTGAGTTCTCCCCCGTGTCCTCTCTTTGCCACCTCGCTATGGCCTCCATTCCTGGTTCATCTTTCATTTCTGGAGGCCATCAAGGCAACTCACCCCCTTCCCTGCTGAAGAAGCTCTGCCACAAGCAGAGAGCAATGGTGAGAAGCACCAGGCAGATGCCCTTCTCTCTGCAGAGAGCGATGGGGATCCCCTCTCCATTGTGGCTGAGCAACCCCAGGCTGGGAGCAGCTGGTGGCATCACGACGAGTGACAAATGCATATAGGGGTTGGTGGATCTTCAGCATCCTCTTCTCCAAGGAGAACAGTGAGACACGTAAGGATGCAGACGAGGATGGGATCACTCAGAGGTGCCAGTATGGAAGGTGTCACACTGTACCCAGTTAGCCATGGCTAGTAAACACAATGCAAATCAAAGGCCCAAAGCATTGGGTAGGAAGTTTTAGATGGGGAACTGGAAACTGTCCCAGATCGCTGGCTCCCATACAGCTGGAGAAGGTGGTAGATCTTGATTTCCACCTCTTCAGCTTTGCAAATCTGGAATGGTGTGGATAGCCAGGCACCGGGGCCTTCGTTGTAACAGCTGGGTACCCACCAGTCTGGAATGGGGAATGGTGGTCTTGCCTTGCCCCTGCCAGGTAAGAGAGGGGACAGGACCTGGGGCTGCAGGTGATGTCCACGGCCAGCAGCGATGAGGCAGGGGCAGCACACGAGCTGCATCCTTCACATCCGATTACACGGCGGCTGATGCAAAGTGACATGACGGGCAGAGCGCGGCTGGTGTCCGGTCACATCCTATCGCAGCAGAAGAACCCGGAATAAGCAGTTAATCTGCAGCGAGACGCGGCTTGCTTCCCCAGAGCTCAAGCCCCGGTCATCCCATTCCTCCTGATTCACAGACCCAGTGGGCAGGGGGAGCGTGAGGGGTTTTGGTACGAGACCTCCCACCCATTTCGGCCGAGGGGTCGAGGCCTGAGGAGCCACCAGGGACATCGGTGCAGCGGTGTCATTGTCCCACCACTGGTTCTCCTCCCAGTGCCTTGCGACTTGCTGAGGGAACAACATCAGCCAAGGAAGCGACTTCCCAGGCGCGAGGAAGCCAAAGTTTGCTTCGTGCCGGAGAGGCCAGGATGGCCCTGCTCCTGCCGCTGCCTGTACCGGGGCTCCCCCGGGCTTCCCCTCTCGCCCCTGCAGCTCCCACCCCAGGCACGCTCGTCTGCGAGGTGATGCGCTCCTGCCTGCCTGCTGCCTGCTGCCTGCCCTGCTCCCCGGGGCTACCCCGGGGCTGGCAGCACCAGCACAGGCTGCCGGAGGAGACGGGGCAGCGAGAGCCGGTCACGCAGTTACCAGCTCCGGCAGGGAGCTGCGGGCAGAGCCGGTGCAGGCAGCCTGCCCGCCCGCCTCCCTGCCCTCCTCCCTGTCCGCCCACCCGCCCGTCTCCCTCCCTGCCCGTCTGTCTCCCTGCCTGCCCGTCTGCCTCCCTGCCCGCCTCCCTGCCTGCCCGCCCGCCTCCCTGCCTGCCGCAGGCAGAGCCCACGCGACGCGGTACGGCGGGGGCGTGGCCAGCGACCAGGAGGGCGTGGCCAGCGGCTAGGGGGCGTGCCCGGCTCGTAGGGGGCGTGCCCGAGGGGGGGCGTATCCGAGGACGGAGGGCGGGGCGACCCGCGCCGGTTTCTTGCCCTTCTGCCGTGACGNCTGCCTGCTGCCTGCCCTGCTCCCCGGGGCTACCCCGGGGCTGGCAGCACCAGCACAGGCTGCCGGAGGAGACGGGGCAGCGAGAGCCGGTCACGCAGTTACCAGCTCCGGCAGGGAGCTGCGGGCAGAGCCGGTGCAGGCAGCCTGCCCGCCCGCCCCCCCTCCCCCCCCCCTTCCGTCGCGGCGGGGCCGGCCGCGTCTCCTCGGCGCCGCCATGTCCTTGTGGTCCCTGAAGCTCGGCCCGGCCGCGGCCGCCGCCGCCGCCGCCGCTCGGGGCCGCCTGGGGAGCGCCGTCGTGCCGGCGGTGAGCGGGGCCGGGAAAGGGGGAGGTTCCTGCGCCCAGCCGCGGTTCCCCTGGCTGCGACGGCCGCCCCTCAGCGCGGCCGGGCGGGCTCACCTTGGGATGCCCGGGCCGCTCCGGCCTTCCCGCGGGGCTGGCGGCGGGGAGCGGGGGCTGGCTGCTGGCGCGGGCTGTGGTGGTATCGCCCTCTCCCCGCCCGTTAGGAGCCGGCCTCCGCTCCCAGCAGCGTTCCTGCGCTCGGGGCCGTGTCTCTGGGAGCGCTGGGGATGGCCCCGCGGCGGGGGGGGAGGCTGGGCTGGGCTGGGCGGCCCCTTAGAAGGGGACGTTCCCAGTGGGGGAATGCAGGGCCTTCGGAGAGGAGGCGAGATTTAAGGTAGAGGCACAAGTAAATACCCGAGACCAGAGTGTGGTGACCCAGTGACCCTCAGCCTGGGAATGTGATCTGTGGAGGTGGAAGCAGAAGAACATTAAATAAAAATAAAATCTCACGTATGTAAGCGAGGTCACTACATTGCTCAAAATAAGGCTTATTCAGTTTTTACCAAGGTCCCTGGGTGGCTTTGCAGAGCAGGGCTCAGTAAGGTACTGCCTTCAGCTTTACAGGCCGGGTGGGTATTACTTTCTACCTTTTTCCAGGAACTGTGTTGTGCAGAAGTGAAGCTGTAACTCTCCTGAGAGATTGGGAGAGGGTCCTGAAAGACTGGGAGAGGGTTTAATGCTAATCTCTACCCAGCAACAAACAAAAAAAAAACGCAAACAAAAGCTTACTCTAGGATCTCCCTTGGGAGTGCAGGGCATGTCACGTGTCTGTGGCCTTCAGGAAATCTGGGAAGTTTCAGTCATAGATTCAGAGCAGAGTTCTGGCAGAGGAGCCCTGCTTCAAGCTTTAAACACACTGAAAATTGTTTCATGGTTTCTGTCTTCTCAGTCTTGCATTTCATAAACAGCTGCTCAGCCCAACACTGCTTCAGTTGGTGAGCCGCAATGGCAGTGCTAAGTTTACTGTATGAAAATTCCTTGTATTAGATGTACGAGTGTGTGTCCTTCTGCATGTGCAGAAGGTCTGAAAAAGCTGCACTTTGCGCATGCCTAGCTCAGTTAAGAAAACTAAAATGTGCTAATTTTGTTGTTGTGTTTTCTTTCAGGCAAGAATTCATATCAGCTCCGAGCAGAATTTGCAGTATGGTTGGCTGGCTTATATTTTGGGAGACAGAGCTACAAAAAAGTTCACTGAATACAGCAAAATCTTTACTGTGGATGGAAACTTATCTTCTGGGAAGGGCAAACTTGCACAACAAATAGCAGAAAAACTAGGTACATCTTATTTGCCCTGTTTCTGTAGTAGTTAATAGAATTTAACAGTGTGATTGTCGTTCTTGTGTAAAGAAAGTTCGTTCACCAAACCAGCAATTCTTGACTAGGAAATTATTAGTTGGGCAATGCCACGGTTAATGTGGAGGGCTTATAGATAAGGGGAGAATAAAATGCTGGTGAGGTTTGAAATGAGGATGGGACGCTTGTCAGATCTGCCGGATGCTTCTGTAAGTACGATTTGTTGGGAAGGAAATTTTACTTCTAATGAAGTCAGTTTGCTCGCTGAGCTCCTGGCTCTGGTGGAGTCACTGAGCACCTTGAGAGTTAGGATTTTCTGCCTGGGTGTATGCAGAGCGTCAAGGTGATTAGAGGATTGGTGGCAAAAAGATCCTGCTTAGAGCGATAGCTCAGCTCTCACTGGGGAGGTGAAAGGTGGCAATGCTTCAAAGTAGAGTTTGTGTGCCCTCTGTGATGTGATTGACCAAAGGATTTTGTGCTGTTTTCAGGTGTTGTTTAAAGTAAAGCTATATATTTAAGTGAGCTGAATAGATGTTTACTGTGAATGAACAAAACTTATTATTTCGATTGGTGCAGTTGTGGGTTTCTTTTTTGTCAGGAATGAAATATTTCCCAGAAGCAGACATCCATTACTTAGACAGAATCACGGGAGACGGAACGTTGCTGCCTGAGAAATTTAATGGTTTCTGTAACCTAGAGAGATTTTACAATGATCCAAAATGCCCTGATGGACACTCTTATCGACTGCAAGCTTGGCTGTTTGGTAATCGTGTTTTACAGTATGCTGATGCGTTGGAGCATCTGCTGTCCACAGGTTAGATTTCACAGTAGATAAATTTCATTTCTGAATTAACTTATGAATTTAAGTTGTGAGTAAGCTGTTCTGAAGTGCTTTGCTAGTATCTGCATTTTTAAATGAAAGGCTGTTAAGCTTTTTATATTTTCCCCTTCAGTGAGTGCAGGTTAAAAGTCCATTTAGAAAAACACCATGCATTGGCAAAACAACACGTTTTGTTAGAACAGTGTCTTGTATCATCTCTAGTGAAGGAAATATGTAATAGTTACCAATTTCATTAGTTTTAATTTGGGAATCCCTGGTGATTATTTTCAAAAAGACATTTTAAACATACCAAGACAGCTGTGAGTTGTACAGCCTTTTTAAAACTCTCCCTAGGCTTAGTTCCTGATGGCATCTTTTGTTCAGTCTTTTTTATTTCATTAAATGCTGTTTTTGTGGTGGTATTGTTATAATTTAAGTGTCTTCTGGTGAGAAGAGATTTCCTGTACCAACTCTGATTTACCTGTTCCTTGTGCTTTAATAAGTGTTTTCCAAAAAAGATGAAAAGCTGTGAATGCCAGAAAGTATCAGATGCAAATGTAAATGTACTCCTTAAATATAGTAGTACTTAGCTACTGTAGTGATAGGCACAGCAGGAGAATATACGTTCGGGTGAGACAGGCATGTTCAGCATATATGTCTGGTACTTTTGTGTGAGCCAAAAATTTGCTCCTTTGTTTTATCTAAAATTTCTAGAAAAGCGCTCAGAAAATTGACCATAAGAGCAGTACTGTCTTTAACTTTACATGTTGCTGCCGGCAGCCTCTTTGAGCCTTGCTGACTGGAACCTCCTTTCAATTGCAGGACAAGGTGTGGTGATGGAGCGCTCTCCCTACAGCGACTTTGTATTTCTGGATGCGATGTTTAAACAAGGCTACATCCACAAGCGATGTAAGTTACTTGCATGCAAAAGGCAGTTATTCTACCATAATCTCAGCCAGAAGTGTGGTAGTTTAGTTTTTAAAAAAGAAACAAAAAAGCCTGCTTGGAAGGTGGACTCCTTTGAATATTTAGAGTTGTTCATAAGGTGCTTAGCACCTTGCTGTTCCGTGCATCAAGGACCAACCTCAAGCCATGAGACTTCCAGTTTTAATTCAAGGCTTTGGTTCTGCTTATATGTTAAAGAACATGTATTCTGTGTCCTGTCAGCCAGAGACTCCTGCAGTTCCCTGGAAACGTGGGTGAGCATGCTGATGAAGACTGGAAGTCCTTCAGGCAGACCGTGATCTTGCAGTATTAGGTGGGATGTAAATAATGGGTCAGCAGGGTTTGGCCTAGTTGCCTTAAACGGCCAGCTCCCTTTTGAATCTCAGAGAACACAAATGTTGCTCTTATCTTCAAGAAGGGCAAGGAGGAAGATCCAGGGAGCTACAGGCCAGTCAGCATCAGTTGATCTGCAGGAAAGTGATGGAGCAAATCCTCCTGGAAGCCATTTCCAAATATATGGAGGATGTGAAGGTGACGGAGAATAGTCGTTGTAGTTTTATGAAAAGGAAATCACGCTTAAACACCTGATGGTCAGCTCCTCATAGAAGACTAGCTCAGAGGATGAGCGGAGAGCAATGGATATTGTTTACCTTAAGCAAGGCTGTCAGTGCTGTCTCTCATAACCTCCTCATTGACGAACTGATGAAGTTTGAATTAGATATGTGGGTAGTAGATTGAAAAGTGGCTGAACTGCTGGACTCAAAGGGTTGTGATCAGCAGTGCAAAGCTCAGCTGGAGGCCAATAACTAGTGGTGTATCCCAGGGGAGGATACTGGGGCCGAACCAGGTTTAAAACATGGATGACAGGACAAAGTGCAACCTCAGCAGATTTGCAGGTGATGCAAAATTGGGAGGGGAATGGTTGACACACCATATGTTTTTAGAGCTGTTAGAGGAACCTGGACAGGCTGGAGAAATGGATGGTAACCTCATGAAGTTCAACAAAAGGGAATGCAAAGTCCTGCACTTGGGAAGGAATAACTGCAGGCGCTCATATACACTGGGAGACAACTGTCTAGAAAATTTTGCAGAGGAGGACCTCGGGGTCCTGGTGGACACCAAGTTGAATTTGAGCCAGCAACATGCCCTTGTGGCAAAGGATGCCACCGGCATCCTGGGTACTGCATGACAAAGAGTGTTGTCAGCAGCTCAAGGGAGGTGATCACCAAATCTGGAGTATTGAGCTCAGTTCTGGGCGACCAGTTGAAGAAAGATGGGAACTTACTGGAGCGAGTCTAGCAAAGGGCCATGAAGGTCTCTAAGAAACTAGAGCATCCGATGTATGAGGAGAGGCTGAGAGCACTGGGATTTTTTTGGCATGGAGAAGAGAAGGCTCAGGGGGATGTGTATAAATACCTGATGGTATTTATGTGCATAAATACTTGATGCAGAGGAGTATTGGATGGAACCAGTCTTTTCGCAGTGGCACCTAGTGAGAGGAAAAGAGACAAAGGACACCAATTGAAATACAAGAAGTTCCATTTATAAGAAAAAAACATTTTCTACTGTGAAGGTAGTCAAACCCTGGAGCAGATTGCCTGGGGAGGCTGAGGGATCTCTATCCTGGAGATACTCGGAACGCTCAGGAACAGTCCTGAGCCACCTGCTCTAGTTGACCCTGCTCTGAGCAGAGTGGTTGAACCAGGTGATCTGTGGATGTTCCTTCCAACTGGGTGGTTCTGTGGTTTGGGGTTATGGGCGCTGAGCTCCCGAGCGGTGCAGTGTTACTGTGCTGGTGCCTTGTGGGCAGACGTGTGGCGTCTCCATCCCTTGGCTAGGAGTGGAGCAGTTACATGACATACACAGGAGACCAGCCACAGCCAAAACATGCAAACTTACAGCTGAACAAGTTTGAAAGTCTGTAGAAAATAACTGTAAAGCCCAGTCATCGGCTGACTCCTTAGTAAATTGCTATTGAAATTCTTGTTTCTGCCTGTTCTTAGCAAATCTGGCATTTTGGCTACTCCTGAGGTGAAGATAACTGTTTCCCTGCCTGCCTCGTGTTTCTGCTGTCTTGTTTGGCTTAGATTTATTTTTTCACACCTGCTGTAAGTTGCAACTTCTTGCTGAATGAGTTTGAGAGCTGGTTATAATGAACTGTGTCTTACTGCTCACAACACTTACTGGGTTGGTGAGGCAAACAAAGCCCAGCAACCCACAATTTATATTTACTATAAAATTCCAACAAAAAGTAATGGATTGTACCAAAATCCTTCAACAACAATCATCTTGATTAGAGCTGCTGCTGACTGCTGCTGACTGCGGTGCTGAGCACAGTGGGCATTAAATTTTGACACAAACTGTTTGAATTTGAAAGCTCGGCACTACGTTTCTAGCTAAGCTGGTGAGCCTTATTGAGGAAAGCTTGCACTTGAGCCTGTGCTGTTCATGCCTCTTAAATTTGAATAGATGCTTCCCCTGAACCCGTGTGGCTTCCTGATCACCAACTATTAGCCCCAAAATGCTTTAGGTTATTGATGTGGTAGAAGAACCCAGTTGCACAGAGCTGACCAACTCCTCTCAGGTACATTTTTCTGTATGGGAAGGTGAGGTCCTCCAGTTCTGTCCTCCAAAGCGGACTCTGGTGGTTGTGTTTTTGGAGAGAAGATCTGCTGTTGCTTGTGTAGAGCACAGAGCTATTGAGTAACAGTAGTGCAGAGTATGCCTCCAATACAGGTGAAGAGGGACACTGTTGGCTTGGGGACCTCTTAAAATACTTGCTTTACCTCATCATGATTTTGTGTATGCACCGGAGGACAAGGCAAATGCCTGCCTGATCCTTGGATTTCCCCCCGTGGTGGGAAATAGAGTACTTCTTGGAAAGTCTCCTTGAAGCATGTGACTTTTTTCCATTACCACCTTTGCACACTATCATCTTTGTGGTAGAACGGGGCCATTTATTTCGTGTATGAGGCTGTGGCAGAAGGCAACCCCAGCCAGTGGTCACCTCAGGTGACTGAGTGCTGCAGTCTTTTCCTGATGTTTTGAGAGGCTCTCTCTAAACGATGGAGGAAAAATGTAGGTTTCTGTAAACTTCAGTCAGAAATAAACCCCCTCTTTGATATAACAGATGTTAGATCCTTATATCTCAGTGCATGTAGCTTCTTAGTTTAATGGTGTTTTACTTTCTGTTTCTGGAAGATTGTTTATTCTAAAAACTTCCTGAATCCTACTTGAGGAGAAGCGTACCCTAAACTTGCTATATCAGCCGAGAAGAGGAGACTACGAATACAAAGGTGGGGGATGTGATTTATTTGCAAACAGAATGAGTTTAGCAAATGCAGGAAAAAAACCCAATAAATGATTGCAGGTTCATTACCTGATAGGTTATAATTTTAATGCTGTTCCTATTGCACTTGTCCTCATTTACAACATGTGTATGTGTTCAGCTGGGCTGCCTTTTGCTCTCCAAAGTGTTTCGTTTTGGTTTTTATACAGGTCTTGATCACTACAAGGAGATCAAAGAGATCAGCATTTGTGAATTCCTGCCACCTCACTTGGCCATTTACATAGATGTACCTGTCCCAGACGTGCAGAAGAGGATTCAAGAGAAAGGCGAGGTACTTTTATCTCTTGCCAGTATTACTGCCTGTTAACGTCTGTTGTAATCACGCCCTTATGCGTGAGTCCTGTGGGGTTTGCTGCAGGATTCTGCTTCTGAAAAGCTTCTTGTCCTCTTAGGTATAAGAACTGTGTGTTGGTGATGACTGTGTGGGTATTCTGGTATGCTTGCTCTAAAAAAAGCAAAAATGCATCAGTATGCTGTCATTTCTGTAATGAGAAGCTCTGTAAAAATCATCTGTCCTTAAAAACCGGCCTTCGTAGCTGCTGTTTCAGGAATTGTGTCCAGTAATACACTTCTTGCACCACGCTCTAAGATTATCCGTGCTTCCCCAGTGCCAGAAGCCCCAGCTGGCTGTCCCCTTCTCCAGCTTCCCCAGTTGATTGCTGCTTCAGACCTGTGTTGACGTTAACGTGTGGGTCACTTGTGATGAGCAAATTCAGTTAACTTTCTGAAATTAAGAAAATTACTGCTTGGTGCTTTTGTGTTAACACAACGAAACCGCCAATTTTAAACCTAAAACTAATTTTTTGTAGGTATTCCATGAGATGTAAAATCCAGGGTGCTTTCTGGCTAATCTAATATAAAGTTGATAAGAAACACAGTTGCTTCTTGTCACTAGTGCAACTTCAATCTAGCCTAAGGTGATGATATATGACTCTTAAGTATTGTTGATCTTTGACAGTTGTGGGACATTCTCACTTTTGCTCTCAAAATCCTTTGAAGGTGGCATCGTTTCTCTCCACGATGTCTGTTGTTTTTTAAGTCATGGTATTGGATGGAGACTACTGTTAAAAAGAAAAGAAAATTAGCTTAGTTTTGTAGCATTGTCTTCAAATTACTCGTTATATCACCATATTGGATTACTGGGTTATTGAAATAGTCTTGGATCAGAAAAGCTGTAGGGTACTTTTGCATAATGACTAATCTAAATAAGGTTTTCGGTTTGGGTTTTTTCTTCCCCCTTCTGTGATATTTGGACATGTGCTTGTAACTGTTCTCAGATGTGTTACAAGGATTAAATGATGTTTACCTAGTACCTTGTTCAAAGGCTAAGGGAAATCGTGGTCAAGTGAAGTATTTGACTGTGGAAAGCCTGATGGATTCAAAGGAAACTTTGATTTATTACTAAAAAATTCTCAGGTCTCTTAAATGCTTGGCAATGCCTGCATCTCTCGAAGTAATGTGTGTGTATTAGTGTGCTGGGGTGAGCTAGTAGCTTTTCGTTTGCAGTTTCCTGCTCATTTAAGAGGGAGGCTGATGATTGCCGAGGGAAAGTGACTTCAAAGCCGTAAATGGAAGGCTGCCCGTGCTGCTTCGTGATCTGCGTGGCCTGAGTTGCTTAGTCTACTGGTCGAATGATTCTCCCCTTCTGCCCTCCAGCAGTTTAAGCCATGACTGAACGTGCCTCTGTGCTTTAATGAACAAGATACTCTTGTAAAGGAAAACCATAGCTTTTTTGTTTTAGCAACTTCAGTGACAGAATTAGAAGCTTCTTAATGTATCGTGGGAACCTGTGCGTTCTTTGCCCTTGTGAGCATAAAGGTCAGGGGCATTTTCTGAGGCCTTCTGGCAGAAATTGCTGGTGTAACTTGCAACTTCCTTGGGGCAGTGGCACTGCTGAACATTAGTGCTTGTTTGGGGATGGTATTTTTGGGAATTCTGCCTTCTCAGCGGATGGAGTGTTTCATTGGTATTCAGCGCGGTGCTGCTGCAGGGCACTGGAAAAAGAAAAGCCCTTCAGTGGGCCCAACAAGCAGAGACACAGATCCTTCCGACATAATAGGCATCTTGGGTGAACATTTCAAGCAGGAAATGTAATTTAATTTTAGGATTGAACTGAAGGAACACATGGTAGATTAGAGAAATTCCTGGCATTTTGCAAATATGACATTAAAGTACACCGTGCGGAAGATGAACTATTTAACAGCAGGTTTGATATCCATGAAATTTCCAAGAAGGATTCTGGAGTGGGTGGTTGGAGTGGATGGTTGCCCATGCATTTGTCTGACACTCTGGAAATGGATGCATGTTGGCCCTCTCGTTGAAAAGGCAGACTCAGACAATCTTTTCCTATTTTCTGAATGATTATATATAACTTCCTTGAATGTGCAGGTAGCTAAGTTTGATCAGTCCTTGGAAAGCTAATCTTTTTGAGGCTGTTGATGTATGGTTTTCTTAGTTTATGCGAACTCAGGGAAAATGAGGTGATTCCTGTAACAAACTGAAGTAAACTGGAAGAAAGTTTTTTTGCTTTTCCATTCTTCTGTTTAACCTGCCTTTCCCTTTCTTTCTCGATTCACTAGTGTATCAGAAGAATCTTACTTATATGGCTAATCTTTAAAACCGTGGACATAATAGTACAGGGCGAAGCAGTGATTAATGCAGACTGACTTGTTCCTTGGGGTACTCTAGATATTTAATGCCACATAAGAAATTCTAAACACTCCAAATGTTTTAATTCTTGAAACTTTCATTAATGTGTATGTGGTCCACTTGGATGTTTGACTACTAATACAAGAGTGAGCTCTTGGCAGTGCCTTCTGCTTAGGCTGGAGTCTGTGCTGGTGGGAAAAGAAAGAAAACTCATTTCACAACATTGTTTTCTGTTTCTTTTAGCCATATGAGAAAAAGGTGTCTCCTTTGTTTCTCCAGAACGTTGAGGATGCTTACAAGAAAACCTTCTTACCAGAGATCAGGTTAGCAAACCAAAATGTTTTGTCTGTTAAATCTTTGAGTAAAAATATGTGCAAATTCTAAAATCCCTGCCAATATAAGCAAATAAAATCACGTCATGTGAGAAATCCTCCCTGTGCTATGTGGTACAATATTATGTCCTAATGATGGGGTATTGCATCCGTGGCATAACAACTATGTATATTTGTGTGTAGTTACCTCTGGCATCTGAGAAGCCTGATGCCAGTGTTAGAATATTGGAAGATTAAAAATGAAGTCTTTTTAGGTGTGAGCTTTATAAAGCCATGGTTTTTGACTCTTAGCAGATTCAGAGTGGGTGAAGTGGTGTACAGTAGTAAATTCATTGGATTTCATTAATTGACCTGCCTAATACATTGCAAAGCTAATGAGCCCTGATCTGCAGTATGTTTTTTCATCCTGCTGTCTTGGGGCATTGCAACTTCGCTGTCGGGGAGTCAGATACAGGGAAGCATAAACTTTTTCTTAGTTAAAAGAGCACTTCAGGAGCAAAGCCAGGAAAGTGGTCTGTTTGCTCTGCAAAACCAAGTTCTGTCTCCCTTTCTGACAGTATTCGGTATGTGTTTGATGTCGACACCTTTGCTTTTCTTTCTGTTAGCTTGCAGCAGTGGTTGGAGCGCTTTCCTGGAGTGATGTCCAAAATGAGATAGCTGTAGCTGTGTGTTTGTGGGACCTGAGGAGAGTGTGATGCAATATAAGCTTTTCTCAGGCCTTTTTGGAAAGTTTGGAATTTTTCTCTCCTAAAAACTCCCTTCAGTTGTGATAGCTTTGGCTAGTTTCTGGATAGTGGTATGGAGGGAGAGGAGAAAGGCCTGCAGGTAAGGGACTGTTCTCTTTTCTAGTTCTTTTTCTCCACCTCATGAGGCATACACCTGAAAGCCTTCCACATTTGAAAAGGATTTGATGGACTTGTTGGTGCTGGTAAATAAAGACTGCACTGCTAGCTGCTCTGAGGGGCTAAAGGTGCTCTGAGGGGCTAAAGGTGCTCTGAGGGGCTAAAGGTGCTCTGAGGGGCTAAAGGTGCTCTGAGGGGCTAAAGGTGCTCTGAGGGGCTAAAGGTGCTCTTCTCTGGGCTCCCCTGGCTTTCTCTAGCTGGGAAGCAAGAATGTGTGCACTGTAAACTTGAGATGAGACTATTAGAGTTTGCCAGCTATCCCAATTCTTATAAAAGAGCTCTGTCAAAAATAAAATTGTCCTAAAAATCTAAAAGCACGTGAATGTAAGTCTTGGTCCCTCATAAACAAATAACTTTCTGGAACGGAAACTCTTAAAGGTCACAGAGCCAGGCCTACTTAACACCAAAATGATCTGTAATCGTGCAAGGTTCAGTGTGTGCATGAAGCTGGTTATTGAGTTACATTTAAGTCAAAGTAGATCTTCAGGTACATTGTAGCCTGCTTGTTTCCCCTGGCTTTCTTGCTTCATCTCCCAGGGTAAATCAGTATAATTGCGCTGTCAGCAGTTGAACTGAATAACTTCGTATTGAGCTTGACATTCATGGAGGGCAGAAGTTGTTGGTGTGATGTGTGGTCAGCTGCCTCCCAGTGCGTCCCCCACAGGTTAGCAGCCAGCACACGGCGCTCAGAAGGAAAAGGGGGGGCTAAGGATGGAGAAGGAGGTTGGGAAGCCTTGGGACTGTCATCCCCCTGAGGGCAGAACTGTTTTGAATTTACTGGTGAGGAGAAAAATGCTGTTTGTTCTTTCGATCAAATCGAGCCCCAGGAATATACCGTGGTGTTTAGTGAGGCTAAATCCTAGGTCCTGCTGTGATTTCAACTCTTTCCCCTTTGTCTGTACATGGTCAGTACGCTTGTTAAGCAAACACTCCGGCTGGCATCCTCATCGGCAGATGGGCTTACAATAGCTTGTCAGATCAATCTTTGTGCTGGGGTCTGAAGAAGGATGTTTCTGTCCCATTGATGTGGGGGAGTTGTGAACGTGTGAGACTTCAGCTTTGCGCATCTCTGGACCTCACTGATGGCTTGTACATTGGATAAATATACAGAGGCTTCAACTGTCTTTAACTGTTTGCCGGCTTGTAGAGTGATGCAGTGAACTATATTCATGCCTGGCTTTTAGTATCTAGGCAGACTAAGTATTTGATTCCCTAACTCTTGAGGATGACCAAAATCTGGTTCAGACAGGCTAATAAGAGTTATTATAGGCTTTCCATGTTCAAGCTTATGTTTGCTTGTTTTCCTGCTTTTCTTGAAAAGCAGCAGGAAAAAAGTCCAGTCTGTTACTTAGCAAAATTCCTGTTATCTTGTTCCATTTAATTGCAGCAACTTGATGCTGCTTTAAGTGGTGTGTTTGACAGTGAATATTTGGCCATCCTAAAATTGGTGCTTCCTTTCTAGTCTGACTATGTTTATGAATATCTTGTAATGTTTCTTTTGATAGTGATTTGTGAGCCTGGTGCTGTGGCAGGTACTACCTCGTGATTTTGAACAGACAGCTTTTGTTTTTCATTTGATTTTTCTTTTCCTGGACAAAAGCCCTAAGATTGCTAATGTTCTCTTTCATATCCGATACTGCTTCCACTGAGCAGCTGTTTTCTCTTTAATGAAAGATTTAATAATCTGCAGAGTATCAAGTGATTTGGTCTGCATTGTTAATGCAGTTGCCGGTGTAAGACTGGTGAAGTCTGACCTCTCCCTTTGATTACTGGCAGTGGATATTGAGGATGTGAGTATGCATGCTACACTGGCACAGCAGCTCCCTTTGAAAGGAGGCCATTTATTTTCTTTCTGTGACTCAAGAGTCGTGTGAGGCTTCGTGCTTTGTTCTCAAGTTGAGAATAAACTCTTCAAGTAGTTCCCCTACTAGGAGCACCAGTTGAATGGCTGACTGCAAGAGCTTGGGAGTTTGCAAGAATAAAAGGCATTTTGTAAATGAACTTTTTTACCAGAGCTGTTTTGACTGACCAGTGTTAATGCAGACCAGGAACTAGTTTGGACTGCTGCCGTTATAAGTTATTTTGATACTGTGACTGCTTACAGCAACGCTGTTTAGATTGCCAACCTTAATCTTGATTAAACTTGGAAGCGGTTGTGCTAAGCAAAAAGTCTGCAAATTCTTCTACATGCTCTTCAGCTTTGCTGTGTCTTGTCTGATACACCGTGCACATTGGGCTTCCATTTTATTTTCTCTGAAGGTTTTGCTAGCTAAAGGAAAGGTCTTCCAGGGCAGCTGGAGCAGGTTTGGGAACCACTGTTACTGAGAGCAGCTGTGCATATATAGTAGTGAAACATGTTCATATAGGAGCTTCTATTGTGGAACTGCTTTGCAAGTGACTTTTCGATGAAGGCTGCTGTATGAATAGGAAAACAATCTTGTAACCAAGAAGCTATTAGCTGTTTCAAATGTTTTTCTACTTAGAGATCCTGCTGCCTGCATTGTATGGGTTCAGTTAGGTCAGTCTTAGTAAATAATGATGAATGAATGTATTCTTCTCGTAAAAACTACCCACAGGTATTAATGTACTTGTTATAAAATGGAAGGTCTGCAGAAGTTTTGGGTTAGGCTGGTTGAAAATTTCACTTGGCTTCAAATCTATTGGGCAATCGTAATTGGGGAAGTATCCACATTACTGAAATGGAAACAAATTCAAAGTTGGGATTTTTTAATATTTTTTGAACTCAAACTATGTGGATACCACAGGCCATTTGCCCCTTAAAAACGGTTTTCCACCAGGAAAGAGGCAACTTATAGATCTAATAGGAATTCTATTGCAAGAACTCTGTAAGCATTCTAAAAAATCGTAACGACTCTGGTTCTGTGCTTGTGCCTTTTAACTTAATTTCTGCTTTATTTTGGAGCAGGGGGAGAGGATGGGTAGAGCAGTTGTATCGGGGAATTCAATTTTCTTCTCTTTTCAGTGAGACCAGTGAAGTTCTGCAGTATACAGCGACTGAGGCAGAGGATGTGGAGAAGGTAAGAGTTTGTTGCATATATTGATTTTTATTATTTTTAAATTTCCAAGACTGAAATGTAAAGAGAACATGTTGTCCTAGATAACAAACTTAGTTAACTACTTAATGCATTTAGTGTTTGTTGCTGTGGCAAAGATCTGGGCTGGGTCTGTACTAGGATTATTTTGATGACTGAGTGTCGTTTTGTCAGAGTGGAAATCCCACCCCCCATCCCTTTTGCCAAGATACCTGGCTATCTGAGCAAGCAAAGCCCCTATAGACCGCATGATTATCACTAACAGTTTTTTTTAGTGTCTTTTGTCTGATCTAACTTACGGTGGGTGTTTCCAAATTGCGTTGTTTTTTTCCAAGCAAATCCTGTGAGGGAGGTGGAAACTGCATTTCCTGAGTCTCTGCTGGGCTGTGCAGTGTTTGGCTGTTCAGAAGGGAAGGGGAGAAGTTTGGGAAAGTGTAACAGGCTTTCCCAAATCAGATGCAAAAGGAAAGCAACGTTTGTTTCAGTATACTAGCACCTGTCCACCCACCGGCACTACATTTGGCAGGTAGCAGGCCATCTTACTGCAGAGATGGGTAGTTTTGTGGGAGCACTTCCATCTTGCCGTGGAACGTGTCTTAGAGCCTTTCCTAGCTAAGCCTTCAAGCCAGTGCTTAACTAAAGATCCGTAAGCCCAACCTTGGCATTCATAGCACATGCCTTAAGTGATTTCTTTTTTTTTTTTTTTTTTTGAAAAAAAGCATATTTGAACACCTCTAAGTGTTGCAGGAGGCAGCTTGTTACTGCTGTGCTCACTGATGGACTGGGTTTGGCTGGGATCAAGTTAATTTTATTTGCAAGAGCCCATATGTGCTGTGCTTTAGATCTGACCAGAACAGTGTTGATAATGCACTGGTATTTTAGCTGTTGCTGAGCAGCGCTTGCACAGCATCAAGCCCGTCTCTTTCTCACTCTGCTCCTTGTGATTAGGCTGGGGTGTGCAAGAGGTTTGCGAGGGGACACAGCCAGGACACCTGGACTGAGCGAAGGGATATTCCACACCACGTAACGTCATGGTCAGCAAAAAACTGGGGCGGGGGTGGATTTTTTCCAAACTAGCTGTTTCTCAGAGCAATCCTGGAAGCAAGGGGCTAGCAAGATCTCCTGGATCTCTGAGTTTTGTTCCTGCTGTTGGAGTCAATGACAAATCTGTTTCAATTGAAGTCTGCTGTCCTCTCTTAAGCCTGACTTTGGAGGAACAAAGTGTGGATTTTAGTTGGCCTTGTGCATTACTGTAGCTTGTACCTAGCATCCTTGTGTTCCCATGCAAAAGCTTTGTGTGAAGCAGGAAATATTGGTAAGGACTTTCCTGGTCCTAAAATTTTGAGCCCCATTAGCTTCATTGCTGTATGTTTCTATGCCTTTGAGTTCCTTCCCTTTATGAGAAAGTAGTGGTGTGCTACGTTGTGGGTCCTGCCCTGTTGTGGCTGGACGTCGGGACACTCATGCACTTGGTTATAGAAGTTATAATTATTAACCAGTAGATTTAGCGAGGCAGTTTGAGTTTATACCCACAAAAAGGGCTGGTGGCTTCAGTATGGCAGCAGATAAATAGAAGTTCACTGTGAAAACACTTCAGGGAGGCAACGGCTTGCAAACAGCTGGTTTTGTAGTACTGCAAAAAGAAATTTCTGAAAATGAGGTGGTTTTGGAAACTTTAAAAAAACAAACGAAAAAACCAAGGAAAAAACAAAGGTCGTTCCCTTTGTTCTGAGATAACATTATTTATGCAAATAGCTACCTGCAACCATTACCAGCTGACAATTCTGATGTGAATCCTTCTGTATCATTTTCAGGAAGGGAAAAAAATGACCGAAGGGGGTGAACCTGCACATTTTGTCTTAGTCCTGAAATTGTTTCCAAGTAGCTCTTGGATGTCTGAAGTTTCATTCTTTTGAGTCCCCCTCTGAAAAATCAAGAGCGCAGCATCATTGTTCTCATGTGCATTAAAAAAATGAAGTATGGCTTTAGGGTGAACAAGGTTGGGGTGCCCCTGCTTTTGTGGTATAAGGTCAAACGCAGCTGGTAGGCACTTGCTGAAGTTCACACACCTGCAGCCACAGTGAGGATTCTGCTTTGCAGTGAGAAGCATCCTTTGTGGCAAGAAAGATCAGTGTCCCAGGAATAATGTTTTCTGCTGTGTTTTTATTTTTTTTTTTTTCATTTGAGGGACAAAAATGGCTTGTAGGGTGTTTGTTTACACAGGTGTATCCTGTTGATAGAGAGCAATGTTTAACTGTTGGTTAGCTTCAGTTTATTTGCTATGTGATTTGGGAGCTTAATTTTTTTGTGACCTAATAGTTCAATGGCTTTTGATTTGCTCGTAGCAAATAGAGAATATTGAGCAATTATATTTAATTTTTCAGGGTATCATAAAAGAAAGGATAACAAGATTAGAGATTTGTGTTTCAAGAAGGTAGCCATGGATGTTTGGTACAAGAAATAAGAGAAAGTTGGGATGGGGGGGTTATTTGGTTGTTTTCTCCCCTTCCTTCTCTGTGAGCATGTCTTGAAGGGGTCAGAATAAAGCAATTCGTTTCCTCCCTAGATTTTTTTATAGTAAACCCCATTGGTAGAGATTTTATTTTAATCCTGTAAATTAGGGTTTAAAGTCAGTCAAAAGCTCTTATTGCTCAAGTAGAGAGTCTACTAAGCTCAGCAATCTTGTCGTCTCTGTACATAGAGTCATCAGTATGCACTGGTGTAGTTCTTAATTTGGTTGGACAAATCTGGCCTAGTGGAAGAATTATTATTTTGAAGTCAAAGTACAAGATGGTATCGTATTTTTATTGCTAAATGTTAGCTATAGAGATTGGTACTCTTTCCACTTCAAAAAATAAAGTTGTTTTTTTCCCTTCTGTTCAGATTCAGTTTACCTTTGGAATGAGATAGTTGAAATTTGGAAATAAGGGTTGGCAGAAGGAATTTAATTTTGACTTGTAGGGTGTTTGTTTACACAGGTGTATCCTGTTGATAGAGAGCAATGTTTAACTGTTGGTTAGCTTCAGTTTATTTGCTATGTGATTTGGGAGCTTAATTTTTTTGTGACCTAATAGTTCAATGGCTTTTGATTTGCTCGTAGCAGACATATGCAACTTAGAAATGACTTTTGTTTCTAAAGCGTGCTTTAAAAAGATCAGTTGGGGTTTCATATTGTAATTAACAGTTGTGGTGGCTAAAGGAGTAGCAAGTGCAGAAATGAGCTTCGTTAGGGTGTTTCAGACTGCTCTTACATGAGGATAAAACTCAGAATAAAAAGTTGGCTAATACATGTATTTAAAACTTTTTTTTTAAAAGCCCTGGATATTAAAAAAGGAGTGGAGGTAGAAAGGAAATAACTTAAAAATTTAATCAAAATCGTTCCAATTCCTCTGTGCTTGTGAATAGTGTTTTGTATTACGTATCAGTTTTATTCAGTGTCACCAGCTTGTGTAAACTGGAGAAGGCGGTGAAGATGGGAGGCTGCTGACAGACCAGCTTTGTGCCGCGTCCTTGGCAGAGCAGAAGTGAAAGGCTCCAGAGCTTGAATTTTTCAGCCTGCATGAATTTTTCAGTTGCAGGTGCTGTATGTGGGCTGAGCTCCTTCCTGCAGTCTGTGGTCTGAACTCTGTAGGCTTGTGGCCTGCATTGCTCCTTGTGTCTACCTCTTGCCTAAAGAAAAAAACTGAGAAAGAAGTTTGGGGAAAAGTCAGCTGACAGAGCAATCTATCGGGTTTGGTGTCTTTGTCCCCAGAAATGATATGAATAAGAACGGTGTCACCTTCTGCCGCCCGCCACCCCAGCTCTTCCAGCAACAGCACTCACCAGATCACTGTGAAACAAGCTTAGAAATTGCAAGCTGTTCGTATTGGCTTAGTTGCAAAGATTACAGAAAGGGGTCTCATTATTGAAAACCATGTTGTCTAAGTCCTACCATGCTCTGCAATATATTAAGGCCTGATCTCTCCTGGACGTTACTACAAGTTGTGCTACGATCGGGTTTAAATCATTCATTTGCTGCTAATTCCCAAGGGGTCCCAGGGTGCTCCTTATAAATTAAGAAGCTGCTCTTCTAGCCTGGTTGGGAGGCTGATACCATTGTTAACAAGCTGCTGGGAGAGATATCTTCTGATATGATAATCAGAGTGTGCAAAACTAATTTGGATCCAGATTTTTTTTTCCCCCCAACATATTCTGAGCCCTACTGTTAGCAACTCTATTATTAGTCCTGTCATCAGCCATAGCGGGGAGTTTCCAAAGCTTTGCTGTGGAGTAGAGAAGTAATTGCTTTTGTATAGCTAATGGGAAGTATGGTGGAGGTTCAGCATTTAAATTAAATAATTAAAATAAATAATGGATATTGGAACTAACTTACCATACAACTTCCTTCCTGTTTACATCTTTGAATGCTTGTCTTGGGGAGTTATGTTACAGCAGTTTGGTAGGAAGAAGCAGTTTCTAAATACAGTTTTGAAAACTCTTCTAAATGTTTGTGGTGCAGTTTTCTGTAGTGTTTTTTGAAGATTGAAACATTTTTCCATCAACAGGTGGATTTGCCGTCGGCTTTTTTCTTTATGTAAAAAGTAGATTTCCTATGCTCTCAGCTACAGTATCTGGTTTGCCAACTTTGCCTCTTTGTAAGAGATCAAAAATGGTTAAAGAGCATCTAAACTTGCTTGAAGTTTTAAATATGCTTTGGTGATGTCATGTCAACGTATTTTAAGTCTTTATCAGCAAAATTAGTCTTTAAGAAATATAAATGCCTCAAGGAAAATAATCATGCAGTCATATCTCTAACTCATTATTTCTCACCATAAAAACATAATACTGGTAATAGAGCAGACCTTTATAGTTGAAACTACTTTATAACAGCACTTTTTAATTGCCTTTTGAGTAGTAATAGGTAGGATTCAGTGTTTGCTGTGATTGCAGGGAATAATTATAGTGGATTTAATATACAGTAAAGAATAGAAGCATTTTTCATTTATTACTCTATAACTCACTTTATTGCTGGCATCTGCTTACTTGTTGTCAGTGGATCGACAGTGTATCGTTAGGATTTCGGTCCTGACCTCATAGCTTTATCCTTTGTTTCTGGAAAAAGCCTCTGAAAAGTGGTGTTTGGAGCTGTAACAGTCCACTCCTTCCCAGGTTGCTTCAAGGTACTATCTCCACCCCATCATGCACCTTAAGTGCATCTTCCCAACGCTAGTTTGGGTTTCCTTCAGATCTAGTCAGTCGTGTGTGATAACCTCAGGCTCGTGTTAAGCAATTACCCAGTGGACCGGCAAAGATCTATTTTCTGATGGAGCCAGTCTGTAAACAAAGCTCAAACATGGGATTGATAAGTTTCGGGATGCTGGAGGAGTGATTTGCTGAGCTGGTGTTACTTATTTGAACGATTCTGGGTGCTGAGCTGTGAGTTTTACCTTTCCTTTCTGCTCGGGGTGCGTGCATGCATGGGTAGGTCTTGATGACTGATCAAATCAGGAGGCTTTGGACTTCTGTCGGCATGGCTGCTTCAAGGATGTTTGAGTTTTCCAGCCTGAAACATATCTCAGTTTCTGTGATGTGAACCACGCAGCAGCACTGAGACGCAATTGCCTCAACTGCGCCTCGACCTGTCTCCGTCAGTATGCCACTAAACCATTTTGAAAAAAAAAAAAAACAGGCTTCATATGTAGCATGATGGTTTTTGTTTGCAACAAAAAGGGGATAAATTTAGACTTATTTCCATTTCCTCCTCATTCTACCTTAGAGATGGGGTTGTACCTTCTTTGCTTCCTTTCAGCCCCAATGGCAGGTTGAGGAAGTGTGTCTTGAATCAGGTAAGAATTTGGAAACGGGGCACCTTTCAGCTGATTTATTCCCTGCCATCCTCTGCTCACCAAGGCTGAAAGCACCAGGATCTTTAGAGCTGTCCCCCATGTGTCTGCCCAGTGCTTATGGCAGGGCCACGACCTCTAGAAATATGACTGGGAGATATGTGAGCTGTGCACATTTGCATTGTTAATACAGCTTTAGCAGTGAAGCCTTTTTTGCTGGGCGACTTGTTTAATAATACATTTTGATTATTTCATTGATTTGGGGGGGATGTTCATTGATTTTTGGATATTCTGATCAGACCACCTCTTAGTGTGATTTTTATTTTCTGATTCCAGGTAATTGAAGACATTGAGTACCTGAAGTTTGACAAGGGGCCATGGCTGGAGCAGGATGATGTTTCTTTCCATCATTTGAGACTTTAGTAAGTATGATGTCTTCCAGTACCTGAACATTACTTAGCATTAGATCTCAGGGAAAATGGTTAAAGCCTTGAGTTTTTAAAGGTCTGTTTATATTTGTACTCTGACTCGGTTTTTTTGGTCAGAAGTCAGCAGTGATAGGAGGCTTTTGTAATACTGGTGCTTGGCACTGTAATAGCGTGGTGTTTTGCTGCTGCTAATAATTGATTAGACGAGAGACTCCAGATGAATAGATTCCATGCCATTAATGAAGCGCAAGAACTCTTCAGGCATTTCCTAAGTGCTGTGACCTCTGGTTCTTACGTTTGGGAATGTATTTTTGTGAGCACTTCTGTTCCTGGGTGATCACAAACATGTTGTTTTAAAACAGAGCATTTTTTCAGTTGGCACGGTGGTTTCTCTGCTGCCCTAGCAGCATGACATCCTTCAACAAAGCTTGTTGACAGAGGAACCTTGTAGCAGGTTTTATATGCGGTGCTGTTTAGATTGGCTGTGTTTAGATTGTTTTTTCTAAAATTAGACTAATTTCTTATGCTGTCTACTTTTAAATATCTTTCCAGCAGTCAAGAAGCTGGCTGAACAGAGTATAGGGGGGAAAAAGGAATCAAGCAAACTTGGGTGACTGCTCAATAAGTCTAAATAGAAGCTTTAATCCTAATTCATGGAATGAAGGGTTGCAGTTCTGTTGTTCGCTCTCCATAATAACAAGGGGGACTGTAAAGTACAGCAGCTTAAGGGTGGTTTTTGTTGTTTTTTTTGTTAAAGATCCTTGTCTCTCTAGTTGGATGTGAAGACATCAAACTCAGACAGTGTAAAGTGTCTTGCTGGAATAGAATCAAATCTGATTATAATTCTTTGCAAGCATTCTGATTCTGTCCTCCAATTCAGCTGTGGGGTGCTACTGGTGGGGCTGCATGGGTCCCCAGAGCAACGCTGAAAAGAGAGGTAGCCCTCCAAACTCCCAAAATACATTGAACCGAATCATTGATGTGTCTGTAAAGAAGTGAGATCAGACCTACACTTTTATCCGTGATGAAGCATCAGGAGTGCCACTCTGAAGTCATGTTGATGAACAAAATGTTCTCTGGATAACCCCATATAGAGCATATATCTACACTTGCAAGACTATTAATAGAGAGAACCTTGCACTGAAGTGAGACAGGCTTCCCATTTTGCTAGAACTTCATCTTTAGACTGAATATGCAGGTAGCAAGTGCAGTATAGTTACTACATTTTTAAAATAAAATTTAAGCGTTATAGTCTCTTTGTAGTTATTTCTGGTTATCTTACAGGCTAATAGAAACACGGGGATTTTTTTTAAATTGAATATCTGCCTCTGAATTTCTGTCTTTATTGTGACAGGCATTGGAGTATTAAGTTAAACTTTTTTGCAGGCTTCTGATATTCTTTGCCTTTTACTTTTATGTGCTGTTACTTCAAATGCCTCCTAAAATTAGAGATAATGTTCCTTTACTACGGCCCTTCTATCAAAGGGTGAAGATAGATCGCAGAAGAGCGGTGTTGGCTGGTGTCTAAGAGAAACAAGTCATGATTCAGGTGCCCTTTAGGAGGTTTCTATGTGTAGTAATGACAGGATAGCATCTGGTGACTTAGACCCTGCAAAATTATCAAAATCAGATTTCCTTTGAAAGAGGAAATACAGTTAAGTTGCTTGTTTTCCTATAGGTTCACACTAGTACATTTATTAAGAAAGGATTCTTAATTGCAGAGTGTAGGAGGGAGTTAAAGGAAAGCATACAATTAAAGAGCAGTGTATGAAGATATTGTATGAAAATTGTACTTTGCAGCTGTAGAAGGGAATAAATTGCATTGTTAAGGACTCAATTTTTCATTGAACCATGGGGGAGGGTGAGAGGGTCTCCTGTACAAAGCTCTTATCATTGTAGATAATACAAAATTATTTCTTCTGTTGGCACTGTGTGGCTGTTAAGATCTTACAGTGCAACAAACTGCTAATTTAAATGTTCATATGGTTTGAGTTTTGCTGTTTCCCTTGCCTTCAGAATAGCATTGTCGAGATAGTGTTCATATTCGGACAGATGATGAATGTGCGCGGTGTTTGCTTTGAGCCTTCACTTGGTGCTGGGGTACTAGGGCATTGATCAACTGTGTAACGACAGACCCAATTTTGTGCTCGTGCCTTGCTCAGCTGAATGAGGAAATTGTGGGCAATATGTTGGGCAGCCTGGGAAAAGCACCTTCATAACTTTTTATTAAAAACGTGTAGGTTTGGACATAATCTCTTCTCATGTTAAGTCTGGAAGTGCAGGACAGGCATGAGTCTCCCATCACAGCTTGCACAAACGTCACTCATGAAAACATGTCAGGCCCGGTGCCAGACAGGGAACAGATGGTATAAGGACCGAACAAACACTGCGGGGAGTCTGCTGCATGTCTTCGGCGTTGGAGTAGCCTCCCGGAGCGTCAAATGGCAATTTCAGGTGCTAGTTCATGAACGTTAAAGCTGATGCTTTCCTCACTTTTTCCAATGCCCAAGTAGAAAAGAGCTTATGGTACCCAGCCTTCTGCAGATTTGCAGGTGTCCCGTGCCTACATTAATTTGTCCTTTTGGAAAGACTTTTTTAGCACGTTCCTGGTGGGCTGCCTGTTCCATATGCCGGCACATGCTGCCCTCTCCTGGGTGTTTCTGGAAGGCTGCAGCAGGTATTTGTCCGTTTTTCCGTCTGCAATTGCTTCCTTTGCTGACCTCCCAGCATTTTGCACAGCCCGCTCCCTCTGACTTGGGCTGTCTCAGATCTGATGCTGTCCGGGAGTCAGAGGGGCGTTGCAGTCGTAATCCTGCTCCAGTGCTGGCTTGGCTGTTGGCGGTTTCACCTCTTCCACCTTCAGCTTCTACCAGCATGTCTGGGGGAAGGGTATCGATGGGCAGGGGTGAGGATAACTTTTTCATTGCATGTATATAGGGTCTAACGCGCAGAAACCCCAGCAGGGCCTCTTGACTACTTTGTTAATGCAAATAAGTAAGCTAATCAAAACAGTGAGCCGCACCCATATAAAATCAGTTGCATAATGATAGCTTTTTATCTCCCCGCCTTGCCCTTAAGTACTCTCTCCCTTGCCCTAATAGAGCGTAGTGTGGTTGTGGGACTGAGGCATGTCTTGGTAAAAGGTTAAAAATGTATATATTTGTTTGTATGTAAGCTGGAGGGATCTCCCAGAGGATGTTCTCCACACCTCTCCTTCCTCGCCAAGCGCTGCGTCCAACAGAAACCACTCTGCTGGTTTTTTGGAATGCGTCAAGGAGTTCCTCTGTTGCCACTGCGCTCTCTCAAGCGTGTTTTATCTGTGCCCTTCCCAGTGAAATCGTGTGACTGTCTACACGCATTGCAAAATAATGTTTTGGAAGGAAGAGCTGTAGTTTGTGTAACATCCCCTGTGTTAGTTTACCAGCTGTTGTGGGGAGCTTACTGCATTTGACTTGTTTCATCAGAAAAGTCCACGGTTAAATCTGTTACATCTCCACAGCTCCTTCAGAATTTGCTATAGCAGAACATATTTTGTATAGGCAAATTTTTGGCTTTTTTAAGCCACCACTAATTTAATTTAAAAAAGATAAGTATCAGCATTTGTTTTACCTTGGTGAAAAGGGGATCTATTTCCTTTTGGAAACAATCTAGCCATGAGAGTTTGCCACTCTCATCTGTTCAATTTTGTTCATTAATAACTATTAGTGTGCCACAAACCCTGTGTAGTAAATCCTCCAGTATTGTATCTGGCAGGACATCAGACATATATTTTGAGGTTGTTACTGATGGATTTTGTATGTGCAGCAACAAGTAATTTTTAAGTTTTCTTAACATTTGCTTAGCTCTTGAAGCTATTGCTAACCCCAGAGTTTGGCTTCTACTTCCTTTCTGTTCATTTTGCTCTGGTGAAATGAAACGTCGCAACGAAGAAGCGTGGGAGTGAATGAGGGAAAGCGACCCTCAGCACTCTTTCACAGTGTCATCGAGCATGTTAGCAAAGGGAAGAAGTGTTCGTGTTTGAATGTCTGTCTTGTCTGATTTCAGATAACAGGACGAGAAGTGCTTGCAAGAGGTGCATTGGACTTGGTTTTGAAACTTTGTCATGGAGACTCCAAAATCTCATAAACCATTCACTGTAAAACTTATGGCACTATTAAAAACTGCTTCCTTTGGCAACTTACTTCTCTCTTGCTTCAACTGAAACAGTTCTTTGTAATTTCCTCTTTGCGGTGGCTTTTTATAGATTTGAAGAACTGTTGTTGCACCTTCTTACCTTCTCTTGCAGACCTGCTTTTTCTTGGGAAGCTCTTTTTTCTTTCTTGCTGTTCATGGTGAGTGTTTGCTGTTCACTGAGGAAGTGGCCACGGTCACCGTGGGCATGGCACGGTTGTTCTGCCTAACCAAACGGTGGAGTCCCTTTGGCAAAAGGAGGTCTGTACATCATTGCTCTGCCTTTGCTTAGTTCTGGAGAAAACGGGCAAGGAAGAAATGACAGGCAAGGAAGGGCCCATGGGGGACACCCAGCCCACTGCTGTCCCATGTCCCTGCTGAATGCGCGCAGGGGCAGAGGAGCTCAGTACGGTAAGAGTTGGATGCAGGAACCATCTCTTCCAGCCAGCACTATGTGCCCACGGCGTAAGTCAGGAGCATTTCTCCTTTCCCCTGCTCTCCAAGCATGGGCGAAATCGTGAGCGTATGACGGGCGCGCTGGCTCACCGGCACGTGTTGTACCCTACCCACGGGAGGCAGGGAGGCCGACCGCAGCAGGGCTGGAGGAGCCCTGGCCGAGGTAGTAAGGGTGTGAACAGCAGAGGAATGAATGCCACCCACTCGCTCAGATTCAAACCTGAAACACAATAACCGGTCGGTGAGAAGCTGGTTTCAAGGTGTGCAGGAAAATAATCTGTTTTCCAGTGAGATCCACCTGCTGTTTCTCAAGTTACTTTCATGTATAAGCACAGAAGTTAACTTGGGATGCTTTTGTTGTGCTGGCTGTAAGCCTCTTAGGCCAGTGAATGCTTTTAGGTAGAAAGTGTGGTTTTCTAATACTGTGTATTGTCACTTCCAGTTTTGTGATTATGCCAGCATCAGTTGTTGAGAAATCATGGCTCAGGCTATGCAAACTGGTCTTTTTGTTTGCTCGACTAGTTTATTTTTTTTCAAAGCAGTCTACTTTACCCTGCCTTGCACCTTTAGCAAATATGATCGTAAGATTTTCTAATGCTCATTGTGGTAGGCAATCTTGGGACTTTGTTTTATACATAGGTGGGGGGGGGAGGGGGGAAGCTAAGTCACTTGTGTGTCATCAGGTTTCTGCAGGTTCCCTGAAAAATTTGTGTGTCCTTGCCGTAAGCTGCCTGTAAGGGAAACAGGACTTCCTCCTCCGAAAAGAGGCAGGAATGTGTCAGTCCTGATTCCTCAGTACCTGCTCGTGCATGTCATGCTGGCCATAATGCGTGAAGTGGGTGTGTAATAGGTGCTTTTGGAGAAGAGATGAGCTACCCATTGCTAACGTACTTACGAATGTGATTCCTGTGTATCAATGGGAAGAGCTCTAGCTAAGAGGGTTATGGACGGTTGCAACAAGGGTGAGCTAAAATCTAGTGTTCCTACAGTATTAGGACCATGCAGTCACTTACGTGCTCTCAGCTAAGTTTGAAATGTCACATAATCTTATGGGTAGGTAAAGCACGCTCTGGGAAGCTAAGCTACTGCACGATGCGAGCTGCTTCAAGAAAATATGCTTAAGTGCCAGAAAATAATAAATAGTGATACTTCTGTGCTGGGGGAGAGAGAGAAAAAACTAAGGAAACATCAAAGGTGCCTTTAAATGCTTCCTGCTGAGCAGTGAATTAGTTCTGGCAAGTGAATGTGGTTTTGTGGTTAAAGACATTGTTGTGGCAGGTGTCTTTGGGTGGTGCTTTTAGTTAGTATTCGAAGTTATTTCTTAAGGTACAGAGCAGAGCTGAAGCTGGAGAAGCCATCTTTGGTAGCATGATTTTTGCATTTTTCGTGTTGTAGAGTGGTTGCTGTGGAGGCAGTGGTTGTGAGAGCAAAGAATTTTTAAGAGCAGCAGGTTTTCCATCTTGGCCACTAACTAAAATAAATTGTGCCTGGGAATTGTCCTCCACAATTGTCTGAGATTCATGGAGGAATGGGTTAACCGCAAACTGATTGACTACTGGACTTTGTATGTGTCAAGTTATAGTTCATATATGCCTGGACAAATTTTATCTGCTTTCTCCTACAGACTTGTAAGGTCCAGAACATACGCTTCTACTTGACAGAGGGCTGACCCTCCTATTTCTGTGGAAAGAAGGGATGGAGATGTTTATTCACTGATAGATTAGTGGATCTTCTACAGCCTCTGCTGTTAAGCCTGAGCTCAGCAAGGTCTTTAAACATTGCCTGCATGTGGTCCTGTTCAAATCAAAATTCTTAGCTTGCTCTCTCTGCACAATGAAAATGCAGATTAAAGCTCGTAGTGTTGTTACTGATTATAAGTGTGATTGCAGTATGGACTGTACTTAAGGAATGAAGAGCTGGTAGCTGAAGGGCTGCTTTCTGCTGGGGTGTGTTTATTTTAGTTCCAGGTTAATTAGCAGTGCGTATTAGAGCTGATTCCTTCTCAACAGAACCCCAGGAGAGGAGACTTAGTAAGTGCAAAGGTGCTTCTTCCAAAGTATGCTGGGATTCAGAAAGAAAACCAGTTGCATCATCAGATCACCATTTTGGACAAGCTCTTCCATCCCAGCTGGGTTATTCCAAGCTGTCCTGGAGTGGGAAGGCTGGGAGTGGCCCACAGGAGGGCTGGTGCTAGCATGTCGTGAAAAGAGCTCTTGCTGTGTTGGTGGGAGGCAAAGGAGGGCTCCTTCTCCTGGCTTCCAGCATGTGAAATACACATTTAATGTATGTGAAGATAGATAATGTAGTAGTTTATAGGAAGCATCTCTGGTGTTCATCCTGGCCTTGTAGAAGGGCATTTATCCTTAACTTTTCCCACCTCAACTTTTACTGGATTATTGTCTTTCCTTACTAATTTGTCTGTAGTAGGATAATTTGTAGTGTGTGTGTCAGGATACGTTAGCAGACTAGTTTACTTGTTCAAGCTGTTCAGTGCTTGTGAGGTAAGGCCTGAAATTTATGATTTAGGGAAAAAAATTAATTGCTTAAAGATTATTAACTTTGCTTTGCTCAGGACATATGCTTTATGTGTAAGTAAATATTTGTAAAGAAATGCAATTCACGGAAAACAACACAATTTGCAGTGTTTCAAGTGTTGAATTCAGAATTTGGTCACTGTCCACTGCAAATGGATGTATTTTTCCCCAAATATGTATAGGTGGCACTGTTGGTCTACGTGTAATACCAGTATGCAGAAGGTGGCTTTCTAGCAGTTTCTCAGACATTTTAAATTTGGGGTATTTGAAAGTGCTGGCGCCGTGCAGCATGGAATTTGGGGGGATCCCGATACCTGTCGTTACAGCTGCTGCAGCAAGCTTCCCCTGCTTACTCTCGGGCAGGATGCTAGAGGCACTGCCTGCTTGCAAACCGTGTGGTTGCTTCAGTGTCAGTCCATTTAGGATGGGAATTTGGGGAAGAGCACCACCTTACTTTAATCCTTGTGAGGGTTCATTTGTGAAAATTGAATGAACAGGAGGCAATTAAATGAAGTTGATATAGCAAGATAGTGTGTGGGATTCAATAAAACCACTGGTTTTACCTTGCTTATATAGGAAAGCAAAAAGCCAGTTGCCTTATGGAGAAGGCTTCCAGGAATGACAGAGCATGTCCAGGGAGGAAGAACGTGGGGGAAGGAATGGAGAAGCAGGGAAAAGTTGGAGCAGGAGCAAACTGGAGGCAAGGGGGTAAAAAAACGCCCACGGGAACTGTGTGAGGAAAAGGACTATGTATTCATCGTAATTGGAAAAGAGCCAAATACTGTGGAAGTATTATTTAACAGAAAAGTGGTTCTTTAATATTTGGCCAAAATCAGAATTGATGTTGCTGTCTTTGGGGCAGGTTGTGGACTAACTGCTCCTTTTTCCTTCTGTCTTTCCCCTCAGTGTTCAGGACAAAGATGGAGTGCTGGATCCTACAGCCATCCCTCGCTTCATTCCAGAAATCACAATTGGAGGCAGCGAATATGATAAAATCTATTACGAATATCGGTCGGTAAGTAATACTGGAAGGGGAGCAGTTGTATGGTAGCCAGGCAACTGTCCCTGCCAAGGTGTAAGCACGTTCTTAACTGTCCTGTCCACAGCCTGGGTGTCAATCTCATGCACAGGGATACACATTTCTAAGAGTAAGTTCTGGACTTTGCCCAGATCCCCACCTTTTTTGAAGTCTAGAGGAACAATGAAGCAAATGATTTGTTTCATAAGCTGATTTTCTTTTTTTGATCTTTAGATGTGGACTTAAGGATAAGTGGTTTTCATTTGTTTTTGTTTCTCCTGCCCCGATTAGTCTCTGACCTCTGAAATCTAAAATAATCCTTTGAGTCAAACAAGAAAATTGGAAACCCATGGCGACTTCTATGAAGACGACCGCTTATAAAACGCTGAGGGAGGGGGTGTTTTTTCTGGAGTAGGCTGAGGAGGTACGAATGTTACATTGCTTCTCAAAACTGTTGTTGCTTTAAATAGTGTGTTTCTGTACGCAGGCACACATCCAAAGCCTGTTGTGGCCCAGCGCTCTCTTACACCTCATGCAGGCTCCCACACAATGTTTTAATTAGCTTCTTGCCTTTCTGGTTCTGGAGACAACGGCTTCCAATTGACTTAGCACTTTGCCCCATTGCTTATTGTTATTTAGCTGGCATGGGGTCCTCTCGCACCACGCGGTGTTTTCCTAAGGCCCAGGTATTGTAAATTCTCATTAGAGAAATTGTGGAACTGATGATAATTAATACTGATTAGGCAAACTGAAGTTACAGGTGATGGTGTATTTTCAAGTTGGATTGAAATAATCTCTGCCACTGTGGTTTTTTTTAAGCGATCACTGAAGACAAAGGAAGGAAGAGCTATATAAATTTTTGTAAACCATGATTTGCATAGTCAAAACACTATCATTTTCCTGTTCCTGTTGGTATACAATCCCTTACTGAAATTGAAATGTAAGATACAGGTTTGTGGACTTGTTTGGAAACTCTGGACTACCAGTGTTTTCTTCTGGAATAGTCCATTCAGAAGTCCCTGTGAATATTCAACAGAATTCGTTCCTCCTCAGCTAACTATGCGGTGGAGAGGCTCATGCTGTTCTGCCTCATTTGAGATGTGGTCTTTCCAGCTTGTAAAAGGGGCTAAAGCTAAAGGCTAAAGCAGCAGAAATCATCTCAGTACTCCTTGAGGTTGTCTAATGGGTTTGAAAACTCCCTGGTCCATCTGAGAAATCGCTATCAGAATTTCGTGCTTCTTGGTATCGCTTAGATTTTTAAGTCCAAAACTTCAAGCTCAGACTAAGGATTTTTGGAGTCCTTCGTTCCAAGAGACGTCTGTGCGTGTGCAGCACATATTTCAGAAGGATCTGCTGCATGACTTGTTGCCAGCATGCAACATCCATCTGTACTGACAGTGCCTTTCTTCTCGAAGATGATGGGGTTTTTTTGGCTGAAATGTCACTTTGCAGTGGAGCTGGGAATTATTGAGGCTGCCTGACACACAGCTAGATGTGACCTTGGTGTTGCGTGCTGAGAACTGGGGGTAATACTTCTGAAAACCTTTTTTTCTCTAACTGTACAACAGCACATTCCTCTTTGTGCTGGCAAGAAGATGAGAATGCCCTGGCTCATCAAATAGCTGGCTTCCAGGAAAAATTGTGACTTGCCTTGCAGATGTAGCAAAGGGATGCTTGGGAGTAGGAATATGAATACCTGGGAAGGAAAGCGGGCTCTTGGATCGCTCTGCTCGATGCCAGTTAGTTGACAGCAGAAGCTGAGCACTGTCAGTGCAAAAAAACATTGCCAAAATATAATCTCCCTTCTGCAGGCATGCTTTTAGGCCCTGATTCAGGAAAGTACTGTGGAAAGTGATAATGTCCTTTGGAATAAGGAGGAGTTGTACATTTCATGAAGCATTCTGTTAAATTCAGGCAATACTAGCTCCTCTTCTTCTCTCCTCTGAATGCTTAGACACTTGTAATCCTTCAGGGATGGGGGAGTCTATAGGGATGGTGCACAACGCAAAATGTGCTGAGTTTTCCTACTTTCCGTAAGCTACTGGAAGGGAAGCACAAAGCCAGCCCCACTTGCCGTTTTATATTTGTATTCTAAGAAATCAATTCTTTGTGTTGAAACTTTGAAGATCTGTGGTTTTTCCCTCCAACTTTGTTTAGCAAACGAAGGTGTGAATTTCTTTGTAAGGCCAGGCTTATATTCAGAGGTAATACAGCATGAGACCAACCAGTGCAGGCAGAAAAAGCAGATGAACTCCTAGACATACAAGTCTTGGCTACGAGGTTGCTGGGTCTAACGAAAGGGAATCGTAAACCCTTGCCTTGCCCATGTTTATGCAGGGATGGTTACAGCTGTGCTACCACTTTTGCATTTGAAGACAGATAAAGATTTTGGGCTCACATGACTTGTAAGTAAAGACTTAATTATGGTATAATTACAGAACTTTAACTTTTCCTTGTGGGAAATACGTGCTTTTAAAGTTAGTGTAATGATGTTTACCACATAAATACAATGATTTGCGTAGGGGATTTTTTTCCTCGGCAATCCTATAACTAGTCAGAAATCCTTGATCATACCAATAAGCAGCAAACTGCTGTGCTTTTCGGAGTTGCATGCACACAATTCATGCTGCCTAATAATGGTGGTTTTCAGGGATTGGCAAATTCCAGGCAGAAGCTGTTTATTGTTCAAAATATGCATTAGTCAGAAGCAACAGAGAAGGAGGAGGAAACACTCTTCAGAGTCCAAGATTATGTGCCTTTCATGCAAAATAATGAGGTAGCCACATACAGCTCTGAATACTAGAAACTTGCTTTTTTATGTATATCCTCTAAATTTCTTCTGTAAGCGTTCTTTTCACATGTGAGGAGGTGGCTTTCTGCCTCCTTCTCTAACCATAAAGTCATCTGGCAGGGTTCAGCCGTTCTGTTCAGGCATTCATAAACTTCTAAAGATGCTCTGCTGGCAAGAGAAAAGTAACCTTTTAGTCTCTACCTCTGTAGATCACAGAGATAAGCATGTTCATTCTTAAGTGAAGCAACATTATTTTAGGAACTGTCAGACTAGTAAAGACTTGACTACTCCGTTTTTTTTCTTAACAACTGCTGTATCTCTCTGCTTTCTTCCAACCGCGCACAATCCCCATGGATAGTGCTCCAAACTCCATGTGCGCCCTGTGAAGCTGGAGCACTTAGGCAGATGTGTTTGCAGAGAAGTCGAAAACAAACGGTTCTGTTTAATGGAATCAGTGTACTTAAATAATGTACTTATGTACTTCACACTCCCGAATGCTGTTGGCAAGTCCTGCTGAATCTCCTAGGGGTGGTGAAAAAAGGATTCTTTTACGTGCATGCTCTTTTCTGTATACATAAAAGTGCAGCTGTCTAAGATTCATATTCAAGCCATCGCCTACGTCTTTACCTCTGAAAACAAAGCGGGAGAACTTTAAAATAGTCTTTGCAACCTCTTCCTTCACTGCAGATCGTAGGGAAATGATCAGCATTTCATTTATGTGAACTTTGTGTTTAAAAAGACTGGGAAAAAAAAAAACACCCCCCCCCAAAAAAAAACAGTGGGCTGCTTATGACAAGGTGTACCAGAGCCTGGAGTCCAGTGTTTGCTGGTGTTCATTCAAGGTGAAAGCAAAATGGTTAAAACCTAGTCTCCTTTCTCACGTCATCAGCCCTAGCAGAAAGCATTTGTGCTAGCCCACTCGCCCCGACCCTGGTTCATGTAACCAGCTCCTCTCTTTCTCCAATGGCTTGCCGCAATGTCTTTAAACACAAGTCTAAGACGCCCTGAAGGAGAAGAGGGCCATTTTCAGTAGTATGCTTAAAAACTGTGGCTTGCATCTCATGCTCTAGGGTTTGTTTGGGTTTTTCCCCCTCCCCCATCCTTTCTCCGGGGTGTAAGATTGCACGGTGGGAAGGGTATCCTATCCTCTTCATAGTTTGCTGGGATTCTTTAAGTATAAGTGCTGGTGTGTATATTAAACAAAATAACCAAATGCTTGGGCACGCAGATTCTTCTTCAGACAAGACAGGCCAAAGCACTTAGAAGTTCCTTTTGTACTAAGGCAAATCCCATATCAAAATGTTGTATCTTTTGTTAGCCCAACTTACACAATTAGAGAAAAGGAAGTCAGGGATGTGTACCTTACCCTTGAAGCAGACAGTTGTGATGAATTCTTTGAAGAATTTATTCCACACTCTTGAACTACCTTCAAAGATGCTTCCTATCCCAATATGACTTCCAGCTCCAGTGAGTGCGTGTGCTTGTGTGTAAGACTTTCTTAGATCAGTTTTAGTTGTCGTCTTTCAGTCTGAAGTGTCCTTCTGCTCTTGCATCGAAACGGTGAGCCACATACTTCCCCTCCTTTCTTTACCCTCTTACTGCTCTTCCCCACCATGCCCTGGCTATTTACTGATCCTGGCACACTTCAGCTTCCATCCCTTGGCTCCTTTCCTTGATAGTTCTCGTTGTCCTCCTTTGAACCATCTCGTTGTGCGATGTTACTTTCTGCGGTGAGATAAACTTTGCACGTGTGCCATGTTCACCAGATGAGGAAAGCAGAGGCTTACTTGGCAGGAGTATTGACTGTGCTTTATCCATCCTTGTCAGTGCAGCTCCATATTAAGCAGGGACAAAATGGGTGCCTCAGATTTTTCTGCCTAACATTTAACTCATCAAGAAAGCAAATAAATGTGACGCTGAAAGGTAAGAGAAGGCTCTCATTTTCTTTTTTCCCCACCCTTTTCCCTTGGTGGAAGGCTGCTTTTGGAATATGGGTATGCTGAGCATGGGGCAAGGAAAGCTTTAGCTAGTCAAAGACCTAGCTACTGCTACAAGGTGCAATTTGGCTCCCATAATTGTGTCTCTGGCAAGTCCCTTCAGCTTGCTAACCTAGCAGGGATTTATTTTTTTTAATTCCTGGACTAGTCTTATGCTAGATTGCCAAACTGAATGGGTTTCTGCAGTTAGGTGAACACCAGAGCTGTGGAAGGGAAGTAGCAGCAGCATGTGGCTGGGGTGGGATGGCTGCCTTTCCGCAGCAGTTGCACCAGCTCAACTGCCTTGTCAAGCTGCATCTTCGTCTCCTGCTCCTCATCCTCCTCCCTTCTGCCCCAGGACCTGGGAGTGTGTGGGTGGCAGTCCCCTGCAGTCTTGTGTATCAGCCGTGGAGAAGCAGAAACAGGTTGGAGGGGAGGAGAAGCCCATTCCCCCAGGGTCTTTATTTCCCTCTTTTTCATAAGGATGCAACCTCAGGGGTGGGAAATCCTCAAGTGTGGGATGTCTGCTTTGGTAGTTGCAGGGAAACATCTGTAACACAGCGAGCTCTTGAGTGATAGGAAGGTGAGCCTGCAACATTAGTCAACTCTCAGCCTCACAACACAAAAATANGGTCCTTCTCCTCTGGGCACTTTCCAGCCGCCCTTCCCCAAGCCTGGAGCGGTGCCTGGGGTTGTTGTGGCCCAAGTGCAGGACCCGGCACTTGGCCTTGTTGAACCTCCTCCATTGGCCTCGGCCCATCGATCCAGCCTGTCCAGGTCCCTCTGCAGAGCCTCCTGCCCTCCAGCAGATCAACAGCTTGGTGTCGTCTGCAAACTGACTGAGGGAGCACTCATTGTAGGAACATGTGTTTGTCACGTGAAGATCATAACTAGCCCAAAAGGGAGAACACTAAGGGAAGGCTTTCTCCAGGTTTGACATGGCCCAGGTTGCATGTGAAGTGCAGCCCTGACCCTTCTTGGCAGCTGTGGTTGCAAGGGGCTGAGGATGGCTGCTGGCAAACGGGAGGCTTAGGAAGTCCTTTACCTTTCTCATCTCCTCTGAGAGTGCAGAGCACTCCTGGCTTACACACAAATCCCCCATTTAAAATAACCCTGAACTACAAAAGAAATACTTGCGCTTTCAGGAAGTCAGAGTCTGGATCAACAACAGGGAGTATTTGTGTCAAAATGATGCATTGAGGTTTAATGTGGTCATACTGCATGGTGGGGTCCTCAACATCTTGGCCTTTGGCTGCAGGTTTTGGGTTATAAGAAAAGCTACAGGCTTCTAAAAAAATCCCTTTGACCAACTCTACTTGTATGCACAGAGGACATTATCCATACATACGTATAAAATACAACTGCTACAATAAGCCTTATCTAAGCCATGAATTGTCTTCCATGGTACTCTTGCCTTTGCAGAAGCAGGGAGGTTCTCCATGTTTGTGATTGTTACCATAGCGGCTGTCTTTGATACAATCTTCTGTTTTCTCTCTTCTGCCATTTTTTCTTGGCTTGATGAAGTTTTCATTTTTTTAGGATCAAGGTCTCCCTTCCTAATTCTTATTTTAATGGAGGTGTTTGGCAGCTGTAATGCCCAGCCCTGTCTGCTCTTGAACCCAGGAAGGAACGAAAACAGACACCCAATAAATTAGGAAAGGCTTAATTTAAGTTTTTTTTCCTGTTTTATCTCTGCAAAAATATTTTTAGCCCTTTGTAAAGTAACAAGATGTTGCCTGGCTAAATATCAGTAAGACCAGAAGAACCTGAAGAATAACTAAAACCTAGGAATGACGAAGTTGTTCCTGAAGGGTACCTGGAAAGGGGTGGGAATAGGCATGTGATCTCCTCCTCTTCCCACTCCTCCTCCACTCTCGCCAATCTTGTAGGTACGGAGAGAGCATGAGAGCAGCTCCTCTGCTGCTTTAAAAACGTGTAGCTTCTCTACCCTTCTTCCCTTGCAAACTATCGTGGGCAATTGGCAGCGATATCTATCCCAGATATGGTGGGGAAGGAACCTGAGAGACCTTGGGACTATCTCAAATCTTGGTCTTGGTAGTTGCGTCTGTTTTGTTTTAGATGACAGACCATGCTGTCCCAGGCACTGGGTACCTTGTAAATCAAAGAGACAGTAAAATCCCACTGGCATTAAAATAATCCATTTCAAACTTGACAGTCTGCCACTGAGCCCTAAGAAAGAAAACACTTTTTTTATGTGGCAGCACATCCTCCCTCTCCCAAACCCCTTTTAATCCCATACCCATGTAGGAATGTGATCCCCAGGGTAGACCTGTATTAAATAAAAAAAAATAAAATAAAACCACAAGGAGAATAGCTTGGAAGAAAGATCTTTTGTTAAGTGATTAAGCAAAGTGGAGAAAAGTTGCAGGTGAACTGCTCCCACTCCACTATTCTGCATCTCCTAGGAAACTTTAATTAAAAAAAAAAAAAATCCAACCCTCAGAGGACAGTTTCATTGTGGTATCTTATATTGAAAATCATGCTCTAGATCAGGAAAAGGTAAGAAGGATACTTGGATTTATTTCTCGCTCTCCCTGCTGTACTCCAGCTTCTCAGGGATAAGATCTCCATGGATCTTAAACTGTGAAATAGTGTCAATTTGAGGTGTTTAACTGTGCAGGTGAGGTGGTACAATTTTGGTTGGGATGGCATTAGTATGTTATTTTCCTTGTTTCCTGATAGCATTTTTCTGCTGATAAGTGCCTTTGGGCTTTTTAATGTAGAACTGGCATTGCTGAGACATGCTGCTCCTTTCAGTAATGTCATATAAGGAAAGCTATTGTAAGAAGCTTTATGCATTTTACCTGTCCAGTTAGAAAAGCAAGTCTACAGTTAGTACAACACTTTATTTGGCTTGGATGTAGTTACTTGGCTTTCTCCTCTGGTAGGTTTGCACTCTGTAGTGGATAACTGGCATTTCTAACAAATTTGCGGAGAAAAACCAAAGTAGATATTATTCTGCCACTACGGAGAATAGTCACTAGGGCAAGTAGGCACTGTGGAAAAAAGCTGCAACAAAATATTTAGCTGTAATCTGTTGCTTATTTATTCTTGGCTGTCCTGCAAAAGTAAGGCTAGAGATGTACATTAGATTGTTTATGGTGTTTGTAGTTGTTCAAGTTGCAAACCACAAAATCGGATTCCTGCTTAAACTCAGTTAAGTTGTTTGAAATAAAAAAATACTTCAGTTTTAAAGAAATATACTGTGTCCTCCTTATGGACACTTCTCTTTCCAAAAGATTTCTACTGTCTTGTCTGTCTTTTTTAATGAATGAATGAAGGGTAGGACAACATTCATTGAACAATTTCAGCAAACTGGAATTGTTTTAACCTCAATTCAGTACAACTTTTGAGTACTCTTGTTACTCGGGCTACAACGAATGTTAACAGCATTAAGAATTCTGTTTGAGTAAAGAATGGCAGGAGTCGAGCTGTAAACAAACATCTATCTATGCCAATCCTTTGGAAACCAAACCATATACACCTTGAATGTGTGTTTGCGGGGTATCACACCCCCTTCCCCTCTTACCTTTGCTCTGGAACACAGGACCCAAACCCTTCCAGAATACAGCCAGTATATGAAGCTACACGTTTCTACATTCTCTCAGATTTTAGCTGTATGCCAACAACACACACTGACAATAAACTTGAAGTAAGGATTTCTACTGGAAAAAGCAGAAGTCTTCGCTAACAGCAGTGATGGAGGGTGTTATTATTATGCTTGTTATAAACAGCCACTAAATGAAAAGGTTTGGATAATGATGAATGAGCCCATGCTTGTGGAGTAATGACTCTGTTTTTAAGTGCTCTTTGATCAGCGCTGCTCAAAACATGCTATTTATAGATCTATTTTAGCTGTGAAGCCCAGCCATTAGTAGAAAGAAACACAGGAATAGAAGAGAAAAAATGATAATTCTTTTTGCTCCTGAAATGTTGGAAAACAAGACGTGCTCTGAACTGATGGATGTAGACCTTTTCAGATTGTTAAAACTCTCCAGAGCTCTACCTGTACATGTCTGGTTTGAAATGATTTTGAGGAGCTATGAAATGCGGCCGCAGTATAGCAAACAGCTGGATGAAGCTGTTCGTTGCTGCTCCGCAGCCTATGCCACTTTATAGGGCTTTTCATCATGTTTATAGTTTTGACAGACACTTCTGTGGCAGAGTTCTTAATTTAACTGATGAGATGATCTTGTTTTCATCTTTTTACTGACGCTCTTTTAAAAGTTGAGCAGTTTCATTCTTTTGAGCTGGCTCTACCTTTGAGCCCAACTCATTTCATTAGTTTCATGCTCCGTGCGGTGGATTTTATAGCATACTTCTTGAGGTAATCCTTGCTGCCAACTTTAAGTTCTGCACAGTGTAATGCAGCAGACCATGACTTGATTCTCTGTCTCATCCATTTCCATGGAGTGGAAAAATGGGTTACTTGGCAGTGACCTTGCAGGAGCTCATGTTTACCTCCTGCCGCGGGGATACGTGTGAGCTGTTGGGCTTGTCTAGTGGGATCTCTGTTCCCGTTTGCTTGTTCAGTGCTGCTTCAGTTGTAAGCTCTTGAGGGCAGAGACTTAATTCTTGTGTTGCAAAGTCTGTGTCTAGATGAGTGCTGTGATAACAACACAGCTTTTCTTACTTTATTGGGAAAGATGGTTCAGCTTTGGTGTGATGGTCAACTGGTTTCTCTGCCTCTTGGTGCTGGACAAACCTGTTGGTGGTTCCATAGGTCTCTTTGGGCTGATGTCAGTGAAGGACCCAAGACGGTTTGAAGGGATTTATTTGACCTTGTATGCTACTCCTTTTACGTGCCTGTGGAAGTGTGTTGTTAATAATTAATCATGTGTAATAGGATGTACTACTATTATTTTTAATGTGGCCATTAAGTCAAACCTTTTCTTTGGTCTTACTCAAGTGTGATTTGAAGGTAACAAACATGGAGCAGTCCTGTGAATGCGCCAGCCACTTGCAAATGATGTGGCCTTGCTGATTTTCATTAGAGTTCTGACTGGGAACCTTGCTCGTAATGCACAAGTCTCATGGGAAATGCAAGTCACTTCCAAGTACTTGCCTGGTTTCCCATTGAGACCCTCTAAATTTTGTGTCAGCAGTATCCTTCAGCAAGAAGTCCTTCAAGCCGTTGGCTTCGTTTGATGGCACCTTTATCTTGTACTGGAAGAGACAGTGAATATTCAGTCCCTCTCTGTGTTCTCCCAGCTACTGGCAAGTTATACAGAGCTTTGTCCTATCTCCCTTCCATCATCTCGTTTCTAGGCTGCATGGTTTACCTCTTCTGGCTGCAATACCAGCAGCCTCGGGGCTGGCCGCTTGTTCCCATCCCTGCCCTTGTGCTGGCTAAGCAGCTGTGGGCAGAACAGGCTGGGAACTTCAGCTGGGTGCAATTTGGAGCATCAGCTTAACCCTTTGTTGTCACCAAAAAAAGCACATCCTACCACCTGCCCCGCACCCCCAGATCTTTCCTGGTGCTCCCACCACTCTCCTTTGCAGTGGTCTGGTATGTGTTAGGCTGCCTGCGCTTGCAGAGTCACTGAAAACCAGCGCAGCCAGAAGAGGTGAAGAGCTTCTCGCTGGGCGAGGGGGGTTGATTGAGCTTGTGGAATGATCCAGCAAAGCTGCAGAGCTGGCTTGGACTGCGCAGCAGAGAGATGAGAGGATGGGTGCTGTAAGGACCTTTTCTTGTTGGCATCATGCTATTCGGTCCATTCAGCCACGTCGCTGCGACACTTTTCATTGGGCTGTTTTAATCCAGGCTCCTCGTGACATTGAGCAAACGCTTGTGCTGGCAGGAGGTGGGCCTGCGAGGAGCTGGAGGGGAGGCAGAAGACCGCAAGAACAGGAATGACTCCTGTTCCAGTATTTTTCCAAATGCTTAATAAGTGCTAAAAGATGACCAGCTTCCTCCCTTCTGGGACAGGCCTACGTTGTTCCTAGTTGTGCAGCTTTTTTTACTATGGATGTGGCTGTAAAATGTGAGCTTTGAAGAACCCCTTCTCGGGAAGTCTTCTGTCTTACTTGTACCTGGCGCAGATAGTGCACAGAACATAAATTCACATCATTCTGCTCGCTAGGTAGTAAAGAATTTGTTTACTTCCCATTTTTTGGGCTATTTTGAAAGCTTGGCTGTAACATATCCCAAAACTCGTCTGCTTTTGCCAAGGCCCACTGTGAACGATGGAGTATGGATGAATACTTATTATAAAATTCACTTTGATGTATTGCATGTCTTTAACCAAAGGCACATGGGGAATTTGTTTTGGACAATGAATTTGAATTCTGTGGGATTGATATTGTATCTTTTAAAGTGGGCCGATTTACCCAGACACAGAACTGTAAACTCCCATATTTTCCCAGAGAGCTCCTGTTGCTTTAATAATCTAGTTATCTGGGAATCTCTTGAAGTATCAAAGGGCCAATTATGTGCTGCCTGGAGAGGACGAGGGAGAGCTGTTTTTGTGCTAGAATTAATAGATACAGGCTGGTCACAGCAGGTCTAATGTCCTCCCTCGCTCACCACTGTAAATTTTGCGGGGCAGAGGTAGTAATCATTTATTTTCATCTCGCATCTCCCCTTTGCTCAGCAGGAGTAACTCTTAACAGGACTGCATGGTTTCTTCTGATATTTAGACAAGACATTAAAGACAACTTTAAATGAAAAACCTTAGAAAAACTGATCAAGAATGGCTTGTAATGGCTTGTGACAAAGCAAGGTGGGGAATGTCTCATGAAGGAGGTTAGAAGCCTTTGGTTAGCTTGATGTTTCAGGGAAAGAAGTGTCCTATTTTCTGACCTTCAAATTAAAAAAAAAAAAAAGAGAAAGAACACCTCCCATCCCACCCCCTGCCCCCATCCTGGATTAAATAGCTGTTTTTGTGGCCTGAGTATACATTTCATCAAGACTGGGTCTTGCTTCTCTCTGCAGGGGCAGCTCTCTCAAACAGGATACTCTTACGGTTTTTTCTGAAAGGAAGAATCATCAGGACAAGTCAGGGGTCCTGTGTGAAACCAGTGTTTTTGTGGAGATGAGCAGATAATCTGTGCTTAATTATTTGTAAAGGCTGCCAGCGGATAGCTTATTTTTAAAGGAAGGGTTTTATTATAGCATCTCTGCTTGCTTCAGACTTTCTCACAAAACTCATTTGCTGTTTCATGTTGGTTTGCTTCTTGATTCCAGTATTGTATCTCAAAGATGTACGCTGTGTTCTCTCTTTTTCATTCCTGGAGATAGGAAGAGACGTTCTGGAGGTAGAGTCTTCTTTTTTTTGGAGCTAGGACCTAACCATCTCCGGCATTTCAGGTCATGGTCAGTACTTTCTGATGGGGACTGCTTTAACACCTGGGACTCAAAGGTTGAAATGTGTCTATGTCTTTCCTCTGTAGGATCACTCAGTTCAGAGTAATTGCCAAAGTAGCTACTTTATGCACTGATATTGTCACTGGCAGGTTTTGTTCCCCTGGCTTAGTTATCTAGCGGGTACAGAGCCTGGTTTATGTTTATTCAGGCTGAAACCGCACAAAAAGTTTGTATTGCTTTTTGCAAAGCAAGTTGGTAGGAGATGATTTTGATGACAGCGTTTTTGGCACACTTGTGGCGAGTCTTCTGTCACGTAAGTGTGCTTCTGCTGACCTGATGCAGCTTGCTTGGCCTGGAGGAGCGCTTTCCTCGCCTGCAGAGAGAGCATGTACGCTGCGTAAGGGGAGTTTGCTATTTTAACCGTACTGGCAGGCTTTCTCTTGTAGTCCTGTGTGCTGTGTCTGTAATCCCTTAAAATGGCTGCTACTTAAAAAGCCTCTTTTTCCCAAATCTTTAAAGCTGAAGGTAGAACGGCTTGGCCACTGAATTTTTGTGTCTGTAATGCTGCCTGAGTGCTTTTGCAGTGTGGCTGCACACGACAACAGGCTGAGAGGAGCCAGGCTTGGCTTTCCATCCCGATGCACGATCTGCACCAGCTGTGTGTGTCCTCTTCTTCCTGAACCTTGTGGAAGGCTTTGTTTGTGGGACATCTGTTTGGCTGGCTAGATGGACTACCAGGGAGGGGGTTGTGTGCTGCAGTGTCTCATGTGCTTTCACAGCCTTGGAGGTAACAGATCCTCGTCTCTAAATAGACACAACTCTTGAGCTCCGTTTAAGGAGTTAAGACTCTGTTTAGGCTACTGCTATTCCCCTCCGTTTGCTCATCTCTGTGATAATTTGCTTTCCCTCCCTGGTGAGTACGCAGACCCTCCAGCTTTCCCCCTCCCAGCGCTCCAGTCCATCCAGCCTTTTCCTCTTGTGTTTCTTGGTTCGCTGGGCTCGAACCACTCCTCGCGTGATGCTCTTGTGACCTGTACAACCAGCCCGAGCTCTTGAGATGCTGTCAGAAGGAAAGGCTTCCTGCTGCGGTCCCCAGCCCTCTGTCGTCTGGCGTACAGCGATGTGTAACGAAGCGTACAGAGAGGTGGCTTCGTGCAGCAGCACTGGTTCCCCGAGCCCTGGTTTTGGAACCGTGGGTGCAGGAAGGTCGGTCAGGCGAACCTGTGTGTCTGAGCTGCCGAGGCGGAGGCTACTCCCAGCAGCATTAAGGGTCTGTGCGGAAGAGTTGCAGCCTGAAAGGTCAGCGAGGTTCAGAGGCAGCACGCATAGGTCCCAGGGTACCGGTGAAATTTGGGTACGGGGTTCAAGAAACTTCGGTATTTCCAGGAAGTAGCGGTGTCTGGCTTTGCTTATGAAGACAGGCAGATATTGCTTTTGCTTTAATAAAGTTAAGTTCGGCTCTTGAAGGCTAAGTATGCAATTTCATTTGAATGGTTTAATTTAATGTAGTAATTAACTCAGTATTTCATGCATGAAATATTTCATGTATTTAATAATGTGTGCCTATTTTGGTATGAGATTCTACTGACTGATTCAATTCCTCTACTCCATGCTACGATTAGAGGGGTCATCTCTTACTAAAACCAGGCACATGGGTGTGTAGGGGAGAAGAATTGGATGAATCCAGGTGGAATATGCTGTTGTGCTGTTGACATATTGGCCTAATATTTATATATACTATGGCATAGTGTTTTTTGTGGACCCCCCCCTCCAGCTGCACAGCTCGAATTTTTCAGAGGGACTGATTTTTCTATGAGTGCTAATCATTATGTTGTAAAAAACATATTTTTACGTTGCATTTCTGCAGATACCATGAGGCACTTTTTAAAGAATCTAAAGATTTCCATAAAGAGTGAAAAGAGAAATGTTTCTGACTGAACTTTCTGCTTTCTCTAGCTTCCTGGTCGCAATTTTAGGCAAGGCTACAATGCTGATGTTGGTGACAAGTGGATCTGGCTGAAATGAGATCTGCCTCCCTTTGGAGCCCTAACCGCGATGGACCGCAGAACTTGAGTGAAGAAGAAGAGGAGTTCAGCGTGCCTGCTCCGCATCAATTGTGTAGTGCGAAGAAAATGCCGGTTAAATCATCTTCCAGCTACAGCATAAGAGAATGGACTCCTAGAAGGGAAATCACTTTATTCTGGTTTGTTCTTCCCTGATGACTTCAGGGTGCTTTGTCTTTGGATGTTTGATAGTCAATGAGTGATAGCAAAGTGATCTGGTATTACAGGGGCAGACTTACGATCGATGCTGAACTTTCTCTTCATCGAGACTGTGGTATGTTATTACACAGGATTATTGTTATTTTGCTGAATCAAAAGAAATTAAACCTGTATCCTCCTGGCTCTCACAAAGTTCATTTCTTGCTCTGTCATGCATGGTGTTTTATTAGTTTCATTAGAAGAGTGCACATGCTAAAAAAACGTGCTTGCATCATGTTCTGAAAGCCTCTTACTGGACATCAGCATCAAAGCAGGCAAACATAAAGTTTATTGAGAGAAGGAAATAAGTGTTGATCTCAATTTAAACAGCAAAATATCTGTGCTTAAAAGTATAAAATAATACTCAAAATAATTGCCAGCAGTTGTACTCATAGCTTCTTCCTTTGAATGGGCGCTATAGAGCAAAATGTTTGTTGGGTATAAAAGACAAACATAATTATTATTTTTGCAAGTCCCTGAAAGTCCAAGTTGGAGTTCTTTTTAAAGAAATGATTCATTTGGTATTAGTTAGTCACACAAATGAGGCACCTTGGCATTGGTTCAAGCAATGCTGTCTAGATTTAGTCTGCAGTAATTCTGCGTTTCCAGCAAGGGGCTAACTACTTCAATCACTGAGTAAAAGTGCTGCCAGGCTTTCCAGTATTCAGGGCAATGCCTTTGAATTAAGCAACCAAGTCTTGCCCATGCCCCTTCTCGTATCAAAACTAGTATGAAAAGACTCCTTTAACAAGAGCCTTGGGGGCCTGGTTAGATACTGAAGTAAATGAGCAGTGGGATAGAAATGTGGCTCTTCTCACTGATCTCTTAGTTCTTTGTTTCCGTGTTTTATGGCTTTATAGAGTTTCACCTCTGGTCGCAGAAGGACTGACTCTGCTTTGGTGCCGCTGTGCCACCGTGCGCTAATGCAGCTGGTGGCTTCACAATGATGAGCAAGCGCTGGGGTGCAAGGCCGGCACCGTGCCTTGGGCTTGTGTGAAAATGCAGCAGAACTGGTGTAGTCAGTCCTGCGAGGCTGTGCATTTTTTTTGTTTTTTTAAACTGTTGCAAGATCTTTGTGCATTTTTACATTCCAGAGGCTGGTTATCGGGGCACTGGACCTATGCGTGTTGCAGCTCAGCAGTGTGCTTCCTTACCCCGTGTGTCCCCCTAAGGAGGAGGTACGCTAAGAAGGGGTATCTTAGTGCTCTCATGCCTGAGGACCTGCAAGCTTGAGCCGCTGTTGTCTTCTCCTATGCAATGAGATCCTGAGCAATTAGTGACGAGAGGAAATGGACTCAAGTTGCGCCAAGGGAGGTTTAGGTTGGACATTAGGAGAAATTTCTTTCCTGTAAGAGAGGTCAGGCCTTGGCACAGGCTGCCCAGGGCAGGGGTGGAGTCCCCATCCCTGGAGGGAATTAAAAGACGGGTAGATGAGGCGCTTGGGGACATGGTTTAGTGGGCGTGGGGGGGTTGGGTTGACGGTTGGACTCGATGACCTTAGAGGTCTTTTCCAACCTTAATGATTCTATGATTCTAGTGTTAGCTTTTCTTTACCTGTCCAGAGTACCATCTTGCAGCAGTCAGTAATGCGTGTGGAGTTGAAAAGAACATCTGCTGTGGCTGTAGGCTCCCTTTGGAGTAGTCCACATCTGTTTTTACAGGTGTCCTCCATCTCAGTACCGCTGTGTTCTCCAGGTGCTGTGATTCACTTGGCAATGTGCGTGCAACCTGATGTCAGATCTCCTAGAAAGGCATTTTGTGCTGTGTCTGGTGCTGGTGAAGCCATGGTGTTCAGCTTCGCCATAGTGGGGCTCAGCGGGGCGCAGAGCATTTCTAAGAGCCTTCCCTGCCTGCTCCAGCAGTACGCTGAGAGCTGAGCTGAGCTTTGGATGTAAAGGAGTTTAATTCCAGCCAGGAAGAGCGCTGTTGGCTTGTATGGCAAGCAGTGTGGTATGACAAAATGCATGTTGAGCATACTTTTTTATCCTGGTTTTAACTCTGCTTTAAAAGTAGAACTGTTTATGAACTAAATCTGTGAAGGAAATAACTTTCTCTCCCCTTGCTGTAGGAAGGAGCGTTAGCTGTGTTTTTCTCTTCCCTCCTTCCCACTCCAACACCTCAAAAAAACATCTCTTAGCAAGCCAGCTGTAAAGTTTTTGGCTTTTGAAGACTATGCTGTGCCAATTGGATGAATTTATCTCCAGTTCTTTATTAGATTGGAAAAGATAAAATGGCTCAAGTCCTCTCCACGCTTCTACGCATGTGATATCGTCTGCAGTCTGTCCTCTTATCCTGAGTTCCCATTGCCTATCTCAACACATGGGGAAGTTTGCCTCTTGCCTGTCATGTACCGTGCTTGATTCTGCCTGCTTTGCGAAGGCAGATGCCCTGAGAATGGTGGTGTTTCACTTAAAGCTATCGGCCATGTTTTATGGGCAGAACTACTGGCTTTCCCGATGGCTGAAGCCGGTCAGTCCAGTAGTCCAGTGACTAACTCCCCCTTGGGTTCACTTTATGGTTGCACAGCAGGGGTGAAAGGAAGGAGGAGGTGGGTGGGAATGGGTCCTGCCACCAAAATGAAGGCCTGACACGCTGCAGCCTCAGATGAGGTTGTGAAGATTGCCTCTCAGCCTCGGGAACCTGTGATTTCATGCCAGCACCTGTCCCACTCTAAAAACTTGGCTTACCGCATTTCAGATTTGGTCTCTTAACCATCCCCCTCTGGCCTTTGCTGTGGTTGACTGGCGAGTGTTTGTGCTTTCTCAACGTGCCCATTAATAGCTTCCTCGTCAGCTGGGGGACAGCTGAAACCGTCTGGGGGGGTGTGACAAGGTCAGCCTCTCTGCTGAAGATACTGCACGTGTCTGAGCCTCCTCGTGCTTTGCGCTTCAGCTTGAGGTACCGGCTCCTCACCTGCCCCTACCCACCTTGTGCTCTTCAGCAGTGACATTTGGCCCAGGGCTACAATCAAGAGATCCAGCGAGTTTCTTCCCCTTCCTCCTTCAAGGTGTAACTTCCATGTTTTAATAGCGATGAGGTGTGGATGTTAAACCGTGCTGCTTCAGTTCGGTGAAAGAGCTGCTGCAGTGAGAGAGAAGGATGTGCATTGCTGTGCCCCCACCACAGGCAAAGATTGAAATGAATCCCTTCTGTGGAAGAGCTTGCTGAGCAAGTGTAATTTAGGTGCACAACAAATTCCAGCTGGCTTCGAATGCTGTTTACAAAAGACTGGGCAAAATGAATCATTTGTGCAAAAGTTAATGGAAGCAACCAGAGCAGAGGGAGGTGGGATGGCACACTGTAACCTGACAGGCTGCTCTCCAGAAATATGCCTGCTCAGGTTTAGTGTAAGCTGAGCATTTACGGAGAACTTCAAAAGCCAACTGCATTAAAGGAAGTCTTGGAGGAAAAGGAGGTCCAAAGGGCAATGAAAAGGATTGACTTTTCCATATGTTCCTGTCCTGTTGACTTGCAGGGGGTCAAACTTCTCAGAGGTGCCTGCCCCTGGGAGCTCCCATCCATGTTGGTCAAAACTGAGTCTATCTGACAGTGCTGCTTCCCACGACCCTGCTTAGCTCGTATGTGAAATGAGTGTTTTATAAAACACTGGTTGAAAGATGGGATAGACATTCAAAATTGTGTTCTCTGATGCTTTCCTCGGGGCTGAAGGGAGGCAGGGTCTAGGCTTCCCTGGCAGAAAGGCGCAGCTCTGCGGTCCCAGCTTGTCTTTCTGCCGCACTGGCGAGAAGGTGCCCTGTCTCAGTCTCGCCTGCAGTGATGAGCAAAGCCTTGGCCACCCAGGAGACTGCTTTCCTCCAGTATTGGTGTCATGGATCTCATCTATTACGCTAGAGAAGGGAGCTCGTGCTAGAGCGCTTTCCTGAGAAAGGGAAATTATTTCCCCTCATAGTCACTCAGTGAGAAGCACTTAATTTGCTCTGACCCTTTTAACCCTAAGAGGTCAGCACCCTTTACATAGCTGCTGCTCCGAGAGCATCATTGTGAGAGCATCACAGGTGGCAGGATGGCATGAAACTTGCAGGTTCTGCTCCACTTCCCAGCTTTAAGTCTTTATTTGCCAAATACATATTGACAGTGAGATCAAAACAAGCTGTGTAATTCCTCTGCAGGTGCTGGAGCCCAGCCTAGCTGCTTCTATCTGATGGGACCACTCCTGACTTTTTGATTCCTGCTGGTGTTCTCCACCCTCCCAAACAAAAACTCCAGCTACAAATGATACCTAGATCTTGCCTGCCTGAGAAAACTTCATCTCCCATTAGCTTAGTGGGTACCGGGCATCTTCAAAGATAGCCGGGCATTGAAATCTGTGGCAGCCGCTGTGGTTCCCTCCAGGCGAGGCAGACACCACACCTCATTCCTCCACCTGCTCGTGGATCAGCAGTTGATGGAGCATGGCCTGGAGACACAATCCCAGACAGTCGTGCTGCGTCCGCTGGTCGGGCTGCGGGTGCTGCACCGACCCGAGAGCCTTCCCAGCCCTCCGCTGTGTCTCCGCACACAAGGCGGAGGAACGTGAGCCTGTGGCCAAGGAGGGATCGCTGGTGGATCTGGCTGCGCTGTGGGGTCGCAGGCATGCCAAATGGGAGCGTGCTTCTCCCAGCTGTGGGCTAAAAGTTGTGACAGAGCGAGGGTTTTGGTTTCTCTGGGTTCCTTATCTTGCTGCTGTAAGCGTCCTCATTTCAGCACTCGTGGGGGACCAGCTTTGCAGGGGGACAGGGTTGTGCTGCATTATGGTGCCAGAATAGCGCAGCAATGCCACCGCATTTCAAGAAATGCGATGTAAGCGTGATTTATCGAGCCACCGATATACAGGTTTGCTCTTTTTTGGTTCCTCTTCTTGCTTGCAAGAAGGCTAGTTCAAACAGGTTACTATTTTGGGTGGAAGTTTATTTTCTTTTTGGGAACAAAATTCTTACATATAAGTTTCTGTTGTATAAAGGGAGTTGATGCCTGCAAAAAAAAAAAAGCACAAAACAATGCTAAGATAAAGTAAGCATGACCTGTCCAGCCCTGGCACGGCCCATGTCGGCCCCCAGGCTGTGCCCATTTCTTGCTACCTACCATTGTCTCTGGGTGTTCTGGGAGACAAGGTTGATTTTTGTCATCCCCTAAGAGATGAGGGTGTTCAGAAACTAGTGGAAGCCACCGCTGAGCAGGGTGGGATTTGCCATTACAACAGAGGCTCCATTTGCTGCTTTTGGGTTCTGTTTTCTGCTTACAGGGGAGACCCGAGCATCTGAAGGAGTAAAAAAGGAGGAACTTGACAAAGTCCTTTGCTTTTGTCTTGGGATGTGGGTAAAACTCAGGCTCCTGTTGTCATCAGTGGCCGAGACAGAAGCGTGGAGTGGGTCTGTCCTGGCTTTGCCTTCCTAGAAGCCCTGGCTGCTGCAGAAGCTGTTTCCTACTCCCAAAATAAAGTCCTGGTCCTGGTTGCAACATTTAAAGCTGCAGCTATTCAACTGATCTGTTTTCCTTTGAGGATTCATGTTGATATCTAGACATGGTTTTGATCTTCTGTTCTGAAAGAGCTCCCTGCTGCTGGGGTCATTGCTGGGAACTGGGAGGGAGAGAGATCTCTGCAGGTTAGCAGTTACAGCATCTTTTGGGGGGTTGGCTGAGGCCTGACTTAACCCATGGCAGGACAGGGTGGAAGCGAGGTGCGAGCTCGGTGCAGTGTTAGCTGGGTTTTGGATTTCTGGCCTGTGAAGTGTGTGGTATGGTGTGACCGTGGCCAAAACCGCGGCACAGCTTCAATCTTTCCTTCAGCCCTGATTCACTCGGTCCACTCCCTCTGTTGTTTAGTGCTCTCTGGGGGGTGAAGTGGATGAGCCAGGCTTGTCCTGCCAGCTGAAATGGTCCTGGAAGTCAGGCTGGTGTGGGCAGGGGCTGAACCTTCAAGGAGAATGAGAAACCAAAATCACTGCGGTCTGAGAGGTCTCACAAATCCCTGCTGACTTCTCCCTAGGGTGCTCGCTTTGAGCACCAGTGAGAAAGAGATACTGCAGCTCGACAGAGCAGAAGGGAGGTGAGGAGTGAGGCATCAAAGCTGGTGCTCTAACTGCTGATTCCTGACCATGGTCTGGGTTGCGCTAGGTTGTAAGTTGGTGGTACAGACCAACCACCAGTCCCTCCCCAGGCCTCGGGAGATGAGCAGACCTTTCTGGCAGGGCATTGAGCTCAAGTGCTGCTTTCAGGTGTCTTTGTCCAGTAATTCAAGAGACAGGATCCTTGCTGCTTGCAGCCATTCCCCATGAAAGGTCTTTGCTGAGCTGGGACAGATTGGTGCCGTGTTGCTTTCCAGATGGTGATGGAGAGCAGCGGGGTGGAAGACTGCGTGTTCAGTTTTGTGGGTATGGCTTCCTTACACGTGCTGCCGTGTCTGACAGCTCTCCGACGACCTGCACGTACCACTAAGCATCTCTGAGAAGAGTAGCTCCCAAATCCTGTCGGTGGCTTCAGACCCTGCCGCCAGTCCCGTGGATAGCCCTGAGTTTTCCCCATGCAAAGCAAGGTCAGGTTGGTGAGTCCTGGGGCTGCTCCCACGTAACCTTCTGGTTGCCTTTGGGCGGGTGAGATGGGGTGAAGCACAGCCCAGCTATTTCCAGTGCCGGTCTCTGGTGGGAGGCAAAGCGGGCAGGCAGCGGTTTTTGCAGGCAGGGGTGGCAGGCTCTGCGCCCACAGGCTCCCTCTCATGAGGCATTCACGCAGTGAGGCTGTTGAAGGCAAATGGTGCGGGCTCTTTGCTTTGAGACACGGCTGGCTTGCTGCATCTCCCAGGCGAGGAGCTCCGTGGGAGGGCTGCTTCCCAGCCTCCTGCAGGACTGGTTTTCTTGGGCACGGGGAGATAGAGGCGGATGAAGTGACTTGCCTGGAGCCACGCAGCAAACCTGGGGTTGCAGCAGACACAGAGCCTCAGTCTCTGCCCAACTGGTCCCATGCTTTCACGGCACAGCTGCTCCCTCTTCTCCTAGCCATCCTGGTTGCCACCCTACGGACTCAACATCCGTTGCTGGAGTCCCCGCGGGTCTGGTTTTCCTCTTGGTGTCTGTTTGCATGCAGCGTTTTGGCAAGGAGGCACGTTTAACTGGACAACGTATCTGCTCCCTCGAAGAGCTTAATATTAAACATGCTCTGCTGGCAGGAGCTTTTACGAGCCGTGGAGGCAGTGAAGGGAAAATGATTTTGATACCCAATAAACCTTTTCCTTGTGTGCTCAGATCTGGATTGTGATACCGCTGGGTCACAAGTGGTTGCCTCACGCTGGTGTTTTCTGGCACGGCTCTGAGTACACAAACCCTCCCCATCCTCTTTGATTTGTGCCCCCTGCGCTGTTTTATATTACAGTGCCAGGGATGTCCTGACCAGATCTCTGCTGCTGCAGGGGAGCTGGGTAAGCAACTCCACCTCTTGCAGAGCCTCCAGCATACCGGTCTTGCTGGTTTCCAGTAGGATGCACAGGCCTTTCCCAGCACATCCCATTAGGTGGTAATGCAGCCTATTCCTCTGCGTAGCACTGGAGGATGATGGCAGCGAGCACGGGGCTTCAGCCTGCCTGGGGGAAGCTGAGCTTCAGACTGGGGCCTGCAGACTGGTGTGGGGTAGGCTGGGGCAGCCAAGGCTCTGAGCACAATGAAAGTTCTCTTAGAACTTTCAATGCCGAAGCTCTAATTGCATGCTTTTTATCTCCAAGCGTTTCAAGCAGCAAAAGTAGTATTGTTTTGAAGTGCTTTGGCTGCCAACACTAACGACAACCCTGGAATTTCCCATCCTCCTGGCTTTGAGCTGCCCTGTATCACGTGGTGGCTGTGGTGGGCCATCCCCGTCCCTCGCGTGGGCCACACAGGTTCTCTTTGCAAGTGCTTTAGCCTCTGTGTCCACAAGCCTGGTGTTGCCTGTTGCCTTATTCCATGTCATCTCCAAGCAGGGCAACAGGAGAAAGTGCCCAAGTGGCATCAGGGCAAGAGGGGGCACAGAGCACCTTGCCTGGGGTGACCAGCGAGCAGGGCAACTCTTGTTCGTCTGGCTGCCAGCCCGCATACGCTTGCCTGCCTTACAGACCCTGCCCCGGCTCGAGCTTCAGACAGGACAAAGCTGCTCCTCTCCATCCTTTTCAGCAGACTTTCTCAGGCCTGCAGAGGATGGAGGGAGACACCTGCAACGCCCTTGGCCGGGGCGCTCAAGCTTTTGCTCAAGAAACGGGTGAGTAAAGAGCTCATCTGGCCAAGTGCTGACAGGCGTGCTGGACTGCGGCCAGGGGACTTCCCAAGATGACCGCTGGGCCAGATAGCAGCATTACTCATGGACCACGTAGAGCATCACCTGTGTTGTCCCATGCATTGGTGGCGAGGAGATGCCTGAATTTCAAACAGGAGTTGAGATCAAAGCATGGGGCTAGTGGCTGCGTGGGTCCTCCATGCAGGGACGGGGAAAGCACGAGGGACGGGGAAAGCAAAGCACGAGGGACTGGAAGACCTGCCATGGGTCGGGGATGCACTGAACGCCCCAGCCACCACCCAGCTCGAAGGCTGTGCGCAGCGGGTGCCCCCGTGTGCAGCCCCGTGCTCTGTCACCCCTTCTCCTGGGGTCTGGTGGGTGGTGCATCCCATTACCTGCCTCTCCCTTGTTTAACTAGGACGTTATCTGGAGATCAGAAAGCACTTGGGTCCAGATCTCAAACAGAGCAGCATTTCATGGCAGCCTGGCCAAGGGGAGTTAAGTAATATTAAAGTGTGATCTTTCATCGCTGTGTAATTAACTTCAGCTGCTTTCGAGCTAAAACAAATTACCCTCACAGACCATTTTTGTACCGGGGAGAACTTTGAACTGCCTTACCAGCCCTTTTGTTCCAGCGGAGGGGAGCAGCCAAGCCGGAGCAGGGAGGCTGCTCCTTCTGTCTGTGGCGGCAGCTCCGTGTGTGGTTTTAGACAGGATAGCGTGGCCCAAACCGGCCCAGTTCCCACTGGTGGTGGGTGTGCCAGCTGCGGGTGCTCAGCCTCCAGTGTAAATGAAGACAGAGGTTAGCTGCGACTGTAATTAACCCCTAAAAGGGAGAGCCCGAGGCATGGGAAAATACCGCCGCATCCCAGGAGAGCCTTCGGCTTCACCCTGGGTGTCTTCTCAGCTCAGATATATCCTGATGCACCTGGAGACATTGGGCTTGCGGGTGGGAAGGACTCGCTCCTCGGTCTGCTGCAGCCGGAGGGGGTGCATGCCCCGTGCTGCGCGTTGCCCCCGGGGCCCCTGCCATCGCCTGACAGGCTTCGGGTGCATCCTGCTGTCCCCAGCTTTTCCCAAGTTACTATGCGCGAGTTAATCCAGGGCCATGAAAACTCGCCCAGCTCGTTGAGAGAAAAAATTCAGCTAGGCTGCCTTATCCTGCAATCACACGTGCTAGAAGGCGGCTGGCTGGTGCTGGGGTTCAGCAAAGACCTGGTGATCTGATCGTGTGCGGGAGCCACTGATGCCCTTGTGAGATGGGGATAAGGAATGGCTCAAAACACAGCTCTGCGTTTCCCAGCAGGATCCCTCCTGCCGCAGCTCCCTAAATACCTTGCAGAATACACTTAGCGCTTGTTTGCATTTACGTTGCATTTGCATCTTTTCTCTCTAGCCAGCAGGGACCATGGTACAGCCTGGTGTCCTGTGCAGCCCAGGCTGGGGAAGGTGGCACAGACTCCTGCGACGTACCCGATGGCTCGCGGCCGAGCTGCTGCCGGGTTTCCAAGCAGAGGGTCTGCCTGGGCTGACAGTGCCCAGCCCTGTGTAGAGGACCCTCCCCGTCCTGGAGAAGCTGTTCTGGAAGAGCAGGAAGACTCCAGCGGATTGTCTGGGATGCCTCAACCAGGGGCGGCTTAATTGTCTTTGATAAATTCATGAGATCATAAAAAAACAAACGAAGCGCTCACGCTAAGCCCTCGTTGCCGATGGGATGCAAGGCAGACACGCTTGGAACTGGATTAAGCTCAGCCTCCAGAGGAACTGCAGAGGCATAGAGGACCCTCGCCTTGGCCAAAAAAAAACCATGCACCGAAAAGAGGCGCAGAGGAAGGCTCCCAGCTCTGCAGCGTTATCTGGGGGTGCGCTGTGCCCCTCTGAGCCCGCTGTGGGAGCCGAGGGCTGGTTTGCCGCGTTTGCCACGTGGCGTTGGCGCGGTCCCCCCGGCAGCCTCGCAGCTTGGTCCCTCACCCGTCGCTGGGGAAGCCGGGTCACCCGCGTTTCTGATCAGAGGTTTGCAGCAGGCGAAGGGCTGGCTGTCCTCGCCGGTGCCCTCGGGAGAGGAGGAGGGAGGAATTGTGTCTGTGGCTGGTCTGGACCTCTCTGCCCACCCATATGCCCACCAAGGAGGTGGTCGGAGGAGTTTTCAGAGCTGCTCTGTTACTTTAGATGAAGAGGGGGGATGTGAGTCCCTGATCTGGATGTGTTAAAGCGTGAGAGACAGACTTTCTGCCCAAATTCCTAGGAAGAAAGCCACCAGCCCAGATCCAATTGTGGCACCCTGGTCTCACCTCCTTTTTCTCAGGGAGCAGCAAGCGCTCGCTGTGCTGGAACGGGTCAGTCCCAGCATGGGTCCTTGGCCGCCCCATTTACACCTGAGGGTACCTCAGTNTCGGTCTCTTCTGCCAAGTAACAAGCGATGGGATGAGAGGAAACGGCCTCAAGTTGCGCCAAGGGAGGTTTAGATTGGACATGAGGAGAAATTTCTTCACCAAAAGGGTTGTCAAGCCTTGGCACAGGCTGCCCAGGGCAGTGGTGGAGTCCCCATCCCTGGAGGGATTTAAAAGACGTGTAGATGAGGCGCTTGGGGACATGGTTTAGTGGGCATGGGGGGTTTGGGTTGACGGTTGGACTTGATGATCTTAGAGGTCTTTTCCAACCTTAGTGATTCTATGATTCTATGATTCTACCCGCTGCGGTGGGGTTCCAAAGCCTGGATGTGGTGTAGGAGGAGTCACAAGGAGCTTGAGCTGTGAAGCTGGAGGGGAGAAGTCGAACCCACAAGCTGGAGGAATTCAGGCCAACAACCCTGCCGTTCCTCTCCAGGGCTGTGTCGTGCTGTGCTGCTCCTCCAGAGCCGCAGACGAGCTCGGGATGCTCCACAGCCTCTTTGCTGGTGGAGGCAGGAGATAACCAGGCTGTCCTTGGAAATGCTGAATAACCAGGTCCTACTAATAGGACTGACCTAATGCCTTGCGCTTCCCCAAAAGCCAGCTCTTAGTTTTAAACCTGGGCAAGAGCCATCTGCTCAGCCTGACTTAAAAAAAAAAGGGGAAGCTTTCACCTGGGACGAGGGAAAGGGGAGGGCAGTGCCTTGCTGGCTGGAGAGGCCGTGTCAGTGCTGTGAGCCGGGCACTGCCGTGGTGAAGCTGCACTTCCCCGGGGAAGGCATTTGGTTTGCAGCCCGCTGGGGCGGCTGCAGAGCCGGGCTTATAACCTTCAGATCGACCAAGTGTAGTAAGTTAATGATTAGATTTATCATAAAGCAATCTAATGAGAAGCAATACAGCCAAGCACTTTCCATTCAGTGACGCACATCCAAATCTTAATAGAAGCTGACAGCCTGACCCTGTTACTGTGCTCTGGCCAAATAAAATCATTCTGATAGTTCCCTGGAGAAAGCAGCCACGGCTTTAATATGTCTTCTCAAAACATTTATCTGACCAGCTTTTTAAAAAAAAACAACAAAAAAAACCAAACCAAAAAACAAACGAACCTGCAGTGATTCAGAGCTGGTTTACGTGACCTCCCCTGGCGCTTGCTTCCCCAGCTCCTCTGCAGTGCAGGGGAGCCAAGGTAATGCAGCTCGAAAAGCCTCCGCCTGCCCCACGCAGCTCGCGGCGGGACGGCTCGACCCAGCAAGGGAAGCTCCGGCAGCGTCCCCGTCCTCTCCAGCCTGCGCTCCCACCTACCCAGGGTCTGCGGCGCTGGCACCGGGGGAGAGTGTTGACACACTGTAAGTACTAACGGGAAAGTTTCGATAACTGAAGGTATTTGGGGGCTTTTATTGGCATATGATTTTTTGCAGGTAACGTTTTACCGCGCCAGCTCTTCTAGGGCCAAGCCTCTGCTCTAAACCTTCCCCTATGTTCTCCCTCTGCAGTTTAAAAGGGAAACAACATGTGTTTTCTTACAAGTTCCCAGTGCAAACCTCTGTACCCCTCGCTGACTGTACTTTCATTAAAAAATCCGGGCATGCCTTAGGATCTCAGAAATCATTGCACCTCAAGCAAAAGGTCAAACCCTTGATATAAAATGGGTCTGCGAAAAACAAGGGTTGGTCTTTCCAGGCCCTAGCTTTATCCGTTGCTGTGTATTCACATCTTCACATGTTTTCATGCTTCTTCCAGTGCTGTTCTTGATAATCAACCACGTTACTGCTGTACACCCATTTATTGCCTCAACTGCAGTAAAGGGAAGGACTGAACCAGGCCACGACCTCGAGCCACACCTGATGGTGCCATCCAGAGAGCCTGGGACGTGGGCTGGAGCTGCTGGTGCCCTTACACCCCAGCCCAGCACCTTGCAGGGCAGGTGCAGAGATGAGGAGCCAAGATCTTCCCGGCAATGGAATGCGTATTTGGGGAATCAAACTGGCTACAAGGAAAATCTTCCAGGAGTGGCTGGAAGGAGCGAGTCCTGATACACATCCTTGTGGTGGGAGCGCTGGTTGCTACTGTCACTAGCAAAGGATTCTTCTGACTTAGCCAGGGTGGCATCAGCTGGTACCAGGAACCTCAGGGAAAGCTGCGAGAAGTCCTGCAGCCCACATCCAGGCTGTCCCCAGAACCTCTTCCCAGGAAAGGTAAGTTTGGGAAGTCTTCTCCAGCATGGTGCCTTATGAGCAAAACAGCTAGAGTGATTTTTGGTTTTTGCGTACGGTTCGCTCAGTGGGCTTCCCCCATTTGTATGGGATTTATTTTTTGGAATGAATAACAGAAATACAGAGGGTCAGCTCAGTGGTTGTTTGATCCCACAAGTCCCTGCCCTTGGCCACATCATATGACATTGAGTTCCCCAAGGCGAATTGTGTGAAAAGATGCTTTTTTTTTTTTTTCATCACTTCTGAATTTACTGTCTCTTCGTTTCTGCTGAATGCCCTGTTGTTCGCAGAGCGTGAATACAAGCTCTGTCCCTGGGACTGGGATGGCCCCAAACACTGGGCACCAGAGGACCTCAAAGACCCGTTTTCTTGAATGCACTGATTTTCAGAAGAGCCCTCTGAGACAGGGTGATTACTCCGGCTTTGTGCAACAACCTTGATCCAGGAGATGGCCCAAGAGGAAGATGGAGACAGGCACAGAGAAGACCCGCTTGGAGCAGGGAGGGAAGCCAGCCAGCTCTAGCGAGAAGAGCTCTGAACCCCTCTTTGTGTTGCTGGACTCGCGTAGCAGTGACCCCGTCCTTCCTCTGCCCTCGCGTGAGTGCAAGTGCTGCGAAAGCGCCTGGGAACCAGCGGCAGAGCAGGGGCTGGGGATGACGGGGCTGGTATTACACTCGTCCCCTTCTCAGTCCCTTCCTTCTCTGCAGCCCGAGCTGCTCTCTCCCCTTTGCTTTTCATTGTGTTGTATACGTTCATCCAGTTGGAAGCCCGAGCGCTCTCTGCTTATGTTCCCGATGTCCAGTTGTGCTCCCTGGCCGCACCGAGGCACCAGCCCCCGAGCACCCCACAGCAGCGTGGATGCTCCGCACGCATCCTGGCCCCATTCTTTGGTGTGTCCCCAGAGCTGCTCCCCGCTGCTGACATGGCTGCCCCAACCGAGATGCTCCATCCCGCTCCAGGGCAGCTCTTGCCTGTGCTTGTTTCCTACGGCTTAAAGCGTGCCATGTCCCTGTCCCTGGCTGCTTAGCAAGGGCTGTGGCAACTGCCCGAGAGGCCAAGCGTCCCTGGGCTCTGCGTCCCTCTGTGCTCCTCTTTGGGGGATGCCTGCACAGGTTAGGATGCGCTGGGGAGGGTTTCCAGGAGGAATTCCCTTCTAGAGCCATTGCTGACTCACCTGGGCAGAAAGCAGAAAGGGAAGCCTGCCTTCCAGTGAAACAGGACCAACAGACCATTAATTGGAGGAGCAACATACGGCTGATGAATTTTCCATCCCTTGGAGTTTAACCGGCACCTGGGCATCAGGAGGAGAAACGCTCCAACGCAGCTGTGAGGGACAGGTCAGTGGCAGGGAGGCTGGGGGACAAGCCAGGACACTCTGATGGGACCCACTTCCCCATCCAGGGCCTGGCGGTGCCACCCAGGAGCAGCGATGCCCCCACCAACTCAGCTGGGACTTGCTCCCCAAAGACAGCATCCTTCATGGTAGTCTGTGGCCACGTCTATGTCACCTCCTAGATGTGGGGACTGAAAAGTGTCCCCTAAGTGTCACCAGAGGTTCCTGCTGCACTGGCTGGCCTCTGGAGCCTGCTTCTCAGCTGGACAGCCGGCCAAGCTGAGGGGGAGCAAAGGAGGGGGCCCCAAGGAGCTGGGGCCACGCTGCACAGCCCTGCTGCAGCTTTTTCAGGAGCAGATGCTGGCAGAGAGGTTTAGCTTGGGAGAGGACTTGTGCACTGGAGGTGCTGAGCAGGGAGGTGATGCTGCTGGACACTTTAGTAGCCTTTGGGCTGTGTCCCAGCCCTGTTCTCCTCCTCTTGGAGCTCCAGGACCCAAATGCATCGAAGCTTATGGCTCTGAACAGAAAGAGCAGAGAGGGCAGGGAGAAGACAACACGTTTCACTGCTCCTCTATAAGCATAAGAAGCAAATGACTTCGTGGCTGTCACACGGCCGATCTCCCCTTCTTAATGAAGAAGCTGGGGCAAAGAAACAGCCAAGTGTCCTCCTAAAAGTGAGGGCTGGGAATCACAGAATCATAGAATCACTAAGGTTGGAAAAGACCTCTAAGATCATTGAGTCCAACCATCAACCCAACCCCCCCATGCCCACTAAACCATGTCCCCAAGCGCCTCATCTACACGTCTTTTAAATCCCTCCAGGGATGGGGACTCCACCACTGCCCTGGGCAGCCTGTGCCAAGGCCTGACCGCTCTGTCAGGAAAGAATTTTCTCCTCATGTCCAACCTAAACCTCCCCTGGCACAACTTGAGGCCGTTTCCTCTCGTCCTATCGCTGTTACTTGGGAGAAGAGACCGACCCCCCCTCGCTCCAACCTCCCTTCAGGCAGTTGCAGAGCGCGATGAGGTCTCCCCTCAGCCTCCTCTTCTCCAGGCTGAACACCCCCAGTTCCCTCAGCCGCTCCCCATCAGACTTGTGCTCCAGGCCCTTCCCCAGCTCCGTTGCCCTTCTCTGGACACGCTCCAGCCCCTCCATGTCCTTCTTGTCGTGAGGGGCCCAAAACTGAACCCAGGATTCGAGGTGCGGCCTCCCCAGTGCCCAGTACAGGGGCACGATCCCCTCCCTGCTCCTGCTGGCCACACCAGTGCTGATACAGGCCAGGATGCCGTTGGCCTTCTTGGCCACCTGGGCACGCTGCCGGCTCGTGTTCAGCCGCTGTCGACCAGCCCCCCCAGGTCCTTCTCCTCTGGGCACTTTCCAGCCGCTCTTCCCCAAGCCTGGAGCGGTGCCTGGGGTTGTTGTGGCCCAAGTGCAGGACCCGGCACTTGGCCTTGTTGAACCCCCTCCATTGGCCTTGGAAGAAGGCAGGTTCATCTTCCTGGGTGAACCCTGGCAAATAGTGCTGTGCTGTAAGTGGTGGGAGCTTGTGTGGGTCTCAGTTTGCTCAGGAAAGTGGGCTTTGTGTTTATGTAGTTATCTGCTTGTGAGGGTGGGTTTTTTTGTTTGTTTTGTGGTTGGTTTTTTTTTTCCTTAGAAACATCTAGGTAAAACTCTTCAATACTTTTGATCTTTGGGGATTTGTTTTATGTTTGCTTGGGGGTTTTTTGTTTGTTTTTTTTTGTTTGTTTTTTGTTTTTTGTTTGTTTTTTTTTTTTTAAATCTTGCAGCTCCCTAATGCTTTTGTAATCACAGTAGGAATCACATCTATCGCATCTTCCTTGCGTGCAGCTGTAGAGGAAAGCTGAAAGCAGCCTGTTCCTCTGTAGTTTGTGCTGATCCCACAAGGATCCTGCCAAAATAGGTCTGACCAATACACTTCAGACACCAGATCTGTGTTGCAGTTGACTTCAGCACCTCCACAGCCCTCCCCAAACCAGCCCCCTATTCCCATACTGGATGGAGGAGAGCAGGCACCCACCGGGGAGTATTTTGGTGAGAACTGGTCAGCCCTGAAACAAAAGACATGTGTGGGGCAGGACCTTGCCGTGGCATGCGATCCACCCCGCGTACCAGGAGGAGAGCTTACGGAGCGGTCGCTCTTCCCTCCCTGCGTCCCATCCCCATGCACTGCTTGCTGTGAGCAAGTTGTCTGAAGGAATAGAAATCGCTGCCAGGTTTGGAGGTGTTTCTCACCTCTGGGAAAACAAACAGGGCCGATGTGTTTCTTAATTGCTTGTCCACGGGAGCTGTGAAGCTTCATCTGTGTGGGGTGGGAGCTGGGAGTTTTGCTCCGTTTGATCGTGTGCTCTTTTGCCCCAGCTTCAAAGATCTTGTTGGTTTTCTGCTCCCTTTTATGTCCCATCTCTTGAAGTCACACTCCTGCATGAAGGTAGAAACCCAGGACAGCTGAAGGGTTCCAAATGCAATGATTTTGCAGAGCGTTTCAATAAATTAACAGCTCATTTCTTTGCCAGACAGCACGCACTTTTCAGTCGGCCCGTGTCTGCGCAGCCTGCAGCGTGCGTTGGACCTTTAGCCTTTGGGATGTCAGCTCGGGAGGACGGAGCCAGGCGTGTTTAGCTCTGATTCAGACCTGGATGTGACTCTGCACAGGTTTTTGCCCAGTGAGACAACAATCTGCAATTTCATCTCAGCTGGAGATTTCTGCAGACTGGATTTCACAACGTAAAGACAAGCAGTTCCTTCCCGTGAGTTGTCCCTGTGAAATGGGAATGCGAAGTACCAGCGCCCAGAGCTGCTGCTGGAGAAGAAAGGTTGGCACAAGCATCTGCAGATACGTTTTTTTTTTTTAATAGCCTTTTATTTATTAAGCTACTTCGGAGTCTGATTCACTTGCTTTGCTTGATATTTATTAGTACTTCACCTGCCTTGAACTGGGAACGGCAAGCACTTTGATAAATGGATTGCCTTTCCTGGAACGATGTCCCAACATCGGCTAATCAGTATCCTCAGCGTGACTGCCAAAGTACCACTCTTGTAAATCAAGGATGGCAAGGAGAAAAACCCTGAGCACCAGCAGCGCGGGGCTTGCTTGGAGGCAGGACGGCAACCCAAGCACCAATCTCCCCATCTCCCTGGGGTTCAGTGTTTGGGTGAGGGATCACTCGTCCAAACTCTCCATTTAATTCAGGGCTGTCTCGGTTGTAATTGCACACAGTGCTGCTCTACCACTCTATTTGTACTGAGCCCGTTGGCCTGGCTCGGAGACCTGCCAGAGGAGTCGGGCCATGCTTTGTGCAACTGAATACCAATACCTGGTTGCAGCCAGCCCTTGCATGCAGAAAAGGTGACTCCCTGTCTTTGGTAACAGAAAAAGCGCCATTAAGCAGCAGATCTGCATGCTGTAGGACATCACGTGTGCCAAGCAGCTTCAAAGAATGACTTGACTGATGCATGGTAGGAAAATCCCACAGCGGCTGTGAGAAACCAGAGTGTGGGCTCTGGTCTGGGAAGACCCTGGGCTCCTGAATCCCTGGTGCTGGCAGCCCAGGCTGGGCTCAGCTGCAAAGCAGGTTGCATGAGGAATGCGTTACCATTTCAGAGATTTTTCCACCTCCTGCTGCCAGTGAGTAGGTTTGGGCTTTCCGAAGGAGGGTTTGCTGGAGTTGAAGGATCACTGCGGTGCCCAGGTGCCCACCAAGCCTGTTTGCCCATGTGGGCACCTTCAGCCTCCCCTTACGGGACTCTGCAGTCCAGCACGCGGTTTGCACGTGCCGTGCAGCGAGGGCAACCATCCCCAGTGCCCTTTCCTGCCCTTCACTGCAGAAAGGTCCCTCACCCCTGTCCTATCATACCCCAGGCTTCAAGGGCTGAGGTGCACGTAGCAACATCTTTGTAGGAAAGAGCCTGGAAACACCAGCTAAAGGTGACCCTGCCGTCATTGCATGAACAGCCTCCCCAGGATGGGGTCAAGGAGGCTTGGGACATTTCACCAGGTGGCTCATGGGTGTGATCGCAGCTTTTCCTGTAATGTCTCACATCTGCCAACAGTGTCCAATAAAGATTCGGCTCTTCCCTCTGCCGGGGAGTCAACCACATCTCTCCTCTCACCCTTGCTGTCCGCTTTTCCCCGAACTGGCAGGAATCGGGAGCCGTACCCTGCTGCTGAGCTTGCTGGAGCTGCCTCGCTGGGGATGCTGTGGGGAGTTGCAGAGCATGGCCGCGTATCGTGCCTTCTCAGAAATGCCCAGGCTTGAGCAGAAAAGGTGAGTGAAGAGTCCCGGTGTGTTTCTGTGAAAGTCTCAGGACACGGTGGGGGCTGCGGCTACGGGAGGCTAATGCTGCACCCTCTCTTCTGCAGGGCGCTAAGCCGTGCTCTGTTAGCATCCCGCCCAGCGCAGCAGCTGCAACCTGCCTCTGGGGCTCTTAATTTTCTGGCCTCACATTTTCTCTGCTGCCTGGCAATGAGAGTTGGGTGCTGGGCTCTCCTCGACAGTCCCAGCTGCCCTCCTCTCCTTGTGGGGCATTCTTCCTCTTCCCCTCTCCACAAGCATTAACTCATGAACGATCCCCAGGAAGGTATTTGAGCATCCTCGGCGCTGAGGTTTGCTGCGGCAGCCGTTCCCGTGCGCTTTGTCCATCCTCCAAGAGCAGTGAGGTGGGCACCGCTGCTGCCCCTTGCCTCGGGGGTCCCGGCTGCCCCCAGCCCTGCCTCCCGCCCTCCCTGGGTGGGAGCAACCTCTGCTAGTGGGGTCTCTGGCACTGCCCGGCTGCCCTGGGGAGCAGGAGTTGTCCCTCTGCATCTAAAGCCATAAGTTAATCTCTTTCAGCGAGGAGAAAAAATAATTTAGCCGCTCATCAGCTAGCTAACAGCTTGGGATGCAGACAATGCGAGACAACTCCTAATTAGCTGCTTTCCCATCTTCTTCGTTTGGAGATGGGTAAGGGGGAAATGTGATTTTCCCTGAAAATGCCTGTCTGAGGTAGGGAGAGGTGGCATTTTTGCAAAGGCGGTTTGGGGATGCATCNACCTTAGTGATTCTATGATTCTATATTTAACACCTAGATGTTGCTACGGAGAAGCTGGATGGAGGCCACCAGGAAATAGCACCTGGGTGAAGAGGGACCATGGCCCCAGGGAGATGTTCCTGTGGGGCTTCCTCCTCGCCCAGGTGGCTTGAGCTGGACACTGGTGGGGTGGGCTGGACCCCCAAGACAGGGCCGTTCGTGCAAGTGTGATGCAGGCTGGTGTCACCTCCGGAGAGGAGGGTTGCGGGTGGGGGACTGAGCAGAGGGGTCAGGCAGGCAGAGGAGCTGCCAGTGGACCTAAGCGTGGCAGCAGTGCCCGTAGCGAGACCAGCACTGACAAGGAGCTGTACGGCCAGCTTTTCTTTCAAAAACAAAAGAAAAAATTCTCTGTCACTGAACAAAAACGTTTCAGGCCTTTTGGGTTTTTCCCTGTGATTAAGTCTAATGAGAAGAGACAACGGAGGATTTGTTAGTATCTGCTTGCTGATTTCAGCTTTACCTCCGTGGTGACAGAAGATCTAATGCTGTTCTGCCTGAGCAAGGACTTCACGCAACGTGACCGCAGCCCAGTCGGCAGAGCAGCCTCCTAACCCTTTCCCGGCTGCCGCACGAGGCAGGCTGCCCCAGCGTGGCTAGCGAAGTACTGAGGGGGGGTAAAAATAAAGCGGCGGCAGAAACTGGGATGGAAGAAAATGTTATCTGAACCTTGACAGCATTTCCATGGTAACGGGGGACCTGCCAGCAAATGCTGCAAGCTGGCACGGCGGGCAGCTTGGCACGGCGGGCAGCGTGGCACGCTGTTATCCGGGCTGCGGAGGGCTGGTGGGATGGAGAGGCTGCCGTTTCCCCTGGGGAAGCCAGCAGGAAGGTGCTCTGGGAGGCGATGGCAGGGTGAGAGGCAGCTCTAGGAGATGAAAGTCCCTTGGGCAGAGTCTGGCTCCCCTGCCTCACCTCCTGTCTTGCTTTGCGTCCGTGCCGCTGCGCTCCCGAGGAGCCAAAGCCTCGGCCGCAGCCCCAGCACCGCTTCCAGAGCAGCCTCGCAGCGCGGCCGCCTTTCTACCCAGCTGCTGCTCGACCCCAAAGGCCACGATTAGCGAGGTTAGTCATGCTGGTGGGAAGCAGCATGTGAAAAAAACACCAAGGCTTGGGCTATGTTTTAATTCCCCCAAGGAGTGAAACGCAGACCTTCGCACATCGCTCATCCAAACCAAAAAAAAAAAAAAACCTACTGGCCCGCAACGGGCAGCACCCACAGCATTTGTGTTTGCATCCCGGGCCGAAGCAGCTCCTGCTCATCCCGATCCCCTTCCCCAGCCGCCTGCCTGCCAGGCTTGGCTTGAAGGCAAAGAGCAGCAGAGGAGACCCTGTCCCAGGGGGGCCACGCAGCACCCCGGTTCTTGCCCCGTTGATGGCGGTGGCCGAGCTTCAGCTCCGAACGCAGCTCCAGGGGCCTTCAGCTTGCTCCAGCGCCCTATTGGGCATGAACCGGGTCCCTTGGGGCAGCGCCGTTGGTGTGGGCGCGTGTTTGGCTGGAGGTGTCTCCAGCCATGGGGCTGGTACAGGCAGTGGTGTTGGCTGGGAACAACCGCGCTGCCCCGGAGCTGCACCCCCGGGGGCCCGGGAGCAAGGCTGCAAGCTGCAATTGATTAAATGATGCTGTGCTGTAATTACCAGCAGCGCATTTGCCCCCAGCCCTGCCGAGCTGTAGAGGGAGAAAGCACCCTTCCAGCTGCGGCTGTCGGTCTCCCGCGTGCCTGTGGGGTGGCGGGGCTCTCCTTACAGCCACGTGAGAGGGAATGTAGGAAAGACTAAGTAAAAATAAACCAGGGTAAAAATAGTCCCACGTGTACCTGCTTTCCTTGGGAAATTAGAGGAATTTTGACATTAAGCAAAAAATGAGTGTGAAATGTACCCTCCCAGCTCACCCCCTGGAAACCAGGACCTGTCTCTGGGTGGAGGAGAAGCGCTTTGGTCCGGTACAGCCCCTGCAAGATGGACAGGAGTGGGCGACATCAGCCGGCGACGGGTCGTTGGACGTGAGGAGCTGCCCCACGGGCGGCTCAGCCGGGCCGACGTTCACAGCACGGAGCTGGGCTACAGGCACCTCCACCGCCATGGTCTGCCCCGGCTGGAACCAGGGCTGGCGGGTCCCGGCATCGGCTGCACCAGCAGGTAACTGCTTCTGTTTAAGGGGCAAAGAAAGAAGCTGCAGTGAGAGCTGCCTCGGGCACCTCCTTGCAGCGCTCCGGGTCCCTGGGGCACCTGAGAGCATCCCCACCTCTGCAGCCGCGGCGAAAGGCAGCTCATGGGCACAACCTCGGGTGCAGTTTGCTGCTGTAGCTCCAGACAGCTGCAGGCTGGGCTTTGAAATCCAGCAAACGCTGCTCTGTCCTGAATACAGATGGAGTTATTGCTCACCCAAATAGGGCAAGGTGGAAAAAAAGTGCTATTAAGCTAAAAATCCAGGGTGTTTTCTTGGGAGTTTCACACCGGAAGATGCCTAGTCTGGATTAAAGATGTCACAGGGCAGGGACTCCATCTCAGCCCTTGCTAATTCACAAAATATGTAAATGCACCTCTCCCCTCTGCGCTGCTGCTTCCCTCTTTTGCAATTTCTCTTAGCTGCTGTAACCTTTCTTTCTGCCCAGCTAAGCTGCCTTGTGCTTGAGCAACGCCTCTGGGCTGACCTAACTTTTTTTTGCACGCAAAAAGGAAACATAAGGATTCATCCTTAATTGCGCCAATGGGAAAAGAAAACGTTAATGGCGTTATAATGGAAACACAACCCCACCTAGATTTGTACGTGGCCCCCGGTGCATCAGGAGGCCCGGGCGTCAGAGGCTGGGCTGCGAAAGCCTTCGCCTGGGCTACAGGAGCTAAAAGCTGGGGCTGTGACCACTGTGCAAGGCTGGTCTCTGCGTACCGACGCCAGCAAGGCATTAACCACATCCAGGCAGAGCTCCCGTCCAAGATCGACGCAGGCTAGTTGTGCCAGGACTGCTGCTTTGCATTTTGCTTTTCCATATGTTGTTTCCTAGGTATTTTTATTACGCGGCCATCCTCATAGGCCCAGATGGGCTGGGCAGTGAGTTGTGGGGATACTGTCAGTGTCCTAAATCACAGGCTTTCCCAAGACAAGCTGTGGAGGAGCTCCTCTTGCCCTGGGTATGATGCAGATGCCTCCAACTTCTCCATAGGTTCTTGGGACCCACCGCAAGACAGTTCGGTGGAAATGAATGAGTTGCATTGAAGCTGGGGGAGCAGCATTGGCCTCAATAGGCCACGCAGTGTAAGATAACGATGCGTTAAAAGTATAGAAAGCACAGACTCACTGGGGAGGCAGTGCTTCAACCTGGGGACTGCAACCTTAGGTGTTTAGGAACAGCCCCCGGGCGCTGGGATGGGGAAATGCCAGGGAAAAAGGGGTTCGCTGGGAGCGGGGGTGGATTTGGCTGATTAAACACAGTGAGAACAGACCCCACACCAGAAGCGTAGCAGTTGTGCCTTGTCCCGCACTGTGTGACCGTGGAAGGAGCCTCACGTATGGCATTGGCTTTGGCCAACTCTGGGGAAGAATCGTTCTCCTGTTTATCCAGTAGCCCTTGAGCAGACCACTGCCATATGCTGAGAGCGGCAGCAGCCCCAGAAGAAAACATAAAAAATGAGTCAGATCCTGCAACAAGCCGACTCCCCCAAGTGCTCAGGAACCCCCTTCTTCTCCTTCCTGCAAAACCCTGGCATATAGAGGAAGGACCAGGTGCCACAGATGCTCAAGTTCAACAGGAGCTTCTCCAGCTGTGTTTTTTAAGAGCTGTTTGATAGGCTGAACCCCACAGGACCAGATGCCACAAGAGCCAACTGGCTGTAGGGCAGAATAACCCTTGGGCAGCAATTTGGTGTGCTGTTACAGGGGTCAGGAAATCAATTCCAGGCAGCGATGGAGAGCGCTAACCGCCCGTGGTGAGCCCTTCAAGGGCAAATGCGTGCAAGGGCAGGGCTCCTGTTAATCAGGGGTGGGAAGGAGGGGTAGCTGAGAGCAGGTGAGTGGAGAGGATCCTCCTGGCTTTGATGCATGGGCAAAGCTGACTCCTGGGAAAGGGCAACAGTCTCTTTTTATTGTCTGGGTATCAAATGATATGGACTTTTCTCTGCCACCTCCTTGCTGTGCGGAGGCCAGGGGTTGAGACTTATATCTGCAGCTCCCCTGGAAAGTTCTCCAGAGTCTGTCGCACGAAACGGGGCTAAAACATTGGCCGAGACTCATCCATCCATTTGACTCTTGCTCTTTCAAAGGCCTGACTTAACATCCAGTTGTGTTTGTATTTAACTCTGCAGTCTGGTGGGGCAAGATCGGGCATTGGTCCTGGTGTGGTCCTGGGAAAGCAGATTTTGGCTTGTAGCCGCAGTGATGCCGGTGCTGTGACAGCAGGAGGCCGAGGGCTGTGTCCCGGTGTGGCTGGCCGTGTCAAGCTGTATTCCAGCAAGCAAATCAGCTCCAGTGGGAGGCACTGGGTCTCTCAGTACGCGGTTATCCACCGCTGTACTATTCAAAAGACAAGTCTCCTCAGGTAAGAATAAGGAACAAGGAGCCTGCCTGGTATTTGCCACAGACGTTGGAGCCGATGAATGGCAGAAACCAAGCTCTTGAAGCTCATCTGCACCCTGGTACAGCAGAAACCGAGGCAGCAGTGGCAAGATCAAGAGACTTACAAGAAGTCAGTTTATTACATGCCTTATCTTACCCTCCCAGATCCTCCTCGTTTCCTGTGTCCAGAGAGAAAGGAAAGCAAACGAAGGGGAACACGTTAACAGTGCACAACAGCAAAGCAACCTTTTCTGATGGCTTCCATGGGCTAAGTCTGACCAAACTACTTTTCTAATTATGGCCTCTGTCAGGATGGATCCCAGCTAAATTAGTAAGTGTGAAAGCCAAAAGGGACCATGATTAGATTTGGTCCTTTTGGGTGCCGCTGCCTGCAGTATCTCATCTTGTTATGGGTCATCTTGAGCTGGCCTGTGCTGACACATCCAATAGGAGTGTTTGACGACTATGGGGACATCATAATGGGACCAGGGGTACCCTGGGCTTCCCTCCCCTTTCTTGCTTTTTCTTCTAACTGGCAACAGGCATGACCTGTAGAAAGCAGGGAAGCAACATTACTCGGTTACGCTAGCCAGGCTTCTCATGCGTGACACACAGAAGCGAAGAGATGCTGAAGTCATGGTTCACCACCTTCACGTGGTCCACCTGTCTGAGACCTAATGAAAGCTTATTGAACCTTACTGGAGTCTGAATTCGAGTCTTTCTCTTCAAATCTGTTCCTTATGGGCTTGGTTGCATTTTAGGAGCTCAATAAAAACAATCCTTTAAACTGAAACAGAAGAAAAATAGTCATTACAACACATTTCTTTCCAGGCTGGCACATGTTAGAAATGTTCTTAATTAATAGCACGATGGGAAGAAAACCGAAAGGGAAATGTTAAAGCAAGATCGTGGACAGATGTAGAGGAGGAGCCCCATGAAGGAAGATGTCCACAAAGTCTCTCCTACCACAACACAGCCTCCAAATTGTTCCCAGGAGAGGACTGCGGAGCCAAGGCCTGGCTAGATCAGCCCCCCTGCTGATCCAAGCTGCGGCAGGATGGGATACTTCAGTGTTGCCAATATGTGAATGTAGGATGAGGAAAGGACAAGAGCAGACAGTCTTGATTTAAATGGAGAAGCTCTGCGGTTCTCCTGGTGAACCTGCCAGGCTCGCCTGCCTAATGGAAGGCATGTTTTACTTTCCGACTAAAACTTTAGTTCCCTTTGACTGGGTGAAATGGCACTTTGCAAAAGGAGGAAAGACCAATCACAGCATCTGAGAAGGCTCAGTACCTGCATTAGGCAACACGTGGCCAGCTGTTGTGAGATCCTGAGGTTGTGCTTGCTAAAAGGGACTTTCTGGGTCATGTCGGATGGAGACAAGGTCTGGTGAAGTGCAGATGAGTTCATCTAGAGCCAGAACACAACATCCCTCAGCACACTGACCTCTCCATGCTGTTATACAAGGCTTTTTGAGGTCTACTAGGACAACCTGTCTTTTAGGCTGGAAAGGTGCTCCCCGTCTCTGCTTTACCTTACCTGTGCAAACGAAGGAGGAGAAATGGGGAAAAGACCCTTTGATTTTCATTCCTGGACTTTCATTAGCACAAGCTTCCTTCTCAATGCAAAAGAGTTTTTTACGTGTCGTCTTTTGTTTTGTTTGCTTGGAGAGAGCGCTGGCACACACTCCAGGAAATTAGCTCTTAACTAAAAGCATTTATGTAATTGGGGAGGGAGGGGGAGGTGTGTGTGCACTGACTTTGGGGAAGTTCAGTCTACAAAAACAAACCTTGCTAACTACACTTGGTTCTGATTAAGGAAGATAAATCTGTCAGTGAGAGGCTAAATTTACTGAGAGTGTAACCTCCTGCCCCTCGCCCCACCAGTGATGGTCAGGCTGCGTTTATTTCTATTGGGCAAGCTCCAGAAAGCATTGGGAGGTGAAAAACAATCCCCAGAAATGTGAAAAATGTGGAATGAAGTGGGGGTGGCAGGAGGAAGAGTGGGGGGAGAGAAGATCGGGCGACCAATAGCAACACGATTTCAGCTCTTTTGCTGCTTCCATGGCTGAAATAAGAAAGCCCGAGATGCATCCTGAAGCCCAAGATGTGCATGTTGAAAATACAGCGAAGAGAATCCCTGCTCCCCTGCTACAGGCGGGATGCTTGCAATTGCAGAGCAGAAAGAGCCGTGCTAAAGCTAAAATGTAAAGGGGTTACAGGTCACCAAAGCCATCTTCGTGCTGGTCTGTACAAGCCCTCTGCAAGCCCAGCCGCCCCACGAGGCCAAAGCTGGCCTTGGACACACAAGGCAGTGGCTGTGTTAAGCTCATCAGAGGACGTGAGGAGAACTGGAAGGACCAGGCAGCACCACATCTGAAGACACAAGGTGGGTCTTGCAGTTGACTGAGTAATGGTCTGGGTCCCTGGTTACGTTAAGGTGGGAGAGAGATGATTTTGCAGCGAGAGCTATGAGAGCTGCTTGTGAAGGATATCTTCAGGACTGCTTACCCTCACCGCTGTCACCTGCAGGGCCCTTTCTGACAGGGACACAAGAGCTTTTGTCACATGCCGCTGGCCAGAGCAAGCTGCTTTTGGATGTATTAGCCTGCCCGCTGCCACCAGATGGTCCTAGCTGTGTGTGGCTTGAGACACGTGCCAAGGATGCCCGATTTACTGCTGACCTACCTGTTTCTTTTCGTTTTCTCAACAGTTTGCTCTCTTTAAAGCTTTATTTGCATCCTGTAAGGAGCTGCTTTTGGTGACACTTGGTGTTTCCTTTTGCAGTCAGAGGGATGTGTTTGGTCCTGCCAGGGATGAGTTTTGTAAGCAGAGATTCCCACCTGCAGCAGGACTGATGAACCACAGCACGGCAATGGCACCTCGCCCCCAAAATCACGTACGTCATGACATCCCCAGTTCACATGGAGGGAAGGCTCCTGTAACCACCTTCCCATGGCCTAACGAAGATGCCCATCTATCTGTGCTACCATGACAGTTGTCCCTTTGGTTAGCTTGTCAGGAAATAAGCTGGTTACCTCCACGATCAAAGTAGCTAGGAACCAAGCTTTCTAACAGACTGATGAGGAACAGGGTGGCATCCACAGCACACGCTTCCCATCCATACGATAGCCACCGCCTTGACCTCCCCAGCAGGGACAGACCTGCTGAGGATAATATCTCTAGGACATCATCACTGATAGCTCACAGACTTCAATCTGCTGTGTGTGGGCACTGGGAAGGACACCACGCATCCAGAGCAATCTTTCTCTAGCATGCAAGAGATGTATGCATGGTTGAGATTTGGTTAGCGACTCAAATCTGTCATTGTTTTTGATTAATCAGTAAGTCACTGACATCCATTGGCCGTGAACCAGAAGACAGGCCCGCCTGGTTCAGGGTTATAGCCCCCTATAGCAATGCTTTTCGTGGAAGAAGTGCTGAGAGAGGGGAAAAAACTTGCTCACATGGTCATTGGCAAACAGAGACCTCTCACTTCCAAGCTTGCTCTTGGAATTGTTTGAACTGTCTGATCCCTTCTGAGGATATCAGAGCTGAGAAAGATGTACAGACACCAAAACGAAGGCTTGGCTGAACCGCTATGGAATGTGGCTGAGTTTGATGATAATCACACAGCACTGCGGCATCTAAAAAGCCACCATTTTGTAGATTAAGCATGAGAAACCCAAAGGAGATGTCAGAAAAACAAGCAACGAACAGACCAAACAACGAATTGGGGCCAGATGCTCAGTTGGTGTAAAGCAGTGCAGTGCCATTGGATTTGCTGGAGCCGGGTGGACTTCTGCCAGGTGAGGGTTCAGCTCTGCTGTCAGAGCATCCCTGTGCTGCCTTGTTCTAGTAGCTTTGGCTCTCTCCAATGGTCTACGCAATCTATACAACAAGGACATGTTTTTTTAACACACTTCGCAGCTGCCAAAATAAACCATCTCTAAGATGCAGACAAAAAAGGCATTAACAATATTGGCATGTGCTCTGGCTGCTGCATTTCCTTTGACTATCCCTAGCTGGACCTTGATAAGCTTGATTTCTTTGTCACTTAACTCTACCTCCTTCTTAATGAGATTTCCACTGAAATGAGCCGGGCTGGGTTCCAGTCTGTGGGGCAGCAGGGCAGCCACACTAGTTGATGTCCTTTACGAAGTTAGTCCAGGGAGAGCTGCTCCCATCCATAGCAGGTTTAGACCCTGCCTGAAAAGGAAGGCCTCCTGGAGCTTAGAAGCTTGCAGGAACATACTGACTCGGTGCACACTGTGCCTGTCCCTTTGAGGAACTTCAAGTGCAAGGAAGAGGCAATATTCATCCCCAGCAACAAACCCAAGGGGTGAGGCTTGTGATGACCACCTCACACACCACCACCAGCCAAGGACCAAAAACCCCCCTTGGCCTCGAGCCAGAGACAGGGTTGGCCGGTGCATGTCTAACAGTCACCCATGCCCCTTGCCTAGCCCAAGTTGGAAAAGGAACAGTGGTGTGTTTCTGTCTCCGATGATTATCATTTATCAGTGCTCAATGTGCAATAATACACCCGTCACCTCTTATATTTTCCGTTCAGCAATTTAATCTCCTCTTTTCATGTCCCCTGTCAAACACTGAAAACATATAAGCTTTTACTATCAGTCTTCAAATAAGCTAACTTGGGTTTCTTATTTTTGTTTCTCACCAAAAAGTCTCTGTTCAGTTCCTCTGATTTTGCCATTGGAGTTTTTAAAATGGGCTTGGGGTAGATGAAGTAAATTCAACCAATGCTGCAGAAAATGTCTTGCATGCAATGACGTAGCCAGTTTTCGCTTTCCAGATGGGGCATCAGTAACAGATAGACCGGTAGGGACATTCGTTGGCTCCATACTAGAGGAATCTCATGTTTGTTTTCTCTTTGGTGGGACAGCCTTTGCTGATACACAAGAAATGTTTTACATCTGGGCTGCTGTGAGGAGAGGAGCGATGGATCGTACATCTTTTCTGAAGTTGTGTTCGTATGGTTCGTTAGAGGATGGAGCTGGAGCTCAGAGATGTTCCTCCCGTTGGGACATAGTTTCTGCAGTGTGATGAAGCTCAGAGGTGGTTTTGAAGTGGGTCACAGAGACCAGATTAGGGTTGGAGTTTAGAGAAGGAGTTTGCCATGTGTTTTGGGAGGAAGGCCTCATTTAAAATGTAACAAGGAGGATATCCTGTCCCAGCCATGGGGTATTTTTGCAAAGAGGATCTAATCTGGGGTTTAGGTCTTTTAGGTCAGGCTGGCTGAGACATGGGGGCGAGCCTGCGCCCTTCTGCTTCTGTATGTTTTGGGGAGAGAGGGGGAGTTTTTTTCTTCAAGTTAAAAAAAGGTGGGGACAATATACATGTACTTCCTTATTTCCCGAGCCTCCCTGGCAAAAGCAGTCACATTAACAGGTGTGAAAATGATTTACAACCCGGCCTTTACGCTCGCGTCTCCTCCAGGCAAGGGGAGGCAGCGCGAGGGGGGATGCAATTATCCCCTCCACCCTGCAGAATCGCCCCTTTACGGGGAAGCCCCCCCGATTCATTGCAGGGAAAAAATACGGAGAGTTTTTAAAGGATTATTTAGGAAAAAGGCAGGAGGAAGGTGCTCTGTGGGCTGATGCCATGGGCTCGGCACGTTGGCTTGTCCAAGGGTACGAGGCAAGCGCAGGGCTGTCTCACCCACACACGGCCATGTGGGGTAACCTCAGCCCCGCCGCCTCTCCCCAGGGATGTCGGCCTGAAAACTGCCGGGGGACAATCAATACGAGGGCTCTGCCCTCTGCTCCTCCAGGCTGAGGTCCGCTGCCTTCAGGGAGGGACGGAGAAGATGGCGGCAGGGTGTCCCTCTCTGGTGATCTTGCTTCCCGGTTTTCCTCAGAGAACGCAGGGAGATGGTTGCCTGTCTGGGCCCTCGCGGTCCTGGGCACCATGGAGGGGTGCTGGGCCTGGTGATGGTGGGCCATGCAGTGGGTCGAGGACATGCCCATAGCCTCCTCAGGGCCAGCAGCTTTCCCTTGCTCTAAATGGCCGCCGCCTCCAGTGGGGCGAAGGTGCTGCCGCTGCCGTCCCCGGCGTGGCAAGCAGCCGCAGCCCCGCAACTCCTTGCCGTGGCTGCCACCACTGCGATTAAAAAAAATTAGTTGTGAGACTGTAAAAAAAGCCAAACCAAAACAACCTCTGCATACCCATTTATTGCCATTATCCAACAATTTTGTAGCTGATGAAAATAATGTAAGGGCTTGGGAAGAACTGTAAGTCATATTGAAGTCTTCTGAACATGTGCAAATGGGTTTTATTAGAACTGGAGGTTTTAAAATATAATTACTGCTCTCTGCTATAAGGGCTCTGCCTGTGGAGGGGCTTCCCAGAGCAGGGTGATGGCGGCACTGCCGAGACGTGCTCCCACGTCCACTCCCTGTGGCTTGTATGGACCTGAATCTGGGCTCTTCAGCTTGGCCGAGCCAAAGCCTCGGGTTAAATAATTCAACCTCCCATTGAAATATTTTGGTTTTCCTTTCTTGGGATTGGCGGGACTGGGTGTGTGGTAAAACAGGTCGTCCCCATTAATTAAAATGGTGCCTGGACTCTTGGTGGGGTACAAGGCCTCCCCAGGGTCAGTCCGTGGTATCCAAGCCTGAAGGAGCAGCTCCACACTTCTGAAGCCTGGACAAAGTCATTGTGGTCCAAACTGACCGTGAAGGAGTCCGACAAAGAACATCATGTCTTCTGGGGCAGCCAATGCCCTGAAATGCTTCCCCTGGGCAGGCCATGGAGGTGAGGCTTCACTCCCACGTCTTCTGCCAGGGTAGGAAGGAAGCTACGTTGCTTGACCTGTCACCTTCTGTAGCTTGTGGGGTGGCTTGTGTGGTCGTCTCCCTCCCACTGTGCTTGAGCTGGCCCTGTTCTCCACCCAGGGCATCCCTTGTATATTTTCCAGGATGCAAGCGTTGACCTGAGTGAAAAATCTCTGGGCTTGTCTGCCTGGCGTGCACTGGATGCAAGAGCGGATGGTCCCACCTAGCCTCGATGCCGCCAAGCTGGTGTTGGGATGGTGTGCGGTAAGTCCTGTCTGAGCGGAGGGCTGCTGGGAGCACAGCTGTGGTCCAGCTCTCCCACCACCTTGGCTCGCTGGCACGTTTCCCTGACAAATGAGCTGCTACGTTGGGGAGCAGAGTGGGGAAGAGAAACCATTGCCCAGCCCGCACACAATGATCTTGATGTGGGGCCCCCGAAGGCTGAGGCACTCTCCATGGGGGAGAAGGTCTCGCTTGGTAGGGGATCTGCAGCCTCCTCCCCTAGACCTCAAATCCCCCAGTGTGCTGGAAGAGAGGGTGCTCTCCCGCAGAGTTTGGCTCCATGGTCGGCTGCGGGTCTCTACCCGGCGTTGGCTCTGAGACTTGGCCCTGGGCTGCTCTGGTTTCGCTGCCATTTGAGCTTTGCCCCTGGCAAAAGGGTGCATGGGACAGCTTGCGTCCCCAAGGCTAATTTGTTGACCTAACCAACGGCAGGCATCTGCTGAGGGTAACGGGCAGGTAATTTTCCATGTCCATCTTGGACTGCATATGGATAAAATTACGGAAAAGGGAAGACTGGAAAAGAAACAGACTGTTTCTGCAGGAACAAATGAGTGTATTGAAAGGGAAGGGGAGGGAGGAGAAATTCAGCCCTTTTCCCAGCTCTCTTGCAGATTGAATAAGATGTCCAGTGCCCCAAGTACCAAATGGTCTCAATTTGCTCCTGCGTCAAAAGAGCTGGTTCTCAGTTGGCTGGGGCCTTGGCAGGACCGTGAGGATGCGTTTCATAACAGCAGCTCTTGTCAAGAACAACAACAACAACAGCATCAAAAACCTGTTGAAACTGTGCTATGCTCAGAACAGAAAACACATGCAAAGAGGAAAAACTCCCTCAATGAAAAAGCCAATGTAATTAGCCCTGACAAGGTCTGCAACCCAGAGGCAGCCAAGTAGTGGAAGAGGAGGGGAGAAATAACCCAATATCATTTTATAGGCGAATGTGAATGGGTCATTAGCTGTCTTTGAACAAAATGTTCCTTGATGGGGAAAGCAAGGGGACAGGCCTGGCTGTAGGAGATATTGCAGAAAGCCCGGCAGAGCTTCCTGCAAAACAAGCTTTTGTGAGATGCTGGATGAAAAGATTGCTCCGCTTTCTCTCATTGCAAGGAGAGCTCCTAGGATTTTCTCCTTTGAGCTAGAGTTAGGGTGGCGGGGCACAGGCACTTGGAGCTCCACCCTGACGGTCGAGGTGAAGGGGGACTGCTCTCAAAGTCAGCTCTGAGCCTCTCTACATCATCTTCTCCATCAGTAAAAGTATTGACCTGCTCTAGGGTCTCCTGAAGAGATATGACTAACAGCAAGCGGAAGGTCCTCCTGCTTAGAACTTTGCTGTGTTAGGTGCTGCACAGTTGTCAGGGTAGACATACAGAGTCCTCTCCTGATGTTAGAGCTCAGCTGGAGCAATGGAGGAGTGACCGTAGTTGGGGTAAAGCTAGAGCAGTGGTAACAAGGGGAGGGATGCATGCAAAGCCAATGCATGCTTGCCCGGACTCTGAATCAAAAACCACCTCAGTCAATAGTACCTGATCCCGTCCTGCTGCCCCTGCCACCGACAGCTCTTCCCTTCTCCAGTGGAGGTTGGACAGGAATGCTATCGCATCCAGCTACTGTTTCCACAATCCAGCAAGGAAGAACCTTTGGGCCTTACTAAACTCAATCCCTGCTGCTTATGGTCTTGATAGGGAGACTGACATTACCTTCCTACGTTGCTAATAAATATACCCATGGAAGGGTGGCCTTGGTGAATTTTGCTTTCGCTCATCTTGAGCCTCTCCCCGTCTCCCTCAATAATAAAGGCACATTCAGAAATGGTTTCAAAAGGGAGAACAAACTGAAGAGATGGACTTGGTTGCTGCAGATAATCAGCCCGTTTGATACATAACTATCCTGTGTGGCCGTATCAAGGCCACTCAAGCCAGCACCTGAAGCCCTATATACTAGGAGCAGAGACATACCTAAGACTGCTGCATCCCTGAGCTTCCAGCTCAGCTTCCAGCTTCCAGCATCAGGATTTTGGGGGATGTCCAGGCCTGGAAGTTTCCATCAGATCCCAGTGTTTAATAGGCATTGTTAGATCTATTGTCTTCAAGTGAGTCTAATTCTTCTTGAGCCCTCTTATATTCTTGACTCCCACAAAGTCCTGTGGCAATGAGTTCTGCTGTTTAACTGTGTGCTGAGAGAAAAAGATGTTTCCTTTTGCAGTGTTAAACCCGTTGCCCGATCCTGCTGCTGCAGGTCCCTTAGGCCTTGGACTGTACGGAATAACGGCTGGCTTTTGTATCCCTTCATAGTTGTTTTTCGTTGTGACTGTCCTATACATTTTAGCTCTTTGTCCCTTTTCTGTTCATACCTTCTCCAAACTCTTCCTGTGCATGTTGAAGAACAGCATCCTGGTAGTACGTGGTTGATCAACATTGCAAAAACCACTTTTTTTTTTTCACACCGTTGTTTTCTACTGTCTCCTTCCTTTTCTGAGGACCTTAATTTAGTTAATTTAAAAGCCTTTGAGGGATCTTGTCAAAAGTTATTTTTAAAATATAAAGCAATACATCGCATTTCTCCCTGCATCTTCCACTCTGCTTTCTTGCAGTTGCTCCTGTCTGGCTTGGCATAAACTACTTGCAGCACCCAGGATTTCTCCTGAAGCTCTCTTCAGATGTTGCATTTCTCACTTTAGATTTTTTTTGATCCAACCTGTGCAGCACTTATGACTTTCATGTTTGGACTCTATCAGAGCTCTTAGGTGAATTACAGCCTGGTCCTGGCAGCTGATTTTTATTATCCATACCTTGGCTTCAGACAGTTCAGGTCTCTCGTGACCTCTTTACAATGAACACAGACTGCAATTAGTTTTTCTGTGCTGGTCTTATTTTCCTGGGTGTGTTTAACAATGAAGTGTATCATGTGCAAGTATGTGATGTGAGTGGGGTGTCGGAGCACAGCTAGCAAAAGAAGTGTTTTTCTTAAACACTGATTCCTTGCCTTTGTTTGGTTTGTTTGTTTCTGGTCTCCCCGTGGAAGATCTGAAAGTTTCAGTTTACTTGTCCTGCAAGAAGGGTGCAACAGCTGGATTCAGAAGATCAGTACCTCCTGCTCACTCTCTCTTAAATTTTTAATTGACTCATAATACCCGACGTCTTACTCCGCAGTATTGTCAACAGCCTATTTCCAAACAGCTGGCGGCATCTCTCGCTCTGAGAGAACCCACAGCGTGGGAGGAGGGGAGACCTCCCCTTTGTCATTGTGCAAGAATGCCGATGGACAGTTTTATTCTTATTATAAATCTAAAATACTTCCACTTGCCTATTACAAATAACAGATTAGTTGCAGATACCAAGCATGCATTTCTCGGTTTGACGGTGAAGACTGTACCAGTACAAACACCCTTCTGAGCCCAACCTTGAAAGCACTGAACGATTGAGTTGAAAGTTTCCTGTGTACCTGCAGTAGCATCACTTTTGCTGTGGCCAGTGATGCACCTGGATGCTTCCTCACATCTGAAAATTTCTGGGAGCTGTCCTGTGCTCCCCTATAGCAGACTGCCACAGACAGATGTTTTACAAACTGATCTGGCCTGAAGTCTCTACTGGAACTTTCCAGGAACACAAGCTGGACGAACAGGGTTGGCACCAGTTCACACCTGAATGTGCTGTAGCCAGACAATGAAGCTCTTTTGTCAAGCAAAAAACCCCCTGACCTTTAGCAGAGCAAGAATTTCATTCCCAAATTTCTACATTTTTTAACAATGACTTTGAGGAAACTGAAAAACTGGCTCTGGGAGGTCCCAAGCTGACGCCACGGAGAGCAGTGGGAACTGAGCAGCACTGCTGACACCACTGAGGTTGTCCAGGTCACATGCAGTCCTTGTCCTACCTTGGCTGGCTGTTGGGGTTTAGCCCTTCAGAGGGCTGAGAACATCGTGCTTGAGAAGAGGCGACTCAGAGCAATCTAGCTTGAGTACTGCCTATGCATTCAGGGAAATATTGGGGTGCAAGTATCACTGTGATGGAGAGATCCTGCTGCTGAACTTGCTGTCGTTAGTAAAAGGCTGGGTGTTTGTAAAGGGTTTATGGGAATCAGGGATCTGGATCCAATGGCAATTGAGAAGTGTTTGGTACATAACTCAGTTAAGGTCTCCTGGGAATGCCGGTGAAACTTCTTCATGTGTCCTCAGCAGAAAGGAGACCATCTAGTACGTGCACAGAGATGCAACGTGCTGGAGGTTGTCTAAGTCTTTGAAACCTTCCTTCACCTGTTTATCTGCCCAAGTCCTTGATGCTTAGAAATCTGATTTTAAACACAGTATTTTAGTCCTATCTCAGATCTTTCTCCATTTCTGGTTTTTGCCCGGTGTTCTGTTGGACAGCAGACTGGCTGTTTGTTCTTCCCGGCTGTGTCTCTTGGTGAAGGCTTGATTTGAAGATAGTGCTTCACAGGCTTCTCCAGCTTAGAGAAATTAGAGAAAATTTTCATGGCCTTATTTCCCATGGGCCAGCTCAGTGTCCAGGGACTAGAAGCGACAGTTGCGCACATGCAGTTATGGGCATCAAGAGACGTTTCATTTTCCAAAGCCAGCCCTTAGAAAAAGGGACCCTCAGAGCCATCCCCAGTGCAGGGAATACCATGTAATTCTTCTCTCCGTTTTCAGGAGGGACAAGAGCTGTAAGCTGGTTGCAAACAGCTACAGTCAGCTTCCTCTACCCAGTTTGACACATCCAGGGACTGTGCTGCTAATTCAAGAGCCCTGCGGTCTGCTTTCTGCAGCGTTTGTTCTCTGCTCCGGCTCTTCCTTCCCACCCCAGGTCCTCAGCTTTCTGTGTGGTTTGCTCCATAGCTTATCAACTGGTTTTCCAATCCCCATCCACTGACAGACAGCACATCCCAAGAAAAGAAAAAAGAAAAACAATGAAATATGAATGCTGCTGCTTCCAGGGCTCCTCTCTCAGGCAGGGAGTGTGTCAGGGCTCTGCGTAGCCCAGCAGCACGACTACAAGCCCTTCTGTGTCCCTGGCGTGTGCTTCCCAGTTGTCCCAGAAACACAACACTTTTGTCAGAGATGGTTTATTAGCCCCTCCGTCTGGAATGGAAGCTGTTTGCTCTGGAGAAGAAGCCAGCAAGCTTCGTGCTCGCTGTGCATGACGAACACACGCAGAAGGCCACGTCCCCTCCTGCCCTCCCAGTGATGCTCTGGGGACGGCAGTTCGGCGGCATGGGTTTGTGCTTCTTCAGGCAAAACCTCTTGAATAATGAATAGTCATGACAGGCCTGGCTGAAATGATATTGGTTTATTGAAAATACACAATATAAACTGCACAGATATATTTATAGTGCTGAGCTGCTGCTTTTAAGTGGGCCCTGTTTCTCTTAGATTTCCTTCTGACTCTTTCATTCCTTCTTCCCTGGAGACTTCTAACACCTGTGAACAGGTCTCAGCTAGTTGTTTTCATGCACTTGAACCATGGTGCATTCACTGGTCTCTCTTTATCTTTCCCCCCATGTGCTTCTCATAGCTCATTGAAGGACTCTGTTGCTTCCTATGGTGCTGGTGAAATGCTGACCCATCTATCTCCTTCTTCCAGCCCATACAGAATGAGGTGTCTTCCCCTTCTCTGGGTGGGAGGTTCAGTGAAACAGCTTTGGATGGTGTGTTCGGATGGTATGCATGCTGCTGCCACAGTGTGGAATGGGTTTGGGGGGATGATTATAACGGGCTAACGAGACCATTGGCCAGCTTCTGGATGCTTGGTTTTTTGACCCAATCTTTTTCCTCATCTGGAGTTGAGGGTTTGGGCAGGGTTTGTATGACACACATACTCTAGCTGCTTGATATTGACCGCACTGCGTTCTGAAGACCACTGAGAAAAGTTCAATTTAAAACACAATGGTGATGTTTGGCTCCAAGTAGGAGCCTGCCCATTCTGATCTGAGGATTAGTCCGTTGATATTTTGCTTTAGCAGGGGAGGTTTCCGTAATGCTATCCAGCTGAGCCTGCTCATACTGAGATATTGGCACGTTGCTCTTTAGACTGTGAACTTCCAGGAATTTGTAGGTGGAAATCTGACTTGCTTGCATTATCAGAGGCTGGTGATGGTGGTGGTGAATACAGAGTACGCTGCTCAAGCTGTGCTCTGCTAGCACGGGAACCTCAAGTTTAATAACAGCTTTGGAGTCAACTGGAGAGCAGCTATTGTTCTCGGGGCTTTTTCACGCATATATTACTTCAAGGTTTTTCCCTCCTTTCAGCTTAAGTACTTGGGGATAGAGGAATGAGGGAAGCAAGCTGCCAGTGCCTAATGTGTATTTCTTGGAGCAAATGTATTGGCTTATTTTATTTTAAACAGCTTATTGCAAGTGTGGAGCAGCTGTGGATTTTGTGATCACTTTTTTTTTTTTTTTTTTGGAAACATGGGGTCATCTTCCTATTATTTCATAGCACGCTTACTATAGAAAAAATTGTAATATTGAAGAATTTCAAAGTAGTTAAACTCAACCATATTTTTCACTTCCTGATCTATTAAAGTCTATTCAGTAAGCAGCCTGATGAGAAGGAATCTCGGGTTTCCTCAGGGCTCCCTCTTGCCCTTCCCTTCTGAGACTGAAATGAAGGCAGCGCACAGTTCCACACATCAGATCCGTAAAGGATTTAGGTATCCCAGCTCTAAATATAGTCTCCCAGCCTATCTCCAGGGACATTCAATTTTCCCAGTGTCTTGTGCACCGTACAACAAGGCCTTTAGTTACACTTCAGTGCCCCCAGGGTGTCAGATCTGGGCATCCCTACGCAACTCCTCTGAGGCACCTGGCCAGAGAGGATTTGGGGAGTTATGTAGTAGTGCTGTGATTCAGGTTTATGCACTCTTTCCCTAAAAGAAGATGGCAGGATTGTTTCTCTTTGGACCATAACACCCTAAGCGAGTGTGCTGTACAGCTTTGATGTAAGGTCAAGGGGAGAGCAGAATTCAAGGGGTAACATGGAGTATGAAGGGCTCCAGCTCCTTGGAAGGTGGCTGGCAAGGAGGCTTTTTGTTTGGTTTTACTGAAGGCATCTGTCAAGTAGGAGGTATTATTGCTGCTTGGGATGGATGGCAGTGAATATTAATTTTATGGCACACAGTTTGCAAAGCGGTTGCTAACGCCCTGTGAGGCCGAAGATGGCCTGGCAATTCATTTATGAGAGGTATCTCAATTAGTCCTGCAAAAAGTGGAGTAGTGATTGCTTACGGATGCTGGGCAAACACTGTGATGGCCTGTGGTAACTCCTGGGGGTGGGTGACACGCTCACCGCCTAGTCGTGTGTTCTCAGCTGTTGTCCCTTGTTGAGAGCTGAAACCCTCCAGCGAGGCTCTTCATTGCTGCGAGAGTGGCAGAGTTCCCTGTGTCTGTCTGTCCTGGTCTCCTCAAGGACACCTGGTTTTTAGCACAGCTCCGTTGCAGGGTGGATGCAGACACCCCGAAACAAAGGAGCAGACCCTGAGGATGATAAAAAGCCAGTCTGGCACAACGCTTTCCTAAGCCTGGCGAGTCAACCCTGACAACGTAAACAGCTCTTCAGGGTGAAATGTTGCTTTTCAGTTTCAGAAATCTGCTGGCCAAGCTCTCTGCCAAAGCGTGGCATGCATGAGGTGCCCTATATTTTTCTTGATCTCCTGTTCCACCCCTCTTCTGCAAGAGGGAGATAACTGCCGGCTTTGCAGGGCTGGCCCGTGGTCTGAGCTCCCAGAGCACGGGAGATGTGGGAGCCCTCCCTCAGCCACACAGCAGCGTCTCAAAGCTGTTTCCCTAAAGGAACGTGAATGGGATTTGAAGCCACGGCTGCCGCAATAGCAGCGGAGCCCCGACAGATCCCCGGACTCATTTCCAAATGCCTCCTGCAAGGATCCTCCGGGGACTTGCGCAAGATCTGCTGGGGAGGAAGGGGGGAAGGGGGCAGTTTGCTTCCCGGGGTTAATGTCAGCCTTCACAAATCCTCTGCCACCCCCAGCTCCGCTGTGCGCACCCAGGCTCTTGGCTCTGAAGTTTGGGAATGCTGGCCTCTAACTTTTGACCTCCCACACAACTCTAATTCCAAGAAACCATGCCCTAAATCTGCTTGCAATGACAGCTCGCTGATTCCTACGGCATGGCTTGTTAAAAGATCTGAATCTACTAATAGGAATTGGCCTGATAAAAGTGACTTTTTTTACCTCCCCACTTAGCAGCTATATGCAGCCCGGGGAATCTAGAAATTAAATTGGCTTTTTTTCAAGCCTCTTCTATGCAACAGAAATGGGACCCCTGCAGTGCAGTGCAGTGTTTCCAATTATATTTTGGGGCACGTTGCTAATTTTTGGCAGACAGAGAGAAACAGGCCAGGCAAATGGCAGGTGGCAGGCTGTTTTCCTATTTTACCAGGAGCATGGGGGAAGGGAGAGGGGAGAAGGAGCTGAGCTCTCGGCCAAGAAATGTGACCTCGTGCTAGTGTGAGCAGAACAGTTTTGGCACATGCCCGAGGATGGAGGGCTGGGCAGGGATGGCTGGGCCCGTTTACATCCCCTCCTGCTGGGAACACACATGCGTGCAAGCAGGACTAAAATAAACATGCTCGGGCAACGGCAGCCTCCGGGTCTGGACTTGGCACCTTTTGGTCGCGCATAGCTCCACCAAGACTCATCAGTGTCACGGGGCACGCTCGGGACGCCGGTGTCATCTGCGGCGTTGTGCTCCACCTCTCCGCTGTTCACGTGTGTCTCTCCTCTGCCTTCGCCACATAGTCAGGAAAAAAAAAAAAATTGGCTTTTGTTCATTCATTTATTCATAACACAGCTAATGGATTCAAGATGGCACTGTCTCCGGAGGGCCTGGATGATTTTTCAAAGCTATTACACAATCTGCATCTATGTGCATGCATATGTGGAGTGAGGGTATTAATCACCAGAAGCTAGTACCCAGGATCTGCATATATTTCAGTGTGTCTCCCCCCGCTTAGGACAGCGGCATGGTGACATGAATTTTAGGAGTCAGAAACGTTGCTGTGTTTGAAAGGAGAAGTCAGAGCTGGTCTGTGTTCACATGGACCGGGAGCAGAGCGCCTGCCTCGCCCCAGTGATGTGTCAGCCCAAGGGGACTCTGGGGGGAAAAGCACCAAGGCTCGGCACAGAGGTTTCAGGATGCTTAATTTAGAAAACAAATCCAAAAAATAAATTGTGAAAGCCATGAAAGCCGCTTCTGAGATATCTTATTCCAGGTCAATCCGAAGCTTTTCTTGGGCTGGGTTTACACTGAAGCTTGGGGGTATGAATTCTGTTATAATGCGTGGATTTCATTATACAGCAGTTAATTCACTGGAGAAAAACAGAAGTGTCTTCTGAAAAGACTGAAACGAGAGACTAGACATGGGAAAAGATTTTCCTGTAGAGGAAAAACGTTGGTGAAGTGGACGTGATGTTGCCAAGCATTTTGTTTTGATGGAATTGCATCTTTTGTAGGGGACTGGACATACTGGAGGTTTATTTCAAGCCATCTTTGCTGCTGTGTGCTTAGACCTGTTGTCAGAGGTCTTCAGCTGATGGAGTGTCATCGTGACAAGGAGTAGGAGCTCTGGCTCTCCATGGAGTGGTATGGGGTGAGTATGACTAGCCTTGTTTTCCTGTCTCAGCAGGAAAACCACTTTGCAGCTCTTTTGTTGGACCTTTTTAAACCGTTCTTGGAGGTCTACAGGGACTTGCAAAGCAGTGATTTCCCAAGGGTGCGTTCACCCATGCTCTGCCGTTGAGGCACATCCCCTCCTAGCCGGTGCTGGTTTACTCTTCCTGGCAGCGGAGGTACCCCAATAAGCAAGATCTCAACAGCTCAGCTCCAGCCATCACCCTGCCTCTTCAGACACTGACATTTTATCCTCAGCCTCCTTCTTCTGCTGCTGTTTTGCCGCAGGGACAAGCCCAGATATTTTTGGCACGAATGCTAACGTTCTTGAAATGTCTTTCAGCTGATAGCAAGCCAGTTAGTTAGGGACTTACAAGATCCTCAGTGACCTTATTTCAGAAACAAATTGGATTACAGGGTTTCAACCTGTTAATTTGCTTTCTTGTAACCTGCCTGAAGGGCCTGGAAATTGGGGCCCTGGTCACCTTAAATCTTGGCAGCGTGCTTTCAGGAGGAGGTGCTGCCTGAGGATGGAGGGATATTAGTAATGGATTGTTCCACTGCTAATGGGAGTGTGGTTAATATATTGCAACCCTTATGTTAAACATTTTCTGATCACATGTCTGAAATTAGATGACAAGCAATTTGCCATTAGACCTTCTGTACAGTGACGGGCTAAATCTAGCTCTTGGTTTTACTGGTGTAAGTTCAGAAATGCTCTATTGACTCCACCTGAGGGATGCTGGAGGAAAAGGTTGGTTCGATGCTTTTTTTATCTGTCCCCTGTAATCCATTTGCTGTCAGTGCTGAGAAGTAATGTTGGGTTATATGGCCCGTGCATGGTCCTCTGAAGGGAAGTCAGTCCCTTTTCATGCTAGCATCTACCCTTAAAGAGCTGAAAACCTTGTGAAAATCCATGGCCCATCTGCTCTGGCTTCGATCAGGCAGATCTGGCATTTTATATCCACTCCATACTGTGGCAAATCATGCCTGTGACAGTGGCAAATCTTACTTTTCATGAGACTTCTCACCTGTGGTTGCAGCACTGAATGAGAGGTAAATGTACTGCACTCAACACCATTGATGCAGTGACTGTCCTTGGTGTCCCGGGCAGGTGTCTAGTCCCTCCTTTTGCCCCTGGGCAGGACCAATTTCACATAAATAATTCCTGACAGGTCTTTGTGGAGACTCCATGCTCTTCCAAGGCATCATCTCCCAGCGCATTGTTGCCCTTCCCACTCGAGATTTTTCCTGAATGTTTAGCCTGGATTTTCTTTGCTGTCATTGTTCAAAGACACAGAATGCTTAATGATTACATCTGAATTAACCCTACAGTGATTACATCTGAATTAGCCCCAAGATAAGGTGCCTTTCACCTGGAAACAGCAGTGCATGATGGAAGGGGGATAATGCCAAACAGTCTAGAAAAAGACTTCCAGACCTGTTGAGTCTGGTATATGGAGCCAAGTGATTCCTTAGGGATGGGGTAATCTAACACGCTCCCCCCTACACGCACACACCTTGAGGTGTTATATTGGACTTCAGGGGCAATTGTTGCTTGATGTCTTCAACCTGCCGGTGTCAGAATGGTTCTGGTGGCCTCCAGAGCTGTTCTTCTCTCTACCCTCTCCTCTGCAGTAATGGAGGGTTCAACATTATCAATCTTTATAAGCACACATGGAGTGCTGAAGACCCTGATCCATCACCTGCGGTACTTACCAATCTATGAGATCCATTTGTGTTTAAGTCTTATCGCTAACCACGTATTTACTTTCTCTGATTCCAGAAATGGTAACCACTTATTTATAAAGTCTGTTTGATCCTGAGGCAAGGCTCACTGCCAAACGCCACTGAAGGCTTTTCCTTATCTGCACTGCTGTTGTTGGGAGGGTAGTTCTGTCCCAGCGATGAGGCCTGCTGCACATCTGGACAGTATAGATATTGCAGACAGGATTGGGCTGCCGGTCCGTCAGGTCCCGATTCCTGTCTCTGAGTGACCAGGACTAGACTCTTTAAGACTGTCCACCCCAAGAAAGCCAGATCTTTATTCCTAATGAAAGTTATTCTACATCCTGAAGCAAAGATGAAAAAGAGAAGTTCAGTGAACACTCAATTGAATGTGAGAAGTGTTGTTAGCCCCGTGAATGGCCAAAACAACTTCGAGTGTGCCTTGGGCTGAGACACATCCTTTGTTTTCCTGCTTCACTTTGACTTGCAAAGATATAGACCTAACACCTTGTTGTCTTCTACAAGCTGTCCCTGTATGGTCTTTGCTCTTGAGGCCACTGGAATTCACTCTGGACCCTCAGGCACACTTGGATCTCCAAAAATGTCTGAATTCATTAACTTGACTGTTAAAACCCACGATGCTGCACACAGTCTCTGCTTCCCAGCATCTTAATCCCCCTCTTGCTTATTTCTGGAGTGAATATACCCAAATAGCAACACACTTACCCCAGTGCCTATGACATGACCTGAAGCCTTGTGGCACAGTGGAGATTGTGTTATGTTTTCCTCAGGGAGCTGCTTGTAATGTCCGTATAATATAAAGGCAAGGTGCTTTGAAATTATTTTGGGAGAAGCAGTATATACTCCCGATTCCTCTATCTAACGAAGATCTTCATAGACCTGTTAGGGTGGGATGTCCCCATGACTTACAAATCTTTAACAATTTTGCAAAATAAAATGGAAATTGGGTAACTCCCTGCACACAGCCACTTTTTTTTGTTTTGTTTTTGTTTTTCAAACTGTGATTAAAAATACGAAAGCTTCAGCTTTGCTGTCTGTAAATTTTGTGCCTATGTTTACGTTGGCATTTGAACTAGAATCGAGTTGTCTTCATTATGAACCAAAACTTGGTGGGGGTTAAAGAGGGGAATATACCCCTGGAATGATAATAGCTAAGCACTTGCACACTAATAAACTTAGGTGTTAATGTCTTGTTTTTGTGCTGTTTGGTTGCCATAGAGATGGGCCGCCTGAACTCATGGGTTTGTTGTGAGAAGTGCAGTACGCATTTGCCAAATGTTCTGTTTCTCTAGTTACCTCTCTGCTTTTTCCCATGCCACGGAGCAAATGGGTTTGGAACCAAAGCCCTTCTGCCCTCCGTGAACTGAGAGCGAGGGGTCGCTGGGAGAGAGGATCCCAGAAAAGGGGGCTTGCTGCAGGTTCTGCGGAGCTGCTAAAATAGATGCAGGAAACATCAGGGAGCAGCACTGTTTACAGCGTAACCCTGAGAGGCTATTTTGGAAACTGGAGTATGTATTTATAGCATACATTCCACGAAAGGCTGCGAATCAATGTCAGTTAAGAACAGAACAAGCAAGGGGGAGCGCTTACCTCGCGAAGCGGCGCAGGTAGAGACCGAGATTTCTCTTCCCGCTCCGTAAGGACCTGCAGCATAGATCCACCAGGAAGAAACCACACCAGGGTAGATCTGCCTCGCTTGCTGCATGAGCTTGGTACACCTCTGATTTGCACTGTTCCTCCTGCCTAGGGCTCATCCAGGGCTAAAACCAGACCTCTGTGACTTGGGTCCTACCCCGCTGGGATGCTTGGGGTGAGCTGATGCTTCTGAGTTGGATGTTTCCATGCGATGACATCTGAGGTTTAGCAGCAGGCTACGTGGAGAGCCCTTCTCGATTCTGGGAGTAAGTTTATCTAATACTCAGGACAGACTATAGCTTTTTGGATTTGCTTTTAAAGGCCCAAAGAGGTTGTTATCCTGTTCTATACATTGCAGGCCAAAGAATACCAGGAGGATTGACTCCAAGATGTGCGCAAGGGGCATCTGGTTTCCCAGACCTTTACTTCAAAGCTACAGGCTTGGGGAAGAGTGGCTGGAAAGCTGCCCAGAGGAGAAGGACCTGGGGGTGCTGGTTGACAGCCGGCTGAACATGAGCCGGCAGTGTGCCCAGGTGGCCAAGAAGGCCAACGGCATCCTGGCCTGTATCAGAAATAGTGTGGCCAGCAGGAGCAGGGAGGTGATCGTGCCCCTGTACTCGGCGCTGGTGAGGCCGCACCTTGAGTACTGTGTTCAGTTTTGGGCCCCTCACTACAAGAAGGACATTGAGGTGCTGGAGCGTGTCCAGAGAAGGGCAACGAAGCTGGTGAAGGGCCTGGAGAACAAGTCTTATGAGGAGCGGCTGAGGGAACTGGGGTTGTTTAGTCTGGAGAAGAGGAGGCTGAGGGGAGACCTCATCGCGCTCTACAACTACCTGAAGGGAGGTTGTAGTGAGGTGGGGGTTGGTCTCTTCTCCCAAGTAACCAGCGATAGGACGAGAGGAAATGGCCTCAAGTTGCGCCAAGGGAGGTTTAGGCTGGACGTTAGGAAAAAATTCTTTACTGAAAGAGTGGTCAGGCCTTGGAACAGGCTGCCCAGGGAAGTGGTGGAATCACCATCCCTGGAGGTATTTAAAAGACGTATAGATGAGGTGCTCAAGGACATGGTTTAGTGGGCATAGGGGGTGTTGGGTTGACGGTTGGACTCGATGACCTTAGAGGTCTTTTCCAACCTTAATGATTCTATGATTCTATGATTCTATGATTCTGCTGGAGGAGGCATACGCACCTATTTCATTCCTGCAGAGTTTCCATTGCTCGGCTTAGCTGACATACAGAATGTCTCATTAGAAAACCGTGGTCGTGCACAGAACATTCACCATGAGCCTTTTTCTTTTGATAGACTGAAAAATAAAATAAATAGGTGACTATTGTTTGGAACAACGACTTCCCTGTTCCCGTTTTGTGATAAATTTCATCTCAGCTTTGTTTACAAAGTAGTATTTTTACTTTAAGGTTGGAGTCTCTCTCTGTCAAATCACCCAGCTGCCGGCAGCCAAAAGAGGCCCTGACTCATTCATCTCTGCTGCAAAGGCAACGGTGTTCCAGGGAGTTGTGGAGTGTTTCGGGAGCAGCATGCGCTGGGGCATGGGGAAGGCGATGGAGGAGGCGAAGGAACTGCTGCCGGGCAAGTGGCCTTTTAGGGAAGAGCAAACCCATAAGTTGTTGCTTTTGTGGGTCTCTAACATCCATTTGAATGTCTTCTGATGCTAGCTGGGAGGTAGCTGTCATTAAGGGAGAAGTAAGCGCGTGCAGCTATGTGTGGTCCTCCTAGGAATTTGGATTTGGTCTCAGATTTATGTATCTTTTTACCTAGAAGTCACTGATAATTCACTAGTGGCGAGTTTTCGTTTTTTTTTTTTTGTCAGAACCTCCTCACTCATAGCGCCAACGCGCACTTTCATTTAAAAAGGAAAAAAAAGCAAAATCCAAAGCTCTGAACAAATTTTTATTTTTCAAATATTTGGTGGCTGCTAAGCACTAAGCTGAAAGGTTTGTTGCCAAAGTATTCTTTTCCAAAACCTCCTTTTTAAAGTTGGTGCTTGTTTTTTTTAAAAAAAAAAAAAAAGACATTTTTTCCTCCTGCATTTTTATGCAGAAAATTATCTGTGTAATTTCTTATGCTATGCTTATCACAGCATGTCTGGAAAGCTTTATCCAAAATGAAAATGTGTCTTTTTTTGAAAGCTATTTCCTTCTATTTGAAAATGTTGATGATTTTTGTCCATATTCGAGGCATATTTTTTGTGGCGGGGAAGTTTTTTCCGTATCTCCTGTCAAAGATCAGTGCACTTTGATAATAGGACAAGTGATTCACTAGTTGATGGCAGGGTGATGGGACAGAGTTTTGTCTGATCCTGCCCTTTGGCTGCTTTTGCAGCATTTTGGTTTGTTATTCAGCTCTGTGGCTGCCTGGGAGCCCCATCTGCGGTCTCACGGAGGAGGACACACCACCCAAAGCGTGCCTGAGCCAGCAGCTGCTGGCTGTTGTCCCTTGTAGGATGCCCACACTGGCCACGACGCTTCTCCGTGCCGCACCATGCCGGAGCAGAGAATCACCAATCTGAACAGCCCCGTCAAATAATCAATTCAGCATTAAAAAATGAACAGTCACCCAAGGAGCAGGCACAATGTTTAAAGACCGAAGAGCAGGTGAGGATACGGCTGATAGCAAAATAAACTGTCGGCTGTGTTAACTGCTGCTGGGTGATAGAATCATAGAATCATAGAATCATTAAGGTTGGAAAAGACCTCTAGGATCATTGAGTCCAACCGTCAACCCAACCCCCCCATGCCCACTAAACCATGTCCCCAAGCACCTCATCTACACGTCTTTTAAATCCCTCCAGGGAAGGGGACTCCACCNTGTTCAGCCGCTGTTGACCAGCACCCCCACTGATCTCACGGGCTGTGCAGTTATTCTGGCTGTGTCCGTGGGTAAAGGTGTGGGATGGAGGTGGGGAGTCTAATAATGGGGGTCTTGCGAGACAGCTGGGGACGATGCCAGCCGCAGGAGGACTGGCTGCCTGGTGGCATGCCCGTAACCTGGAGGAGCAAGTAGACCCAAGGCCAGCACAAACTGAACTGCACTAGCCATTTGGGAGGGTGCGCATGCAGCACCGATGCCATCGCGTGACTCAGGTGGAAAGACTTGCAAGGCAGAGGACTTACAGAAGGACCTTGGGCTTCTGGGGGCAAATGCTGTGCCAGTGCCCTGTGCCCTGCTCTGAGGATGCTGTGGGAAATTGGAACTTGAAGATGGGTTGTGCTGGGCTCAGTCTGTGCTCCCTCCATGTGCTGGGGTGCCGGGCCAGCTCCCATGGGAGTTTTGCCCAAGCAGTTTTAGAGCAATAGCTCTAAAATCAGCAGCTTTCCCTCCAACCAGTTTTTAAGAAGGTGAGAATGAAGTGAAGTGAACCATGTAAGAGGACAATTATAGATGCCAACCAACAGACTGCTGATCCGTGAGGTATGTACAGGCAGCTTGCTTTCCCTTTCCCAGCTAATCTTACAGAATTTAAAGAAAAACAATGCCACTAACTGAGGATAGCACCAGGATCTTTTGTAATGGGATCTTTCAGACCACTGGTTAGTTCATCAGTGGCTTGTGAGGGGTGAACACGATACACTTGTTCCAGCTGTCATGTGAAACTTCTGACAGTGCCTCCTTCAGTTCAGAAACTCGTCGTGGCAGCGTGTTTCCTGGGACATGAGGGAGTTTGTTTTGGAGGCAGAAAGGAGAGGAAATGGGGAAATGACTTGTCAGGAAACTTGGCTTGAGTTATTTGAGCAAAGTGTAAGGCTGACTGGAAAACAACTGTCCAGGCGCAGAGACTTCGCTTTGCACTGCCGGGGTGGAATTGAAGAAGAGTCCTTTCCCTAACTTTTTAAAGCAGTAGAAATGCAACAAGATGTGACTGGTAGCCTAGGAGGAGAGACCTGAGGTACCTGATGGGCCTGGGCTCATGGGAGCATCCTAAAACCCAAGTCAGTCTCTTGAGGTCTCTGTTACACCAAGAGTAACAGCAAACCGAGAAGTGCCGCTCCCTGTGATGCCGGTCCTAAGTGAAACTGTAGATCAAGTGCTTGCTGTGGCTTTAGAAAAGGTTATGATGAGTAGGTTAGGAGTGACCTACACTTTTAAAATACCATTTATATAAATATATAAATAAAATTATGTAAACCAAAACTGCCCAGTCATGCTAAGACCTTAGCCAACACTTTGCAAAGCCTTTGACTTACTTTTGATGTTAGATGAACACCTAATAAACTTAATTAAAGTTTAATTAGTGTAAGTAGGCTAAATGTGGTAGGTCAGCAGGCACAGCATAAGCTAAAATACTGTTGGCAATAGTCAACCTGAAAAAAGGGAAAACTCCCTCTTAAAAATAAATATCTTTAAGGGACTAGTTTAGACCAGCTGCTTCGTCCCTCAGTGGTGGTTTTTTTTCCTTTTCTTTCCCCAGGCAATACTGACCAGTTAAGAGCAAAGCCCATTTCCTCACATCAGTGAAAAAAAATCAGATTTTGTCCTTCACATTTCTACTGCACTGTGCTCTGGAATTTCCCCCAAAACAGTTTTCTTAACTCTTGGCACATGACACAGAGAGGTATGTCTCACTGTTTTCGGCTATTCTTTTCTTTCCAATGAAGTGCTAGATGATGACTGTTGTGGTTAGACAGCCCAGCTGAGTTTATTAAAGATCTGATAATCATTTATTAAAGGGCTTAAGTTAAATTCGGCAGCACATTACCAGTCCTGCTGGCCACCATTGTTTAGGATGTCCTTCACAGCTAAGGATGATGTTTCCTTGACTTTGAAATGAAATTTGAATTTAACTTGGGTATTTTGGCATGCAAATGATTGTGTTGACCTATGGCCATCTCTCCTTTTTGTCCTAAAACTGTGCTGCTCACTGGGTGCTGGGAAGCAGCACAACTGAGCCATCAAGGTCTGTTGGTAGATCCTTGGCCTGTTCAGCTGTTTCCACGTGAAGGTGTGCTCTCACTGTCCAGGAAAGCTTTTGGACAGCAAGATAATGAAAGGAGGCTTGCCCAGGTGAAAGCTTGTTGGCCTCTCGCAGTGGGAAAGGAGTACATCAGTGAATAACTGTGGCTCAACCCAACAACGCCAACCAAAAATATGATCCCAATTAAGTGTGCTTTCCTTCAAGTGCTTTTTGGACGGAGTGTGGGGCTGCCTGTTGTATCGAACCAACTCAGGCCTTCGTGCATCAGCATGCCCATCACCAGCTCAGCTGGCGTGCCGCAGGGCACCACGGCTTGCTGTTGTGCCGCCCTTTGAGAGGGGTTGCCTCCACGTGGGACTCCTCTAGCTCGTAAGCAGGAGGTCGCTAATAGCCAGGAAGCAAGATACCAAGGAGAGAGAGACTAATTGATAGCATGGCGTGCAGGCTGCCGAGTTCAAGGCCCCACTCTGAATCAGGTCTATCAGGAATACGTTTTCTTTTCTTGGATCAAGAATTCCACTCTGGCCATGAGACCAAGTGCTGGTAAGTCACAGCATTTTGCAGTCAGCTCTAGCAAAGATTCAGCTTGTTTCTTATTTTATCTGTCTTGATTTGATCATCCCTAAAAATAATCTGCAATGCAAGATACCGCAGTGCTGAATTCCCCAGCTGAGCAAGTGGAACATGTTGAGAGGGTTTCTTGGATCAAAGTCCTAGGAGAGGAGCCAAAAGCAAAAGTCAGGCTAAAGTTCAGGAGCATCCTTCTCATATAGAAAGTAACTGCACACAAAAAGCTGTTGTTCTCATGAGACTTTATTAGGCACTGGAAGAGGCAATGCAAGCTTCGGACTCTACTGCAGTTAAGTTGGAGGGAATGTGAAATGCCCTCCGGGATCATATAATGTCTGGGAAAATCGAGAGGAGTAGGAAGTATTTAGGGCAATGGTCTCAGACACAACAAATTAAATCCTCTGCCCCCAAAAGCCATGTGTCAGACACAGGCTAAAAATTCCAGTGACCAAAGTCTGCTCTTGTAACATGCTAAAGCTTTCTTGTTGAGTCATTGTCACTAAGCATAGGCAGCAACCAGGAGGCCTGCAAACTACATGAGCAAGCAACTAAAGGGGAGAAATATGTATTTTTTGTTTTGGGAACAAAGTCTCAAATGAAGGGAAAATTCAGTTTTCAGAAGTATACGAAAAAGTGGATGGATGGTGGACTATAAGCCCTTTTACACTGTTCTTAAACCCAAGCACAATAAACTCCTCACGTCAGCTCGAGCTACAGACAGATGTATACAGTCATCCAACTATTTCTAGTAATAATGATGGACAAGGAATGGTGGGAAAGTGATGAGATGATGTCTGGGATGCTGGAAGGGGCTGAAAGGAAAACGTAGCACGGGAGATGAAGTAGAGGCACTAACGCACAGGCTTCTCCAGGAAGCCTCCTCCAGCAAGTGAAAACATAAGCCCTGATGGACGCCAGGCTGTTGCAGATCAAGCAGCAATTGCTGAAGTCAGGCCCTTGTCCTGTAGGATATTGTGGGATATTATTTACATCTGTGTCTCGTTGAATCTTGCCATCAGGACTCATTTGATTTTACTTCTGCAAGCATCAGTTGAAGAGAGCAGTTATGCTTATGTCTCCAAGTATCTGATGAGTGCACTCATATCAGTGATGTCCCACATGCCTATCACCAGCCTTGTCCCTTAAGAAATGCCATTACTGCCCAGCAGTTTTATCAGAGAGGGACTCTGCTTTGCTATCCTAATTTTGCTGTGCATGACCATGGACCTGCCATGTGGGTAAGGCTGGTGGCAAGATCACTGTGAGTTAGGTGCCATTTGCTGTGAATCAAGCCTGAAAAAATGGGCTTGCCTCTACTCTCTGGGTCAGGACAGTTGTGACTGCACAGTTCAGGTCTCCCAGAGAGTACTGCCGTATTATAATTGCTTTTGCTGCTAAATGTTAGGTCTCAGAGTGCCTGGTAGGAACCCCAGCCCAGCTGAGCACAGGCAATCACTTAATGGTGTAGGGGAATAGCAAGAGATGGAAAATGACCTTCTCACGTCTAGAAAGCTGGAGGGCACTTTCAGTGGTCCAGGCTGGGACACTTGCCTCCATTTCCTACCCAGACATCACCCACTCTTTCCATTTGGCCAAGGATATATTTAATTTTTTTGTGTGAAATAGAGCAGTTTTGACAATAGGAACTAATGCATCCCTGTTGGCAGTGTGCTTGAAACATGGCCAAGATGAGACATTTTCTGTGAACACAGACTGATGTTCATCTATCACTGCTTATTATTGTCACCTGCCTCAAACCCAGATGTGTGAGTGCTTTTTTAAATGAGCTGTGCAGTCCCCTGATTTCTAAGTGGCTTCTGCCAACCCTTCTTCCACCCATCATGAAATGTGCTTTCCTAACAGGGCTATCATCTGAAAATGGCCTCCCCAGCAGCACAGCAGGACACAAGGTCACTCGCTTCTTAATGATGTGCTCAAAGGAGAAAGCAATCCTGGTGCCAGCCTTGCAAATCCATCCTGAGGCTTGGGTTGCCTTTGAAATTGGTTGAAAATTCAAAGTGGGCAGCTAAATGCAATGGTACTGAAACTGCTGGAAGAACAGGATAAAATAACCACAGACTTTTTATCTAGAAAACAGCACAATGTTGTGACTCCTTTAATTTGTCCTAAGTGCTTGTCTTTCAAGTGAAATCAATTTGATATATATCAAATATATATCAATTTGATATATATCAAATAGCAAAGGACTTCATTCAGTCCAAACCCTTACAAACAATGTTTGTGTTTCACATCAGTTTACTCGCTCCCAAAACATGCGGAAAAAGTAGCCTGCTCTCTTCTTGTCCTTTGCGTCCTGCTGGTCACCAATGTCTTTAATGTCTTGATGAAAATCAAAAAGCAGTTTCTCCTTGGAGAGAAGTCCCTGGAGTTCAGAGGGACTGGACTGAAGACAACGCAATTGAAGAAGGAAAAGATAATCAGCAATTTTTATTTCTGTGCACCATCACGGACAAGGGCACAGTTAGTGCTGGTGATGGCAGGGTGAGGCCAGTGCTTTCTTGGAGCTTTGGAGCAGTTAGCAAGAGAAAAGCATATCACATGTCAATTGAAATTTCCACTGCCAGCCCTGGGGAGCCTGCAGAGAGGTGTGAAATGATACATCCTACTTGTTCTCCTAGCTGCGCTGAACCTCTAGCTAGAAGCATGTTTTTGGTCAGGCTAAGCGGATACGAGTGAGGTTTTATAAGGTACCAGATACCCCAAGTGAAAAGCTTCTTTTTTAAGATGCTCGTCTGGAACCGGTACGTTGCTCTAAGGAGCCTGCAGGGGATGCACAGCCTCCGCTTGCAGATGGCAAGGTGGTACCCAAGGGCCTTTAGAATGTCCCACATGCAAGTCAAGCATGAGTATAAGTGTAGCCTGGACTTGTTGTTCACATTTTGAGCTGCTGTAGGTTTCAAACCTCCTCTTTACATCTCTAACTCCGCTGTTTTCGGTCACATGGCTGGGATGCCATGTGGCGGAGGACAAAGCACCTCGGGGGGGCAGTGACATGGCTTAATTGAAAGGAGAAAAAACAGGTTGGGTTGGTTTTCTTTTCTGCATGGCAGTGTGAGGCATCTCTGGTTTGAATGCATCTCCTTGTATGTCTTGCTTTTTGCTGATGTGACCCTGGCTTTGTGTAGTGCCAAAAGCAAAGGCACTGGCATGGTATAGCAGAGTTACTCAGGTTTATAAAGTACTTGGTGCCCTATGCATAGTTCTATATGTACCCCATGCCTATTTTTTACTGTATCAATTTAAGGTTAGTAGTAGCCTTATACTCTTTTAGGAGTCCATAATCTGATTCTCAAGTGGATAAACCAGGAAAACAAAGGAAAACATAGTGCAACTGGTATTATTGCTCTTAAATGAGGTTAAGAGGAGTTGTTTTACAACTGAAGGGTGCTTGGTATGAAGGGAAATCGTTGTTTCTACCCTGGCCCTGGCAGATTATAAAACTAAGAAACTTGCTCTGTTGTTAAAAATAGCCATCTGACTGAGAAAACACCGCACTTTCTGAAATGGCTTAACTGGAAAGTGGGGCTTTTTCCCTGATAAACATTTTCCGACTAAAAAATGCATCTCCAAAGTGCAGCAAACTGTTATTTTGTTCTGCAGGTCATCCCAGAATATGCCATCTTGGGACATCTTGAACTTCTTCAGGGGTTCTTCTTCTTCTTCTTCAACTCTTCTTGAACAAACTCTTCTGTTCAAGCCAGGGGTTCAATGGGATTTTTCTTAGTGCCACGTTGATGCTGCAGGGCTTTGATCCTCTTCTTCACAGTCAGCCAATGCTCCTGGCTTGTCACTGGGGCAATATCAGATCCTAAACCTAAGGAATCATTTAAATCCTCTTGATGCGGCAAAGCTGCTGAAGACCAAGTCCAGAGCTGGTTTCAACCAACTATTAAATCTAATAGCAAGCCGGTTCCTTGGAGGACTGGGGCATCTGAAAACATCTTTTGAACCAAATGGAGCAGATGGGCCACGTGGGCATGGCCAAAGGAGACAAGATCTTGCCACAGGGCCCCAGGCTGAGACACTCAGGCTCTTCTCAGCGAGTGAGGACATTTGGAAGGGATGATCTTTGCCCCAGCATCCCCAAGCGATGCCCCACAGGGAGGGTAGCTGTTGGGCTGTGGATGGAGCAGCTCCCGGCTGAGCCGTTGTTTAAGCTGGAGGAGGCAGCCAAAGGCAGACCCTCCACCTTGTGCTGTGCCATCGCCGTTCATCTCCCAGGTCCTCTCAGCACACAAAGTGACATGTTGTGCCAAGGGAGGTTTAGATTGGACATTAGGAAAAAATTCTTTCCTGAAAGAGTGGTCAGGCCTTGGCACAGGCTGCCCAGGGCAGTGGTGGAGTCCCCATCCCTGGAGGGATTTAAAAGACGTGTAGATGAGGCGCTTGGGGACATGGTTTAGTGGCCATGGGGGGGTTGGGTTGACGGTTGGACTCGATGATCTTAGAGGTCTTTTCCAACCTTAATGATTCTATGATTCTATGATTCTATGATTCTATGATTCTATGTACACGCCCTGGACAATGTCCTATGGCTTTTGTTAGCTAGACTCATTGTGCCAGAGTGTTCATCATTTGCCTGCTTATACAGTTAATTTAAAAAAAAAAAAAAAAGAAAGAAAACAAATTACAGGAGGTTGTGAAAAAAAGTTAAACTATTGTTGGATTTTAAAATTGGCACATTTCCTTAAAGTATCTAAGAAACTAAAAGCAAAGCAAAAGATTTTAGGTCAAATTAAACATTTCAGGTCAAACAGAGACTTTGTTTTTGAAATCTAGCTAAAGAATGGCTGTGTTCGACCTGGGACATGTGTGGGGTGTTGGGGATCCACAACGAGGTGTGAACAAGCACGATTTGTGGGGAGAAAGGAGCCTCTGGGTGCCTTTGCTGGTGCCCTCTTTGCAGGCTCCACCCCAGACTTAGTGTAACTTATCCTTGCGTCCAGGCTTCGCACTTGCATTTTAGTAAGTTGGTTTATTTATTATTCATTCATGATCCAATCACGCTTCTCAGTCAATCTTTTCATGAAGGGGCGCTAGGTCTTGCAGTGGAAATCCGTTAGAGCTCAGCTGACTCTGCCCACATCCCAGACAGGCTTGCTGCATCCCTTGGCTTGCAGGGTTCCTCGCAGGGCTCCCATTTAGGAGCACTGCATTTGAGGGCCAGTGCACAAAGCATTGGGTTTTTTCAGCTGTATTGCTTATTCTACTGCCCTGCTTTCAGTACCCAATTCTGCTGGGTTCTGCCAACCCTTGGCTTTCATGGACCTCATCCTTCTTCGAAACCCCTCGTTCCACCTTGTCTCCAGACAGATTAACCTAGCTTTCTCCTTTGTGCACACCCTCTATTTCTTGCTGTCTGGCCAGCTCTGGGCCCACCTAGAGTATTATTTTCATTAGCTTCATGCCCTGGATACCATAGGTACAAGTGCCATCTGCCCTTCTCCAGGATCACACTGCCTTCAGCTAATATGAGGGTGCTGCCTCTTGCTGGAGCTTGTTAAAATTCTCCCCTTCAATATATCGACACTAAAAAAAGGCACAAGGATCTGACAACTGTTGCCTGAATTACCAAGCACTTGCTGACTCTGGAAAGCTTCATTAAAGAAAGCCTTTAAACTGAGTCTACGTGGTTATGTGAGCTGCAGTATGCTACTTGTCTGGAGACTTATAGACATGGAATGGAGTTTTGTTTGGGGTTTTAGGGTGGGTTTTTTTAAGATTTCCCTTCTCACGTGGAGGAAGGGTGAATCCACAGGGATTCACAGCTGGAGGAAAGGGTGAATCCACAGGGGTCCCTTGGGTGGGGGAAGGAGGGAGGAAATGAGAGCAGTCCCAGAAACTGTAGGAGAATGAGCTTGGGGCAAAGCATGAAAGAGAATATTCAAGGAGGAGGGAATCAAACCACTCCAGTTGTGGCTCAGGGAGGAGGGAGAACTGGTGGGGAATGTGGCATCTGGTACGTACCATCATAGCTGCCTGGAGAGCTCCAGTGCCAGCTGTCAGCCATCCCTTGCTTGCTGTGGGCAGGTGAGAGATGGGACCGTGGGGCTGGCAGGACCCCTCACCCCCAAGCCAAGACCTCGGCTCCCAACATTTGCACTGGCATGCGCCTGGCTTTCATTTTGGAGAAAGAAGGAGCTCTGAGCAAAGGACGGTCAACAACCGGTTAGCCGTTCCCCAGGTTGCATCCAGGAGGGGTGCAGAGCTGTGTGCTGGGCTCATGCTGGCCCCTTGGCCCCCCGTCCATGGCGGGTGGCTGCCAGGGACGGTGCCAGCAGACACAGTGCTGGCTCACCCGCCTCCGGCTGTGGTCCAGCACATTTGCTGGATGAGTTGAGTTGGAGAGCGGTCAGGACCTTTTTCAGGAAGATGATAACGTAGGTGGTGGCCCCAAGGGCCGGTGTACTCCAGATTGAGCTGTGCCCCCTCCAAAACCCGCTTGATTGAGGGGCAGAGCCAGGGGGAGAGAGCAAGGCAGGGCTTGGCGCTGTGCAAAATCTCAGCACTTCGTTCCGGTTCGGAAATTATAGTTTCCAACAAACCAAAGCCAGAATAGGAGTAGTATTGGTTAAAAGAAAATGGAAACACAAAAAAAAAAAAAAAAAAAATTAGTCTGCTGTTTGAAAAAAGTCAAAGCAGCTTTGAGTGCTCTGGTTTGAGGATGGCTTCCCCTCCCCCTGAAATGAAAACTCTAAACTATGCTTGCCGTATTTTAGTTCTGCTCCATTTTTACCCTAAAAAAGTGTGTTAATAAGCATTTCTTTGTAGCTAGCAAGCTGCTTCCAGATGTGTTTATCCTGAATGTGTTTATCGGTTCCTGCGTGCCACTTAGTCATAATGAGCTCAAGGGGGAGCTTGCGATGTACCCAGTTCAGAGGATATTACTGCGGGAGCCACTGCTCTCAGATACTGCTCGCTGCTGCGGGATGGGCTCGAGACAGCTTTTGAGCAAAGTGCTGTACAAACATCCAGGAAACGTCCATTCCTGCCCTAGGCCCTGGCGGTCCTTGAAATGTGCACCCCATAAATACAGCCAAATCAATTCGGGTACGTCATTTGTGCAGTGCGGAGAGAGCTGCTGTGGGGACCTTGAGTGTTTGAATGTCTTTAGTGTTTTGCATTTAAGTTCTCAGCGTTAACGTGCATAAAGAGAGGGCTTTGCATTTAATAATTTATTATTCAGTCCAAGAAATACACTAATACCTTTATCAGAATTACGTATGTTGTTCAAAACACAAAAGCACAAATCACTGAGGAACAGGCAGACATTAATGGCTGCTGTTCTCCCTACCTCCTGAATGGCAGCCAAAAATCAGCAAGAGAAACACGATTTTCTCCTAAACAAATGTTTCACTTTTGTGTGTGTGTCATTACATACAATTTCTCTTTTTTTTTTTTTTTTTTTTTAGCAGTCCAAGGAAAGAAAGGAAAAGCTTAAGTGCCTGAGGTGTGGTGAAGCATTTTGCTTGATCCCCTGACATTGCTAAGTGGCAGCTGTGTTTCCCCGCTGCCTCCCAGGAATGGGAGTATAAAAGCAGAAAGTGTGAGGATTTGGGATCAGCAAGCCTGTACTGGGGGAAAAATTTCATCTTAGCTGTTCCAGGTCGTGGGACCTCTGGTCCTGATGGAGGTCTGGTGGCAAGGCAGTGAAATAAGGGTGCTCAGTGAGATAAACCAACCTCAGCCCAAGAGATCACACTTGAATGTTCCTCTAGCATGTAAAGAGGTGGTGGAGAAGCTTCTACGTGAGCAGCAGAGGATGGTTCCACCTAAAGAACTTCAACTTAATTCTTGCTTCAGGAAAACATTTTGGGGACCCTCTTGTGGATCTTGCACAAAAGCAGGTCCAGCTGCTGCAGCTGGGCTCAGAGGAAGCCAGTCAACCCATGACTCACACCGTGCTGTGAAGAACCCCTGAGACCAGGTACCAGCGCTAAGCACAGGGACCTGCATGATGAGACCCTGCTAGCCAGAGCCCCAGGGTGCCCCAGCACAGTTTCCACCAGGAATCTGGCCAGCAGTATTCACCCTACAGCGCATGGAGCAGAGGCAGGAAAAAAAAACACTCGGGAGTGCTCACGCATTTGCCAGTGTTGCTGTAGCCAAAATATATTCTGGAAAGTATGGCGCACGCCTGTGATTCATTTAACACAGTCCCAGGCTAAGAAGAAAACAGGAACTGCCCTTCTGAAACCCACTAATGGACCTTCTCCTCCAGTCTCCTGTTGCTGATAAAGCCCAACTTCATAAGCCACAGGGGAAAGTCACAAAACTGGTGTCATGATCCCAGTGCTTGAGCCAAAGGCAGTTGAAAGTCAATGGAGAGGCTCTCATTGACTCGAATGTGCTGTGAAGTTGGAGCTTGTGTCATCAAACCTCTATGGGGAAAGACGAGGAGAGGGAAAACGTGTGGGAGTAGGACTGCAAGTTCTCACTTAAAACTGTTTGTTCCCTTATTTTTAATCTCCAGCATCACTGGACACGGTCCCTCTGGAGGTGCTGCCAGACCATTGAGTGCCTCCGTCCCTGCACACCAGGCACCCTCTTCCTGGAGCTAAGTGAGGAACTTTGGGTTTATTCCATTTTTTACCCATGCCAAAGTGTATTTAATATCAGGTTTGCTGTGTTCTTTTGGTTTTGGTCCCACAAATACTTCTGGGGCGGGTCAGTACATCTCCCAGGCTACCACTTTGTTGTGCATTTGGAGCTTGCAAAATCCAAGGAGACCTCCATCATTCAGTTTGAACATCAGTTCCCAGTTGAGACTCAAATGGCGGGATCGTTAGAGAATATTATTGATAAACAATAGATGTCTGGTGGAGACGCTGATTATTTTCCTGGTACAAAAGGCTGCTGCATCCTATGTGATAATTCCCCTTTCTTTTCCTCCTTGTTGGCTTTGTGTTTTTGTGATTTATTTGCGGGCTGGCAAGCGTCCACAGCCCTGCAGGAAATGGATGTCTGCTATTGTGTTTGGGGGGGCTATATAAACGTGTAATTTTCCCACTACATTAATTATAGACGTTTCTCCCTCGCTGGAGCAGCTCCATGTTTTCTCTGCCTTTTTGGTTTGGAGACAGAGCGTTCTCCCAACACCCCCAGCCCAAGCAATGGGTATTTATAGGGAACCCCAACTCTGACGTCCTCAAATGAGTTGGGGGAAAGTTAAAGAGTGGGGCATTCCCGTTTGCCAGCTTGGCCTGGTCACAAACACTGCAGAGGGGAAACTCACTGGCTTTTTTACCTGATGATAATAGCTCCAGAATAGCAGCATAGCCAGGTTTTCTCTGGCTCTTCCTCCTGCTTACACTTTCCTCAAGAATAAAAGCGGTTTGCCCTAAGAAAACAACCGTCTTGTTATGGAAAAGCAATTGTAGAGCGATTTACTTTGGAATAGCTATGCTACTTAATTCCTGATTCCTGGAGACAGACCCCGCTGAACTTGGAGCAAAGAAATGAAACCCAAGGCAAAATTCAGGGTGGTTATATCAGGTTTTGTTCAAGAGAAGGCTGGAGGGAGAGGACACCCTGAGATACACCATCCCAGCTCTGTGTTTGTTTGGCTCTACTCTGTTGACCAGATCTGGTCTTATGGCCTTCAACCTGAACGGACTGGAAAACTGTCCCTTTTCATTTCTGTCTTATGACAACATGGCTAAAACGAGGAATTCCTCAGTGCAAAATCAGCACACGCAAAATGCCCTGCTCTGGGGAAGGCATTTTAAAAAGGGATTTTGTCAAAATCCCTGTTTGGTTGAAGAACAGGTTTTGTCCCCTCCAAGGCCACCGCGGTGCTCGGTTGGATTCGTAACTTGTGCTTCCCATCCCAGGGGACCCCTCTCGAGGTTCCCATGCAGGACGCTGTCTCCGGCGATGCACCGGGCTGTTTTTGGGACAGCAGAGGAGCCACAGGGCAGGCGTGTGCCTGCAGATCTACATGGGAAACAGCCTGGCAAGAGAGCCCTGGGACATGGGGAAACCACGCTACGGCTTCACAGCCCCTGCCTTGCAGCCTGCCAGGCTCCAAAACCTGAATTTTAGGGCTGATGGGGTATTTTTTTGTCCTCGGTGGCTGAAACGGCGTGTGGTTGCTGTTCATCTGTGTAACATGTGCCCCTTTTATGGGCTGAGCTGCGATCCTGGAGAGGATTTGCTGTAGCTGGTCGTTGTTTCAAGGGTTTATTGATCTCCTGTAGTGCGTGAAATTCTCTCAGCGTTACTTATACGCTGGAGCTGTGCGCTGAGATGCTTAGGAAGCCCCCAGCATAGTGAGTTGTGGCTCATGGTGTTTCTTGCTGGCTTCTGACCCAGGAAGTGTTAATGTCTCCTGAAGAAAAACTATCTTGGAAATACAAATGCACAGGAGAGGCAAACGTCTGCTCTTGTTTTAGAGGGCATGCCTGCCAATGAGAAGGCTTGATAATGAATCATGTTCTTTCTTTCTTGAACTGTAACTCCTGGAAATGAGAAACCTGGCCAAATTTGTACCAGAAGGTGCTGCCTCTGTGAGTGGACCCTCCTTTAAGAGAGCAGCTCTGTTGAGCATCCTGGGGATCTCTGCAGATACACCTGTCATTGAAGGGGTCAGATAATTTCCAGCAGGATGGATGTACCAGAGTGTCCTTTGGCTTGTAACGTGGGTTCCCTGTAGACTCCTAATGAAACGCAAATCCTGCTGCGATTTTTCTCAGTTTTTCCCCTGCCAGAAGTGGGCATGTTCATCATACAGAGTATGTTGGCAAATACAGAGCAGGTTGGATTTATTACAAGCACGCAAGGCTGTGCTGCCTGTGACCATCCCTGGGTCTCCTACAGAGGCTTTGTAGAGCTGATGCGTGTGGGGGATACGGGCAGGCTCAGTTTCCGCAAGCTAGAGACTAAGAGCCAAAAGGAAGAGAGTGGGGGAGGCCAAAGCAATGGGAGATGGCTCTGATTTACAATTGCTCTCCTCCTTCAACACCCACGCCGCACAGACCCCCCCAGGAGGGGCAGCGAAAATTTGTTTGCTGCCTCTGCTGCTGCTGGCGCACCGAGCCGTGATGGAGGAGACGCACCGAGCCGTGCTGGAGGGGAAGCCAGGCAGAGTTCAGCTGATTTTGGGTAGCCAGCCGCGGGACGAGGGAGCCGTGGTGTCTCAGGTGATGCTGCGCAGGTAAGCCGGTGCTGGCGGGTAGCCACAACTCACTGCTCTGCGATAAATCCCCGACGCAGGCTGAGGTATCACCTCGGTCCCTCACCTTGGGAATGAGAAGGGAGAGGGCTGTGCCCACCACATCCAGCCCACAGGAGCGGAGAGACACATGCTGTAAGATCAGGGAGGTCTGCGAGGACAGGACACAAACCTGAGCCAGCTCGGTGGCGTGAAATCAGGAGGAAGGTGAGGATTTGTGATGGGTGGACATCCCGGGATGCAGCTTTCTGGGGTGAGCTGTGTCCACCTCCTGGCTGGAGGCATTGCCCAGACATGCTGGTGCCCTGGCCAGGGGTTGGGATGCATCCCCTTGGTCTCTGGGGCTGGGAGTGTGCTGCCAACGGAGTTTCTTCCAGGGGTCCCAGCTCAGCACATGAGGTAAATCTGGCCAGATCCACATCAAAATTAAGCAACTTACTGTGTTTATTCTGCCTCATCCCTGAAAATCTTGAGCACTTTTCATGATCTCTCTTGCATTTGACTCTCAGAGCACAACTGCCACACAATCCATATGTTGGCCAAATGCTTTATCAGTCTTTGTAGATGAAGCTTTGTGGGCTTGTGCAGGATTGTTATTCCATACCTGTGGTTGATGTCAGCAGGTTGAGGCTCCGAGAGTGCCGTCAGAAGCCGTGTTTCCTTGAGAAAGCACCCACTGACTGTGAGTGTTGCTTGGGTGACTCTGTACATGCAGCATCCAGAAGGTTGCCATTACATATAAATGTGGTCTGGCCTCATTGAGTGGTGGAAATCCTCCTGGGGAGGGAAGGATGCCCTCATGAAATCTTTTATTAGAATCATAGAATCATTAAGGTTGGAAAAGACTTCTAAGATCATCAAGTCCAACCGTCAACTCAACACCACCATGCCCACTAAACCATGTCCTTGTTATCTTCAGTTCATCTCTTTTGAGAAAGACACCAGGAGGGAAAGGTCCCAGAAGGGGATGTTGCAGTGCCCAGCAGCAGGGGAGCCAGGACTTTTTGACACAAGTCAGCATAAGAAATTCTCCCTGCTTCCAGCATGAAGGCATGGCTCATCTGTGCACTGGCCACTGATGAGGTGGGACGCTGAAGGACCTTAAGCAACTAAGCTTTGTCCATGAATCTTGCCCCGTGGCGTGCTAGGGGAACCCCATGCTGAGAATTGCCTGTGATCAGTTGTTTGGGTGGGCTGCCAGAGGGTGTCACTGGAGCGGGGAGGAAGAGTTGGGAGTCAAGCTGAAGTCCCTTTAGGGACCCTCGTTTCCACCCATCAGGTCTCTCAGCACCGCCACTGGTTCCCCTTTCCCAGTGAGATTTGGGCGAGGAGAGCAGGTTGGGCTGTTGCCTGCTTGTCCACTCTTCCTGAGATGCTGTCGCTCAATCTCCTTTTTTGTTTCGAGCAGCCGAAAGGCAGGAACACGGGAGGCAAATTGCATCTCTTGCCGCAAGCACTTCACTTGCACATCCAAACACAATGCAATTTTGCATCTGAGTACCAAAAGCTAAACAGCAGGTGAGACTGGGTTCACAGCCTGGGCATGGCAGTTTCTAAAGCGATGCCTGGGGAGCATTAAACACAAACACCATTAGCAATAACAGGATCTGTGCACTTAACTCCCTGCCCTGTTCTAAAAGCTCCAGCCCCCAGTAGCAAGCGTCCGCTTTATCCACTTGGTTCAGCTCAGTGCTTAGCAGCCGTGCCCAGCGCAAGGAGCCGGACCACCTGCTGTCACATGGGCATTTAGTTTAACTCTCATCCCCACCCTTTTCCATTTTGCCAGTTTTGGAGAATATTCACCATTAAAGCCCTTCCTTTCACACACATCACAGAGGTATGGATTTATTTGTGCACTGTAAGTGCCACGAATTTACCGCCCTTGTCGGTAACAAGGAGGTGCTGCTGTGATGCTGATACAGCCATCAGCGTGTGGCCTTCAGTGGCTATCAGCCTGTAAGCTAAAGAAACACCATCATCCGTCTGAATACTGGGCACTGCAGGGGGGGAAGGATGCCGGGCAGGGGTAAATGTGGGCCAGACCTAAGACAAAATACAGGAGGGCAAGTGTGCTCTGCTTCCAGAGACCCCGGTCAGCTACAAAAAGATGCTGAGCAGAAAGTGTAGCAGGATGGCACAGGGGGTGGAGGGAGTCGGAGAAACATCCATTATTTATATACTATCCGCAGTGAGCTCATGGTGAGTTGGGATTGGCCAGGAACGGGGTCAGGATGAAGCGGGATGAAGCAAACAAAACCTGAAGTCCTTGAGCGAGGCCTCCCGCCGAGCCCGTGCCGATGCTCTTGCACTCTTGCCCGCCGCAGCACCCTCCAGCCAGGTCCTCGGCAGCCACAGCACTGTGCCAGAGCTGCCCGCAACCCCAGCTTGGTGAGTACGTATAGGAAGAGGGATATTTATTGCACAGTAACGCGCTCGGGGCATTTGTCAGTTTAATGACTCACATAAACTTTTTCATCTTGCCTAGTTTTGGGTAACAGAATGGCTTGTTGCATTGATTGTACCAGGCCAGTGTATTTATGTACAGAGAGACAGAGACACAGCTGATGGAGGGGAGAGGTTTTCCTTCACCATGAGCCAAAGGGGAGGCAATGTTGATGTGTCCACCATGGCTGGGAGACACAATGAGTTAAGAGAGCCCCCACTGCTTGCCAGTATTCCCTCGGTCTCCCTGCATGCCCAGCAAGGAAGGTGCATTCACGTGTTTGGCAAGGTCCGGTGCTCAAGTGTGCAGAGAGAAGGGGTTTAGTTTTGCATGACGAATGGGTGTGTAAGCCCACAGAGAAAGACTGTGGGCTTGGCATGGCATTGGCAAGATGTCCAACGAGGCAAGTGGTGCTCCTGATGAGTGTTTAATAACGCTGCATTTTCTCAGGGAAAGCAATGATCTTCAACCACAAGGACTGAAGGGTAGGCTCGGAAGGTGTGAGGTCCATCAGAATTGTTCTACCAGGTCTTAGCAAGGGCTAGTTGTCTCTGGGGTTCACCTTCAGGCTTCATCTGTGCGTGTGACATGGTCCAGCCACTTAAACGCTGTGTGACAAGCTACACTTGCAGAAACAACAGCCACATCTCCACTTGTAAAAGTATGAGACTGGTGGATGCATGCTTGCTAGGCACCGTGACCTGCCCGGAGTGTCTGCAGCTAGCAGCTCAAGGTTTGGGCTATAGAGAAACCCAGGTTTTAAGCCAAGTGACACCATCTTCAATGCTATTTCTATCTGCAGTAAAATTATTTGTTGGTTTCAGCACGTATGAGTCCTCTGGTCCCTGGACAGCCAATTTGTCCATGGAGATCACAAGGTACCCTAACCCCCTTTTTCTATACAGATGCCTAAATTTGGCCATTTCAAAATCCTGCTTTGAAAGGCATTGGGAATATTGCAAATATTACAGTCAGTGGGAAGAAACTCAAGAGTGGCAGAAAACTGAGGCAGAGCACAATGTTGGGGAAGCGCTGGCACTGCTGCAAACCACTGCAGGTAATGCCACGAATGCACACCGCAGGATTTCTTGGTTTCCTCCGAGGCTGCTGGTATCAGCCATGAAATAGGGAAAATTACACTGGATTGACTTAGGTTCCCATCGGGTCTGGCAATCTGTTTTTTCTTAAGTGGGGGAAAAAAAAAATGAACACTCACACGCTGCTACAACAATATGAAATATTTTCCTCCTCAAGAGCCCTTCCTCACTATCCAACGCCTTCCTTTAAAGAGTGGCACAGAAGTCAAGCAGAGCTGTGGCATCATCCAGAAAGCACGTAGCACTCAACCGCGACGCTCAAGGATTCCTAGAAGCCAGTGTTGCACGGGGAGAGCTGAAACAGGGGACTCTGCAGCAAGCGTGCAGCTGATCCTCCCATCCGGGGCAGCGGGGCTTGGAAACAACACTGGGGGTTTGCAATCTGGCAACGCGCGCCTTCCACTTGGAGCAAGAAATGTCAAGGAGAATTAGCGAGATGACTGGAGACTTAGACTGCAATGGGAAGCAACTGCTGTTCATAAGCAGGCTGTGACTACTCAGCCTTGCTAATCAGATTTCGGAAGATGCTCAGCTGGCTTGTGCTGTAGGGTTGCTCGTTGCATGTTTTGCTAACAATGCTGTGCTGGGGGGGTCCGTATTTCAGCGAGAAAAGAGAAGGCTCCCCTGGGGGGAGCCTGATTTAATGCCCGAAGACTTGGTTTTGTCAGCGGAGGGGGAAAAAGGCTATTTGGAAACCTGTATATCTCAGGCACGGCTCTGATACCCGCTCTGTAGGTCATTTAAAACAAGCAAGGCAGGACCAGATGCTCTTCTGAGCTCCAGCTGTGAGCACTGAGGTTACCAAAACTCCGCCTTACCCGAACAGATCTGCTGGCTGGGGGTGACCCGACAACCTGCCCAACTTCCCGGGCAGCTGGAACCTGCCCTGATGCCGGAGCCACGGTGGCTTGGCCACGCTGGGCCTCGGCGTGTCAGCGCCAGGAGGAAAAGCGACCGCCTCCAGCACCGGCACGCCAGCTTCATCCCGGCGCGGCCGGTGCGGCTTGCTTCAGCCCCCGTCCCCGAAGCACACTTTTGAGCCGAGGCACTAGAGAACATGGATCAATATTTGAGCCAAGGGAAATGGGGATCCTTTGCACTGGACCGAGGTTTTAATTAGTAAAGGGTTGTGTGATTTTGCATGATTTGCTCGATACCAATTCCCATGAAGAATAAAAGTTTACTTCCATTTCCCAGCGCTCTATTAAAGCAGCTTCCGTTAGTGCTGCCTGTGCTCTCGACTGTGCTGTATATGGCATTTCTATTTTTAGAAACCAGGGTTGCCATGACAACCCAGTGTATTTTTTGTTAAATATAGCAGCTGTTGCAGGGAACTCTTGTCCTTCTGGATGTAAAGGCTGTGTTTTTGCCCTCTGACAGAGCTCAGGGTATTAAATGCAGATGAGAAAGGATGATTAAATAAGTGGAAGCCCAGAAGAAACCATGGATCTGTAATTACAGAGAGGGGTTTTGAGCGAAGCCGTGCATGTCTGCTGCTTCAGAAGCCGCCCTTCTGCTTTAGAAATGGTGTGGGGACAGGGACGTGGAGCTTTGCAGTGGGGGCTGTGGGCTCCGTGAGACCACCCGTCCCTTCTCTCTCACCAGCTGGGATGCTCGCTTGCTGGCTGCCTTTTGCCCGTTATAGCCTCTGCCCCTTCCAGGACACGGGCTGGTCCTGACTGTGCTCTCCAGGACTTGTCCCATCTGGGAGGAGATGCGGGAGTGCCAAATAGGTCTTGCCATCAGAGGATCCCTGTGGGAAAGAAGGAGCCTGTTTTGGGAAAAGCAAGTTTTACACTCCTAGCCACACTTAAAGAGGTTCACGAAGAGGGTTATGTTGCAGGGTCAGGGTCTGGAGCCACATCTCCTGTTGGAGACCTTGCTGGAAGGAGTGCCGGTGCGCAGGAGCGGTTCCTGTCTCCGGGGCTGGCCCAGGGGTTCACTATGAGAGCACTACCGAACCGTGCTGCACCCCAAAGCAGTAACATGCCCAAGCTTCGGTGTTCGATGGGAAATAAACTGATTCTGCTTCTTTGTTTTTTTATTATTTCTTTGTCCGTTAGCTCTGGAGGGAAGCAGCAGCGAAGGCTTTCATTCCTGTTTTGCTCTGGCTTTGTCAGTTCTTTACTGGATCCCTGTATGGTGCAAACACATCCCCTCAGAGGGCTGTTTTCCTTCTCCTGGGAGGAGGGAGAAGAAGAGGGAGTTCTCATTCTGCCAGGTTCATTTTGTGGTTGGCGCTTTGCCTTCCCTTTTCGGTGAGAGCTTCCAAATTCAGGGAGCTCCAAGGGGCACTTGCGAGTCTCTGTCAGCACAGCCTCTGCTTTGCATTTCCATTTCAGTCCGTCTTGTGCCCAAGCGGCTGCGGCAATAGCTCTGTGCGCAGGGTGGGGAGCACTATCGCTCGGGCCAAGGGCAATATGTCAGCTGGGAGATGGAGATCTTTTTTTAATTAACTGGTCTTTGCCTTGCTAAATGAAAAAGGAAACCTAATGAACAGCAGATACACAACAGGGCTTATGGTCTTTGAAAGTTTCTTTAAAAAGCGGATGCAACAACAAACAAACAAAGAAACAGAGTTAAACCAGCTTGATTTTAAAATATCCGTGGAGGTCATTGTGACCAAGACTTGAACAGGAATAACATATCTCCGGGATTCTTATCTGTTGCCTGAGCTATCGTGAGCAGCATCTATTGCTGGGGATGTTATTGCTTTTCTGAATTTAATAGCATAAACGTTGCTTATGCAAGCAGAACACCGCAGGGGAAGGGATCTCCTCTCGCACGCTGCAGAGCTGCCTCTGCGGACGTCGGGGGCTTGAGTTCGCCCTGCAGCTCCCTGCACCCCCCAGGTGCTTCACCCCGCGTGCGGCCCGGCTCCTCAACCAGCTGCGCACGGGGATTTTGAGGGGTGGGGGATTTTGAAGAGTCAGGGATTTTGGAGGCAGTAGGATGGAGTCGGATGCCGGCTCTGCTACCGACTGCCTGCTGGAGTCCGTCCTGACGCCTCTGCAGAGCTGGAGCCTGTTTGCACACGTGCTAGAACATCTTCCTCTAGCTGAGGGCATAAATATGGGGTCATCCCCAAGGAAGTGCTGCCTGTAATGAAGGAAGGAAAGGCTGCCGCATCTAATCTGAAGACTTCCTTGTATCCTTCAGGGAATATGTTGTCAGACATTTCTGGCCCAGAAAATGTATCCTGCAGCTGGGAGGGAGGTTTGGAGCAACCATTTGAGATGCCGCTTTGGTTTTAATCCAGCATGAGGTGAAGGGAGGACTGTGGAGTGGGCACAGTTACAAAAAGAGGTGATTGCACATGCACCCGAAGCGTGGCCTCTGTGTCTTCAGGCTCCTCCAGCTGCGGTTCTCAGCCTGCAGCCTCTTTGCCTTAGCAGCTATGGCTGGCAGGATTTGGTGAATTTGATGTCCCCTGTCCCCACACTGCTTCTGCTTAGTTGCATCCCTGAATGTGCACATCTTTAAAAGTGGTGTCAAGCCGCCAGTAACACTGGCCAGCTTTGGAGAACGCCCGTCCCAAGCGGTTGGACTTAAAGGACTTCAAGGAAAAATCACGTCCCTCAGGGTGCCCTTTGGAGTGACCTTTCTGAAAGCCAGGCCAAAGACCACCCGAGGGCTGAGGACAAAGCTGCTTTGTGGCCATTCACCACGCTTCCCCAAAGGTCAGCGCCCCAGGACGCGTCTTCCCATGGCACTTTTATGGGCTCCTTGTAGGGGGTGCCCTTGGCTTATGACTAGTCCCTGGTCTAATGGAGATGATGCCTCCCATTCCTCATGTGAAGCGCTGGTGCCCCTGAGACAGAAGAGCTGCTGCCAGGGTGCAGGACAAGCCCAAGGTTGCAGAAAGAATGGTTGTGTGTGGTACAGGGGAGAAGTAATACTGATCATAGAATCACAGAATCACTAAGTTTGGAAAAGACCTCTGAGGTCATCGAGTCCAACCGTCAACCCAACCCCCCCATGCCCACTAAACCATGTCCCCAAGCGCCTCATCTACACGTCTTTTAAATCCCTCCAGGGATGGGGACTCCACCACTGCCCTGGGCAGCCTGTGCCAAGGCCTGACCACTCTTGCAGGAAAGAAATTTCTCCTCATGTCCAACCTAAACCTCCCTTGGCACAACTTGAGGCTGTTTCCTCTCATCCTATCGCTGTTACTTGGGAGAAGAGACCGACCCCCCCTCGCTCCAACCTCCCTTCAGGCAGTTGCAGAGCGCGATGAGGTCTCCCCTCAGCCTCCTCTTCTCCAGGCTGAACACCCCCAGTTCCCTCAGCCGCTCCTCATCAGACTTGTGCTCCAGGCCCTTCCCCAGCTCCGTTGCCCTTCTCTGGACACGCTCCAGCCCCTCCATGTCCTTCTTGTCGTGAGGGGCCCAAAACTGAACCCAGGATTCGAGGTGCGGCCTCCCCAGTGCCCAGTACAGGGGCACGATCCCCTCCCTGCTCCTGCTGGCCACACCAGTGCTGATACAGGCCAGGATGCCGTTGGCCTTCTTGGCCACCTGGACACGCTGCCGGCTTGTGTTCAGCCGCTGTCGACCAGCACCCCCAGGTCCTTCTCCTCTGGGCACTTTCCAGCCGCCCTTCCCCAAGCCATACAACAGGACCCCAGCAGAGTGAGGAGCCCAGTGAACGACGCAGGACGTTTTGTCCTTGGAGCTACTTCCCTGTCGTGGCACTTCCCGCAGGGTTAGATACTGTGTGCTAGCATTTAATCCTGCTGGGTTGCCCAGGAAGGGCCGGGCACTCCCTGCCCGCATCAGCTGGTGTCCTGCATCGGCTCTACCCACTGCCAGGCAGGGCCATGGGGTTGGGATGATGGGGTGCAGGTCACGGGCTTCATTCTTTCTCCTCGGTGGGTGCACATGCCCAGCTGGTCCTCACCATGGGGCACCAGTCATCTGTGGAAAAACCTTCTGCTGGTGCCAGAGGCGGAGTTTCCCCAGGAATGTGTATTTATTAAAACTTCTGCCTCTGCTTATGTGTCCACTTCCCTGTGTATTCAGCAATCGTCTCAGTGTTTATGCTCCTCGCTTTCCCCCAATTGATTTATAGGCTTATTGTAATCTCTCCATTGTGTGGCTTCCCCGCCCCAGGCAGCGTGGAGCGGGCAGCAGTCCTGGGCATTTTTTCCTTTCGCCCTGCGTGTTGGCTGGTCCAGCTCCCAGACATTTCCAGCAATTTGTGCAGGTAAGGACCATGGCAGCGGCACTCTTCAGCTGCAGACCATTGCCCGCAGTATCAAATGTTGATGAAGCTGTGTTTTTCCCAGCTCTTGAAGGCAGTGAAGTTTCCCCAGCAGTGATGGGGGCTGCTGTGGAGGATGAAATGCTTTTCACCTGGTCAGGAGATGGGCAGGGCTTTCAGCTGTGCCTCCTAAATATGAGCACAGCACTCCCTTCTTGGGGTTAGGGACTCGTTTGTATCCTTTTATCACAGCCACTTGCAAGCTTTTGCATGTTTGGTTGTTCAACAGCCTTTTGAGACAAGGAGTTATTTATTGCATCTCTCTTTGTTTTCGCATCCTTGGACTGTGGGGCTTGTGGCCCATGTGGACATCATGTCTGAAGCTCCAGTGAGAGGGTGCAGCTGCCTGAAGCGTGTCTGTGAGTCCCTGCTGGGGAAGAGGGGTGAGTGTCTGGCTCAGCAGCAATGTGGAAATCCCTTCTCATGGGCTGTTTTTCTCCCCTGGTCTTTTCTACGGCTTTGTGCAGTGCTTCTCCTGCAGCTTCCCCTTCTTTCCCACTGGAGATGGCGTCACACTGTGGTCTCACGGCAGCTGCAGCTCCATCTAGTCCTGAAGCACTGCACCGTACCCAGCACCAAAGGCTGCAGCCATCCATAAAGCTCGTCCCTGCAGCTTTGAGCACCCAGTGTGCTGAAGAGATGCACGAGCATCTGCTCTGAGCTGAGGGACAAGGAAGGAGTGCTGAGAGTTGCCTTCCCACAAGCACAAAGGTAAGGGGAGATGGGTATCTCAAAACTTCAAGAAACATGGCCCTAAGTCCTTTGTTATCAGGTTGGTACCTCATCAGGAAGGACCTTTTAAGCATGCAGGGAGGTTGATATTCCCGTGTGGCATCCCTGCTGGATGCTGAGACCCTGCTGGGCTGGATGGGCATCCATGGGTCTTCTTGTCACTATCCCACTGCCTGGAAAGGTTCTCTTGGCTTGTACAAAATAAGACGGGGTATCTCTTCCTGAATAAGAGCCACTGTAAGGGCAGGGCTGTACTGGAAGTGTGTGCATTGGGTGTTCTCCACATTAGGTTTTTTCCTGGGCAACACATGAATATCCGAGGAATTTTGGTTTGTGTGTTTGTTTTTCCCCTGGAAGCAGACAGTTCTGCTCTCTCCTTTCCAAGCACAGCACTGTATCAGTATTGTATTTGCCAGGCCAGCCTCAGCAGCCTCTCCAGCAGTAGCATATTTTTGTGCCATTTGGGGAAATTCTCTGAAAGGAGAGTGTCAATGGCACTGTTGATTTAAGGGGAAGTCCATAGCTTCTGCGTGAGTGAGAGTTTCTGGGCGCTGAGAAAACAGGGAGCAAGTCTGCAGGTTGAAGGCACAGAAAGGAGAAAATGGTTTAGTCTCTTGTTCTGGTTCCTAAAATGATTCCCAGCCTCCCTGCCTCTCACAAACCTGCCCTGCACATAATTTCTTCCCCGGGCCTGCCCCATACTGATTTCTCCCATGGCTCCATGTCTGCTGGCATGTGGGGCGCAGACTCCGGGTCCGGGTGGGAGACCAGCTTGGGAGACCACCAGGTGCTTTGGGTTTCTTCCATAACCTGCTCCAGGCGAAGCACCTGCAGCGGCTCACACTGCCTGGAAGGGTGACTGAGGACCAAAGTGGCAAGGACCTGGCTCCCTGGGACTTGTGGAAGCAGTGCAAGGTCTAAGGTGGCTGAATGGTTTGGAAATCCCAGGCCCAGCAAACCCTGAGCCTGTTGCCAAAAACGTGGCCTCGGCAGAGAACATCTCTCTACAGCACGAGGATGGGCTCAGCAAGAGCCTCGCAGACTGCCTGCCAGGCTACCTCCTGACTTACTGCCAGTGAGCAAGAGCATCTTCACTTGTTTTGGCATGGGCAAGTGTCTGTAGCCTGTAACAGCCTCAGGTGAGCTCAGGTTAAACTCCTCACTTGAACTACAGGAGTTCCAGTTAGTCCTTAGTAAAGGCAAGAAGCTTTCGAAGGAATTGATTCAGAGAAGTAAACCTCACAGCCTGGGAGCGAGACCAGGAGCCTTCTGGCTGCTTTAGGACCTCTGTTTGTCACTGGCTTCATTCCCCTTCCCAATTCATGAGAAAGCCCATCGAGAAGACCTCCCTGAAGAGCAGGATGAGGAATGAGTTATGACCAGATTTGCCCACAAACTATAAATCAGCCAAGGTTTCCACCCTCCCCACAGGAACGTGAGCTGTTTGAGTAGCACTTGTGCCTGAACCAAAGCTGCGGCAGGAGGTGAGGAAGCAGCAGGCTGAGTTTGCTGTAGGCTTGTAACCCTGCTTACTTTTAACCTAGCTAAAACCCAAGCTTTTTTTTTTTTTGAGTTTTGGCCTCCCCAAATGCTTAGTTCAAGTCACTTCTAGGAGGAAATTCAGGAAAACTGTGTTTTGCCCTGTTGCTGCGATCTCCCCATGCCTCAGCCCCTCGCCCGCAGGCTGGGCTGCACCCCTGACAGCCGCAGGGTCTCTGCCCCTCTTGCAAGAAATGGGAGGCCAAAAGAGATGAGGGGAAGGCGAGGGTTCTCCAGTAAGCCTGTGGCCGAGTCCAGGGCTGCGTGGAAATTGCTGCTGGAGCTTTGTTCTCTTCCATATATTCTTGGATGTGCAGCGTGTGGATTTTCACCTTCTTGAATTTCGTCTTGAGCCTTGCGTTTGTCCAAACAGGAAAGCCTGCCCCAAAATCCAGACATGACCGCACAAGACAGCCAACGTTTGTCTTGCTCGTGTTACAGGTCTCCTTGGGAAAACAGTCCCGCCACCTCAGAAAGTGCGGGGGGCACTGGGGAGACAGGAGCCAAAACCTCTCCTCCTCCAATTCAGCGATTCTCAAAGGCAGCTGCATCTCTGGAGGAGAAGCGGGAACAGCTGGAGCAAAAGAAAGGCCAAATGCCATCAGGATTATTTCATCTCCCTGTTGAAAGGGAGCCCGGAGCAGTCCCTTTGTCAGTGAAATCCTCCTGTGTGGGGCTGTTACACCATCGCAGGGCAGGGGCCACAAACACGTGCAAGTCCTGGAGAGTTTCACACTCTAGCGAGGACAAGATGTCCCAGAGAAATGGCCACGGAGGATTTTTCAGCTCCTGTCACAGGGTGCACTGGAAGAAGCGGCACTGAAAGGGGCGATAAAACCAGGGTGCGTTGGACAGACAAAAAAATTTGGCAAAGGATAGATGGTACCCCAGGATAGCCTGTTGGGAAGGTTAGCTGAATGGTGTCTTACATGAATAACAGCATCTGCCTTCCCTGCCGAAAAAGCTTTCCATGTCCAACCCAAAACCTGTTTGTTTGTGGGGTTTTGGGGTTTGGTTTTTGTTTGTTTTTTTTTTTCCCAACCACATGCCATGATGTAGGTCTGCCCCTTCAGAGAGCGGGGTTTGGCACGGGTGCGATAACAGAGTGTCTCTCCTCCTCTCCCTCTCTCTGTGTTTTCCAGAGAGCTCGTTCTTGCCGGATCCCACCTTTAGTGCTCTTTGCATCTTTGTTGGCTCCATCTGCAGTAAGCAAGTGCCTGTAAAGGGCTTAGAAGGGGAAAGCATTAGGTAGAGGTAATTATTAATGGTAATAAGAACAACTGTCAGAGGGACCCTACTTGGGCTGCATTATAAAGACACTGAAACCACCCACCCCTGCAAAGTAACCTCTTTGCTTGCTCTGCTTTGTCTTTCATCCTCTTGTGTACCAATTACTTAACTCATTTCGCTTCGTGTTTTTCTTTCTCCTCCCTGGAATTTGGATCAAGTGCCCCTTTCTGTGGTCATGATATGCCTCCTCTGTATCTTCCTCCTACCTTGTCATGTGTAAAGAAAAAGGGGGGGAGGGGAAATAATAATTCTTTTAATCCCTTGTCAGCCTGTCGATGCCACTCGCTGTGTCCACTGATCCAAAAGCCACGCAAAGCAGTAGCGCAGATGCGTAGCTCGGCTCCGACGGCTGGAGACAGTTGTTAAAGGCTTTCAGCTGGGTGCACGCAGCGAGGAAAAAGACACCCCCCGCCCCCCCTCTTCTCTCCTAGGGCCTGGGAAGCTTTGCAGCTTCCCTGACACCAAAGCCTCCCCTTTACAAGGTTTCAGCATCTGGTGCTGTTAACCCCATGGATCCCAGGTGGATGAGATGGAAGGGTCCTGCCAGGGATGCCTTCTCCCCCCATGCAAAGGGTGGCTTGCAGTGCTTCCCACACCGTCCTGCCAGCGTCCTCGCAGCAGACTCTGGCTCTCCGTCCCCGCAGAGCAATCCTGCTCCACTTTTGGAGGTGGTATGTCCTACCAGACAGTTACTGGCCTGCAGTGGTGGTCCGCTCGGGGACACTTGTCCACCCCCAGCTCAACCCGCAGGCAGCAGAAAGCCTCTACAAAAGCCAGGAGCTGTGTGAGAAGCCCACCTCCGCTTAAGCAGCGGGATGGACCCTGTCCGGGACGGATGCCAAGTGCCGTTCCTCCGCTGGCTGGTGCCAGGCTGCCTTCAGTAATTTCACCTCAACTATCACAAAGCTGACCTCACAGGTACACTGCGTTTTTCAGGTGGGCAATCCCTGGCGCGTCCCATGTTCAAAAGCCGCTTCACCGGAGTTATTTCTGTCGTCCTTTGAAGCCAGGGATGCTCCTCTGCCGCAACCTTCCCATATGTGCACAGGGATGGCTGTTTAAAAGCCTCTCCCAGCATCGTCCCTGCACGCCCTGTCCACGGGGGAGACGGGGGGTGCTCAGCAAACACGTTGCCTTCCAGCGTGCAGCAAGCCCTGCGCCCAGACAGTCCGCAGCTGAGAAACCTCACCCTTAGCCAGTGCGGGATCTAAACTAATACACGATCCATTTCATTTCTGGCAGCAGTGGGGAAAAAAAGAGAGCCTTCAAAATCTATAAATCAGCCGTCTCTCAAATTGTGTGGGATTAAGGAAAAGGTGTAGAATAGAAATTATTTCCATGGGCTGAAAGCGTATCATTTCATTTGCCCAGGAAAATAATACACTGTCTTCATGTGTGTCTTCCAGAGACTTTAAAAAGAATTAAATGAGGGGTCAGAGGATTCAATTATGAGCGTGGTTTCTCTGGGGGCAAAGTGGGTGGAAGAAATTTCTCTCCTCCCCCATGTCCTGGAGGTTTATACTTGCCCTAACGCTGCAGTTCACTGCCTCTGTAGTTGTGTTGGTAACTCCTTGTCTCCCCAACCCTAGCCCCCAAAAACGCACATACAGAATGAAACACTGGAATAGGCCAAATACCAGAATCTGGCAAGGAGCAGTTTATTATTAACTTTTAAAACCAGATCCCACCCAATATGGGATGCTATCCAGGGGTCGGAATGTCTTAAGCCAGCTTTGCTACCAAAATATGTTCCCACGTCCCCAACTTGGTGTCAGCAATGGGCAGGGTTTGGTAGCGGGTCCACAGCCACAGCCCCAGCGAGGGGCAGGAGCTGAACCCGGCGTTCCCTGTGCCGAGGGCCGGCTTTGCCATCACCCCCCGCCTTGTGTCCTGGGCACCCCGGGGAGCCGGACGCTGGCTGGGAGGTCACGCTCTGCTCCAGCTGGCTGGTGGCATCTCCACCCGGTGTGGTTGGTGGGACCTCCGTGCAGCATGGTCGCAGGGCACATGTACAGCCCAGACCCACCTCCCCTTACCCCCGTGCTGGAAAAAGGGAGATGAAGGCAGCAAGGCGAGGCAAGACTCCCCGAGAGCCTTTGATGCGCTCTCATTAGCTGGTGGGCCCAGCCTGTGCAATATTGCTGCAGCCTCTGATCTCACCCCACTAATTTAAGACAGAAACTAGAACTTTTTATCCTCCCCCCTGCCAAAATATGAAGCAAAAATCAGTAGCAGGCCTTCTTCTGTCAGCTGTGATCCCATCAGCATCCGTGGGGCAGGGGGAAAGGGGACGCCAGCGGGGCTGGGTGATAGAGGAGATGGATGGGTGCCACTTCGCAGCCTGCGTGCGTCGAGGCAGCTAATAAAAGCGGCAGGCCTTGGCAGCGTCGGTTGTATTTTAAAGAGACCATCTGCTCCCACCAGCCAGCAGACCAGCCACTCCGGCAGAACGTGGCCAGCCATAAAACGGGAGCTGGCAGGGGCTGCCCCGACGGGATCGCATCCTCTGGGCAGACCCCGAAACCGCTGCCTGGCGAGGGGGCTGCCACCCGAGGTGCCAGCTCCGCGCTGCCCCAAAGGTATCTTTAGTCAATCAACCGGAGCCATTTGATGTGAATTTCTCCAGTGCCTTCACTCAGTTGTCACATGGAAATTGGGTCTATTAAGCAGCTTTGGGCTGCAGCCAGTGCACTATCCATTACGGCAAACTTTCATCCAATTATTATTATTATACCTCCCGCTTCTGCCGTAAATAAGATTGGATGCTTTTTCTGGGTGTCTTGTTGGAGCAGGGAGGGTGTGAATCACTGCCCAGATTTGCACAGGCGAGCCCGGGACTGCCGCGCTCCTCTTCTGGCTGGGACACCCTCCTGGGACGGCAATAGATCGGGGTGATGATGGGTGGCTGCAGTTTCAAAGAATCATAGAATCATAGAATCACTAAGGTTGGAAAAGGCCTCTAGGTCATCGAGTCCAACCGTCAACCCAACCCCCCCATGCCCACTAAACCATGTCCCCAAGCGCCTCATCTACACGTCTTTTAAATCCCTCCAGGGATGGGGACTCCACCACTGCCCTGGGCAGCCTGTGCCAAGGCCTGACCACTCTTGCAGGAAAGAAATTTCTCCTCATGTCCAACCTAAACCTCCCCTGGCACAACTTGAGGCCGTTTCCTCTCGTCCTATCGCTTGTACTTGGCAGAAGAGACCGACCCCCCCTCGCTCCAACCTCCCTTCAGGCAGTTGCAGAGCGCGATGAGGTCTCCCCTCAGCCTCCTCTTCTCCAGGCTGAACACCCCCAGTTCCCTCAGCCGCTCCTCATCAGACTTGTGCTCCAGGCCCTTCCCCAGCTCCGTTGCCCTTCTCTGGACACGCTCCAGCCCCTCCATGTCCTTCTTGTCGTGAGGGGCCCAAAACTGAACCCAGGATTCGAGGTGCGGCCTCCCCAGTGCCCAGTACAGGGGCACGATCCCCTCCCTGCTCCTGCTGGCCACACCAGTGCTGATACAGGCCAGGATGCCGTTGGCCTTCTTGGCCACCTGGGCACGCTGCCGGCTCGTGTTCAGCCGCTGTCGACCAGCACCCCCAGGTCCTTCTCCTCTGGGCACTTTCCAGCCGCTCTTCCCCAAGCCTGGAGCGGTGCCTGGGGTTGTTGTGGCCCAAGGGCAGGACCCGGCACTTGGCCTTGTTGAACCTCACGGGCGGTGGCAGGAGCAGAGACCGTGAGCAGCCGTGCAAGGAGAGATGCAGCTTCCCGAGCGGGGGGTTTGCAGATTGACGTTGCATGGCTCGGTGACAGGGGCTGGTTCATCCCAGAGGACGGCTGAGCAGCAGAAACAGTCTGACCCCTTCTCCCCACCAGCCAGCACACTGCACCCTGGGGTGTTTCTCACCTTGGTTTGCATGGAAATAGGGAATGGATTGGTTTGGCTTTTTTCCATTGAGTTTTCTCAAAACTTGATGGCAAACTTCTGTGAGCTCTGAAATGAGTGGTAGTGAGCATCCTGCCTCTTTGGGGACCCTCTGTCCATGTTGCTTGTGGGAGGAGGCTCTCCGTGTGTTTGTGCTAGCTCCCAGACATCCCAAATCCCCCAAATCAAGCCCTGCTGCCTGGGAACCACCGTGGACCATGCTGGAGGTGCTGTGCCTGTTCCACGCTATCTGCAGTCAGCCATGCCACGGCTTCTCCTTGAGGTTTTCTACCTTCTGTCTCCATTCACATCCCTTCCTTGCGTTTCCTTCCCGTTGGTGGTGCAGAAAACAACCCACCCTTCAAACAGCAGCAGTAATTCACCGGCACCACATGGCAGGTATGGTCCCAGCTGCAAGAAGGGGCCGGCCAACTCCAGCCACCCTGGAGATCTTCGGCCAAAGGGCAAGATGCACATCTCCCCCGTGGGCCCTGCAGTGCCCTGATGCTCCCCACGCCCTGGAAATGACATGCCCACGCGTGCCTTCCCTCACCTGCTGTCACCCGTGTTTTCTTGGCATGCAACCACTCTGTCCCTGATTGCACACCCGGTCCGGCGCTGGCAGCCCTGATGATTTTTACTGTAAGACGCCAAAACTCTGTCATCTCTTTTGAAGAGCAGGGCGGGGGGAAAGTCCAGCCATCCAGTGGATGCTGCAATGAGGTAGTGCTAAATTGAGCTCTAATTGTTCATTTAAATGAATTAAATTACCAAGCCCAAGGAATTTTGAAAGGGTTGTTAGGCCTCCTGCTCTCCCTTCTCCCAGGCACGTGTGCAGGGGGGCAGGTAGCCCCGCCACTGCCAGCCACAGGCTTTCCTGCAGCCTCCTCTGGAGCTGTGGATGGCGTCTCACATCGGGAGCAGAAGATGCGAGACCAATTGCTCTGGCAATTCCCTCGATTCTAAGCATCATTTCCCTCCTCTTCTAGAAAACAAGCATGTTTAGCGTTACACGGTTTCGGCATCTGAGTTGCCTGACGGCTTTAAAAGGGAGTAAACATTCATCCTGCTGACACGGCAATAAAACCGGTGCATCTGGAAGAGAGGAGTCAGCAGCAGATGTGCCCCTGCAAACTGCTCGCCGTGATGAATGCTCTTCCCAGATACTGCTAATCCCTTTTCTCTTGCTCCTAGGCCTCCTTAATTGTGCTCCCTGTGATTAAATAACTCTTTGAAGACATCACTAGAAGTTCTTTCTTCCACGCGGGAATGTTGCTTGCCAGGTTCGTAGCCTTTGGCACTAGGCGCAGGGAGCTCGTTTGGCAAGGGAGGCGGGGGGAGCAGTCTCCGGGGTGCTCTGGTGACCCCAAAATACTCTGGGGAGAAGCGTCCACCAGAAGGTCAGGGCCACCCGGCTGCCCAGGAGGGATAGTGGGCTTGGCGGTACCCAAAGCCTGTTTTTTTAAGGATGCTGAAGCCTCGGTCTGTGGGAGGGACACAAAAGCCCGACAGAGCTGCAAGAGTGTCTGAGGGGCTTTGCTAAAATGCAAGTCAGGAGGCAACTTCTTTTATGGGTGCCTACACCCTGGAAAAATAGTAGACACAGCTGTTTTCTGCAGGACGGGCCCTAATGCGGCAGGGAGCCGGCAGCAGCAGTGCTCCATCTTCTGCACGCTGTGCTCCTGAATGCTCCCAGGGCAGGACCCCGTCCCCGTGCCAGCCCAGCCTAAGCCCCCCCAGCTGCCCACCCCAAAACTTGCACCCGGCGTCCCCGAGGCAGAGGAGGCAGGTCCCCATAGACAGAGGCAAGTGATCGCCTGAATATTCATGTATCGGCAGGCAAGCTACAGCAGGCCCTTGTTACAAACTGCTACCCAAACTGCTTACATCCATAAATGAGGGAAATAAATAAACAGATGCTTGTTAATTGACTTAATTACCCACCAGCAAACAGGAGACTAGGAGCACATCAATAAAAAATGTTTTAAAAAGCGACTCATAGTAATTCTTTTCCATATGCAAACCACGCCGGTCTCTTCTGTCTACAATAGAATCCCCAAAGACAAGAAATGGATTTTCATTACACGGGAAGGAGAGATCAAAGTCTGAAAATCAGGGTTGTATCCCAAAATGAGGCCAAAATTCATGCCCTCTTCCCAAAACCCTGGCTCTTTGAAACCCAGGCTGGGTCAGCATTTAACATATAGCCATGCCAGGAGTTATTCCAAACAACTCTCCTTGAGCAAGAGAAATCCAGCAGCTGAGGTAATCCTTCTTGTTTTCCAGCAGGCGTGAAGGAGAAGGAGGCAGGGCTGGGGAACTCTTAAAGATATTTTACTGTTTTGTTTTGTTTTTTTTCAGAAGACGCTTGAGCAAAAGGGAAATGGGAGAACTGAAGACGCGTCCCCCTCACCGCCATGAGGCCGTGTCCAACCTGAGAGCATGGGATAACTCTGATGTGCTCCTGACGGGGCTGATGCTCGGTGCGAATACCCACAGCAGAGTGCTGGGCTGGCAGACCAGGATGGATAAATAAGAAGTACTGCCCAAGCCGGAGGCTTGTGGCCAGACCCCTGACGTTTTGTCCCAGGGTGGATGCAGAGGGTCCTCTGCAGACCCTGGAGCAACACTGCTGAGCCTGGGAGAGGGGATCTGTCCCACAGCTCTGGATGGACCGCCCTGTCCCCACCCTCCGGCTTTTTGCATGCCCCTTCCCGGCAGCCCGTAACCTCTCACAGGGAATTTCTGTCGGAGTCCATCCGAATAAAACCCAGATCACGATGTCGTCTGCAGAAGCTGTCACCTCCCGCGACCTCGCTTGATCATGACAACACCAAAAAAACCCCAACCCTGCAAAAATGGCCATGCCAAGCTCCAAAGTCTACAACAACTTCAGTTTTAAACTAATTTTTTTCACTTTCTAGAAGCGATTCCCCCTGTATGGGTGCTGCCAGCTCAGCAATGCACGAAGAAATCACCGCTGCAAACTGCACGCACCCGAGCCCCGCCAACCAAGACAGGTACCTGCCCTTTTCCAGCCTCCTTTCTCAGCGTGTTTGCTCTGTTCCCAGTCTGGCAGGGAGGCTGGGCGGAAAAACCGGTGTGGGTTCCCTCCGGACTGCTTGCAATCGGTCTCCAGTGCCGTTACCTGCGTATCACGCAGCCCCAACGTTTAGCGAGTGCCCCCAGGGCAGGCAGGTGATGAAAGACGCCCCATTAGCGTGCCCCTCGCTGCCTCCCTGACGTCAATGTGACGCGGTGTAACCAGGGGAAAATGCAGAGCGGTGTACAACACTCTGGGCAGCTCGGGCTTTTGGGTGCAACCGGAAAAAAAAAAGAAAGAATGAAGGGGTGGAGTAAGTGGCAATAAGAGATGAAGGGAGATTGTCTTATCACTCAGAGCTGGCAGCTGGAGTGAATTTCCTCTCCTGAGTGCAGACTCCTGCGGGCTTGGGTGATGTTCTCCCATCGCTCGGGTCCTGCAGATCCAGCCCCCACCATGGGCACCAGGGTGGCTGCAGCAGAGAGGAGGCCGGGCAGGGGAGAGCGGGCAGGTGCTGCACCAGATCTCAGGCTTGCCTTCCTCAGGTCGGATGGCATGCGGATTTTACATCATGCAGGGATGATGTTATGCCACGATGCCCAGGCACTTTAATTGTGCACCGAGATTTTGAACAGGCTTTAACAATATTTGTTGGAGAATAACTTCAGCAAAAAGCCGGAGAGTCTGCATCAAGACGAAGCTGCTCATATGGCTGCATCTGTCCTGTGAACTCAGGGAAAGAAACTAGATCTGCACAATCCCTCCGACAGCAAGCCAGCAGCATGTACACTACAGGTAGATCGCCCCACTTGAACTGCAGACCGCATTGTGCACGTCGTGCTGCAGGAGATTGCAACTTCACCCCAAACTCTGCAATATTTGCTGAGCCACCTCCATCAGTATTTCTGGTTTTGTCTGAAAGAAAAGAGCGAGCAAGAGCACTTCTATTCCTCTGCTTGCAGAGCAGACCCTGCAGCTGAGACCCACGCAGGCTGAAAGAGCCTTTTCCAAAATGCACGTGAACCCAAGTCTTACTTCTAAATCTTTTAAGTCTTACTTCTGTACTTTTCAACACAGCCTCCTGACATTTTTTTTTTTCCCCTGGAGCTCACAGCAATTACTGAACAGAGGTGACACTGGGGACATGGGCTAGAAGCAATACTTTCACTGTGCTGACCTACCTGGCTTTGGCTGGGCATCGCCAGCGCTCAGCAGGGTGACTGTCGGGAAGTCCCCAGGGTCATAGGTACGAGCTGGAGGTTGTGGCCAAACACCCAGTGAGTACCAGGTGGTGGAGATGGAAAGAATGGGAGCCAGCAGCCCCTCAAAGTACGGTGGCAGTGTAAGGCAGCTGGGATGCTCCTGTTGCTCCTGTTTGGGAATATCAGGCCCATGTGCCTGGAGAGAATCAGACACAGTGATGGCATCTGGCATTTTTACTCCATCTACCCCTCGGTCTCCCACTGAGCCTGGTGTCGTGGGATGCAGCAACGAGGGCATGTTGCAGCCCCGGTCCAGGCACTGCTCTGCAGCATCAAGAGAAGGATGCAGTTTCAAACACAGGAGCTGTGCATCTTTGAGCCTTGAGCCCGCGGAAGATAAGCAGCAGCTCCATAAGCTCTCCGCACCCCGCCAGGTACAAGGCCACCCTGCCATCTGGCACCGCTCCTGGCTCAATGCCTGGGAAATAGAGAAGAGGCGCAGCTCCGGGAGCGGGACCATGGCACATCCCTTCCTTCTGGAAGCGCTGCAGGAACCCATCGGAGGATGGCGGGGAGAGGAGCGGAGCACACCCAGGAGGTCGTGGTGGGAGCAGGCTTGCAGTGCTTGGCCGGTCCGTCCTGCCCTGAGGGAAGGGAGCGTGTTTGAGGCTCTCTGAAGGAGCAGGGCACCGGGCAGGCTCCCCGGCAGCCTGCAGGCTGCCCTGCCAGCCTTGCACGACCAGTTTCCAAGCCCAGCGTGTCTTTCAGCAAGACATGCAGTTTCACCACCTGCTCATTCGGGCCTCTGGCTGCCACGTTACCTATTTGTCGGCGCGCTTGTTTGGCTTTCTGAAATGTGCCTGTCCAGCTCCTCTGGCATCCAACATGCTGCTGCCTGCCTCCTGCGCTCTCCAGATTTGGGTTCCTCCTTGGAAAGCATCCACATCACCAGCTATTTTTGGAACAGAGGCATCTATTGTCTTGTGCTGTTCCCTGCTGGGTTCAGCTCACAGCTCCCCAGGCCCCCCTTCCACCAGTACCCTCACCCTTCCCGTGGCATGACTTCTGTGTGCCCCACAGCATCTCCAGTACGTAACGCTGCTAGAGCCCCACGAGTAGATGGGGCTGATGTAGATGCCCTGAGCCTGTGTCTGCCCCATGAGTTGTCAAGGGGGTCCAGGAGCGGGGTCGGGTGGGGTGTGGGAGGTGTCCACCTCCTCTGGTGGGCTCCTGCAGTCTGGCATGATCCTGCCGAGAAGACAGCAAGCCAACCTGCATTACGGGATGTCTAGTGGAGGCCCAGGTCCTCTGCCTCTCCAGGCTGAAGCCAGGTATGGATCTGAGTGGCAGGGTCTCCAAACAGCATGGGTGGGAGCTGTATTTCAGGGTGAGCCCCTGCGTTAGGCAACACAGAGAGAGATCGCCAGAAAGGTCAGATGTTCTTGGCAGGTGGTGAGTTGGAGGCTGCACTGCAGTCCTTGGGGCTGTCCTTCGCCCTCGCCACAGCCTTCAGAGTTGGGCTGAGTTTTGCAGCCGTGGTGCCCATAGCAAAAAAGGCTGGGCTGCTGCTCCCCCAGCTCAGGACATCTGAGACACCTTTAACCAAAAGTTACACCTCTTTGATTTCCTCGGTGTTGTTGGGTTCCCTTCGCTGCCAATTTATTTGTGCCTCTTCCAGAAAGCTAGTCAACAATTTCCAACTGTGTCAGTTTGCAGAAGATAGAAGGGGGGGGATGGGAAGGGGAGACGGGATGGAGCTATTTTAGTCTAAGTCCATCTGCGTTGATAATTCCCCATCCAGCCCCGATCATTACTGGAGCAGGATTTGCCAGGTGGCCTGGCCGAGCAAATACCTTGCATGCTTTGCAAGCGCTTCAGTCTCCGCCTGCCCATGCATCTCTGCTTGCAGCGTGGTGGGTCAGCACGTGCTTCAGCGGAGCCACCAGCGGAGCTGCAAATGTGGACACCGCTCCATAGCAATGGGAACAAGCAGTGCCAGCAGCTCCTTCCCACCACACGTCCCTCTCCCTGCAGTCAGAGCCACATCTCAGGAACAGCGCTTTCGGCACTGATGGCCCCTCGGCATGTTAGAAAAGTTTCATGCAATCTGTTTACTTTTGGACATATGCTGCGTTCATGCTGCCTGGAGTCTTGCTGCCTCTAATAACTTTGGGTGTAATTTTCTCCAGTTTGGTGCCTGGGGCACTGATTGACACCTGTGGAAATAGGCCTCCAAGGGGGTGCAAAATGCCTTTGTTCCTCTGGTGTAACTCCTTTACTGCCGCTATAAAAAATGGCACATGTTGCCCCTGAGGCACCGATCCTCCATGGAAAATCAGAGGAGGGAGATGGGAGGAGACGGGACCATGCTCCACTTCACCAGCTTAGGAAGCTTAAGGGAGGCTGAGATACCTGTATCGGTGTGCATCTGCTTGCTTGTGCATATAGATCTATAATGGTAGATGTAGATGTCTCACAGAGAGTGCACAGTATTGCCAGGGATGAAACCCCTAACCTTAGTCTCAGGGATGCCAAGGACACGACAACGGCAGCTTTGCTGCACCTGGAAGCCACCTGGGTGGACGGGAGGTGTGCGTTTAATGCACAGCATCTCTTCTTGCAGAGAAAGAGCACAGCATCCTGGTTTGATTTTCCAATTTTCCTCATTTTCTGAGTGCTGTTCCAGAATAATGCCCGGAGGGGAGTGCTCGGAGCCCCCAGCTCTGTGCCACGGTGTCCTGTTCTATGCGCCCAGCTCACCAGCTTTGCTGCAACAAAGTTTGCACCAAAAGAGACAATTAAAAGAAAATAATTTTAAAAAGAGCACTGTTTTGGGGCTAGGATGATCAGGTTTTTTTCAGCATGAGTGAAGCCAATGGGACAGTGCTCTTCCAGCATCATTTTTGATCTCAGGTGAGGAGTTTGGGCTGTGATGTACTCTGTAAGCCAGGTAAAGCTGCCTCCCACAGAACTGGCTTTTCAATGTACATATTAGAGTATATTTGCAATGTAAATTAATAAGTGCCATCTGCTTACCTCTGATGTTATGAGAATGTTGTCTTGTGACTGGCTACAAACAAGACAACATTGAAGAGGTAACACCTGCTGGCACATATTACTGCAATTTATTTTCAAACATTAGAAGATTATTTTGGATGGGAGAAATAGGTATAATCTCTTCTTGCTATGTATTAAGTGCTAATGAGAGGCACGTGTGTGGATTGCCAGACAACATCTTTGAGGAATAAACAATAAGGATGGAGTAAAGTGCCTCCAAGGGCAGAGGGACCTTGAGAAGGAGGCCCTACCTCTGCAGCTTGTTCATGGGGGGGCAAGGGGATGTTTAGCTGGTGAAAAGTTGCTGCTTGTCAAATGTAAAGCTTGCTGCAGGAATATATTGATTTCAAGTAAAAGAGCCCCAGAGGTAAAAAAAAGGTCTGTCAAAACATCTCACTTTAGCCTTTGGGGATAGGGTGGTCTGAATTTTAATTTCAAAATCACAGCCTACTTTTGAAATGGAAATTACTCTAATGCTGAGACAAAGATGAAATCTTTCCGTCTTAGCAAAGTAAAATCTTTCATTTGACCCCAGATACACTTTCTCCCAGTTTTCCCAGAACAGGAATAAAATCTAAAGAAATAGATAGTAGATAAAAAACTGGGAACCTTGCAGACCACCAGTTCTCATTTCCACTCGATGTTCTCGAGCTGACACCCAGCCTCCCATCATGCCTCTTTATTTCTCTCAGCCCCTTATTTTTCTGCAGATTGGCAGCACCGCAGGGCAGGGACTCACAGGCTTGGATTTTAGTATCTGACAGCAGGCGGGTTATGAATTCCAGTGTGGCTATATAGGTATTTATGTAAGTAATTGTTATGTTGGTGACTAGCTTTTATTTTATGCTGCCTGAAGCATCTTGAGGTGAACGGGCGGGAGCGTGGTGCCAGTGTGTCCGCTCGGGAAAAGCTCCATTGTGGAAGGTACGGCAGCTGAACTGCTCTTACCAGGGAGTAAGCAATGCTTATTTTCCCCATTTTCTGCAGCCTTCACAGAGCTAGGTGTGCAGGACAGGGGTTTCCCCCAACACAGGACAAGGACGCTGCGGGGTAGACCTCCTGCCCAAACCCAGACCTGCAGAGATGGAGGAGCTCCTGGTGAGCTTGGGCAAGGGAGAGGAAAAGTCAGATAGGATTTTACAGAGGAGAGGGCTTTTCTAACAGAGGGGCAAGGTGAGAAAGGGAGAAACTGGCTGCAGAAGAGCAGAGGCCTCACTGCTGGGCAGGTCTTGGGCTGCCAGAGCAAACTGGGGATGGGAAACGTTGGAAACATTCATGCTGCTACACAACGAAAGGAATAAATGAGTTTGGGGATGCTCCACAGAGCTGGGTGTACATCAGCTTCTGCAGAGAGGTCAAGGCAGGGATAAGTGTCTTGTTCTCAAGAGTAAGAGCTTTTGATATGACTCTGAAGAGGGGGGTTTGGAGCCTGGAGCAGTCTCCAGGTGCATCCTCGGGGAAGATGAGGAAGCCTGCGCAAGCAAGCCACGAGCAACCTCAGAAACGTTTCTCCTGGGACACGTGTTGAGTGAATTTTTCTAACAACAGTTATTTTTGAGAGGCTCGTTACCAATGTTACTAAGCAAACCTGGCAGTTCCCCTTCCTCTGCTGCAGATCTGCAGGGAGCAGTTTTAACGTGGTGCACCCAGGGGTGCGATGCACGGCAAAGTTCTAACCCTGGGTGGATGGTGGACCACAGCCGTCCTTGGCTCAGTAGCAGGACCAAACCAGCAGACTGGAGTATCAGCAGTGCAGGTGAGTTGTGTGGAAGCATTTTCCTGCATCGTGTATAACTGAACTGCTGGAGTCCCAGCCGTGTGGCGGTGGTGGCTCAGAAGCAATAACTGGAGCAGACTTCTCATGGAAGACAATTGCACAAGTCATTTAAGCTGGAGGAGGCAGAAATGACCTAAAGCACAGGCAAATCTACCTGGGAGAGTATCACTGTGTATTTGCCTGGTCCTCATGGTCTTTCCCTAAACATACACCCCTGTTATAAACCATAACTGGCAGAGATGCTTCCAGAGCCATTGCTGTTAAACAGGACCCTAGGCTAAGCAGATCTGAGTAAAGAATTGCTTTCTGTCG
>VZTQ01008640.1:260814-333538 GCA_013400755.1 Pelecanoides urinatrix | reverse complement strand
GGGTGGCGCGGGGGGGGTGGGGGGGATGCTGGAAGCGGGGGGATGCTGGGGGGCAGGGAGGGGTACCCGGCAGGGAGATCGACACCGCGTGTGGTGGTGGCAGAGCAGCGGGTCATCCGTGCTCCTCGTCCCCAGGGCTGGGCAGCTGCCAGAAGAAGGCTGACCACCGCTGGACTTCCCGGTAAAAATAACTCCACGGCATAAACTTTCACAGGAGGAAGGGTAGAGAGCAGCCGGGGGTCTGACTCCCTCCCCTCCGCCACTTCAGCAAACATCTGCCTGGGCCAGCGTGACTCAGCAGAGGCTGGGGGCAAGCAGGGGGGGACGACTTAGGTTGACACTGGTAAAACCCAGGGGAAGTTTTTGGGGTTGAAAGGAAAACAAACACTAAACTGATTCACAGAGGTCCTCTTGCTCACTGATCATTTGCATAAGAGCAGCAACAATGGTGGAAGGGGAAAGAAACAGAGGAGGCGATGAGCACGCCTTTCCCGAGAGGAGTGGGGGAAGACGGCCTTGCCCCGGGCGGTGATGCTGTTTGACTTTGTGGTATTTCTTTTGTTTTCCCTCCGTGCCCCAGCCACCCAGCAGGATGGGGCCTGGCTGGCTATGTGGCGTTGGCGTGAGCCCGTTTGCTTTGCTGGGGCGTGGTGGGAGCTGCTTTCCCACACCAGCCGCCACGCTGGCGGCTGCTGCCCCTCTTCCCGGTGGGGGCTGTCTGATCCCATACTCACCAGAGCGACTGCAAGCCACGGGGTGGGAAAGGAGGACCCGCATGTCCCCGGCTGCCATTTCCACCTTCCCACCAAGATTTTTTCCCTGGACGGTGCTGGCTGTGCTTCTCCTCCCCGTGATCTGCCATCGGTTGCAGTCACCAGCCGGAGGGTGCAGCCGGCAGGTTGCAGGGGTTGCCCTTGGCCATCGTAGGGTGAGGTTGCAACCACGCAGCCACCCTGCCAAGCAGGGAGATACGGTGCCCACCCTGGCACCGTGAGCACACCGCGCTCACCAGCTCCTCTGCAGGATGCGGTGGCGATGCTGTCTCCGTTCGGTGTTTCCCGGGTCATGCAAGCGGTTGATTCCTTCACCCTGCCAAAGCTTGCTTGTGCGGTGGCGCTGGGAGGAGAAGCCAGTAGTTTTCCACTACCCCCAGCATCGGGAGGCACAGAGCAAGCACTGAAAACCTGGCGAGGCTCCACGGCAGGTTCACACCTATTGCTTTCGCAAGACGTGCAATGATAAAAACCCCGAAAGGCAAAGAAAGGCCATTGCTCTGATTCACTTAGCGTGCTGCAAGCTGTCTTGTTTCGTTCCCTCTCTTCTTTTTCCTTTGCTTCCCCCATTTTGGGAGAGGGGAGGGGGGCATTTCGTGTTCCCAGGCTATTTCAGGCAATCGCAGCATGAGTGTCTCAGGTAGCCTGACCCTGACACCCCGCTCCTGTCCCAGCACTCGCAGCGAGCCCAGGATCTGCATATTGGCTGTGACACTTCCTAATTGCTCAAGATGGATCGCTTAAGAAAAAGCCTTCCATATGGTCCACAGGATTTAATTTTTTTATATTTTTTTTCCCCCCCTTGCTTCTACAACTGTTACAGGAAAAGATATTTTTCCCCCTGTTTGACATATATGTAATCTTCTTCTGATACACAAATGCCAGATGGCACTGCAAAAAGATAATAAATGTGTCTGCAGCCTTCGACAGTTAAGTCTGGGAACCTTGAAAATGGCTACAGAGGAGCTGGGAGTGGCTGGGCTCAGGGGTTTTTTTGGATGGTTGTTGAAGATGGAGCATGTCACCAAGGGCGGGTAGGGGAACCTTGGGAATGCTCCGCGCCTGCCCCATGCCCAAGCCCTGCCGGGCATCCCGGTCTGGGATTTGCACCGCGCTGCTCTCAGCGGTGAGAAAACCTGAGGAAACCCAAACGGCGGAGGGATGCTGTTCTCAAAACCACCTCTGGGAAGAGGCCCTGAGATGCAATGAGCAACAGGGAAAGCAAACTCCAGAAACCCGATGACAGAAAGCTCGTTGCAGTCGATGGGCTGGGTTTGGACTGACTTTGGATCGGGTACCCGATCCAAAGTCAGTCCAAACCCAGCCCATCGACTGCAACGAGCTTTCTGAACACAGTCCCGCCTGCTACAAGGCGGGCAGCAAGGGTGAGCAAGGCAGTCTTTAATTTGGTCAGGAGCACCACCTCGTCACCATATTACTGTATGTAAATGTTGCTTAACATTAATCTGCTAACACGCTTTCTCTAATTACGGGGATGAAAAATGACTGTCGTCTTGCTTTGTGCTCTGGGATAACCTTGGAAACGCGGTCTGTCACCGCAGCAAGGAATTTCCTCCCGAAACCTTTGTTTAATAAACAGATATGAGAGCAATCAGGTTGCAAAGCGCTTTCCTGGAAAAGGGCAGATTAATTTTTTTTCTCTGCTGAAGCTGTGGGGGGAAGGGAGGCCGTCTGCCTTCACACGTTAAACTCCTTTTCACGCTGGGTGCGGTGACTTGCTCCCGATGCCGAAGAGCGGATGGGCTTTCCTGCCGAGGCAGCTCAACCTCGTTGGGACCAACCTCGCTGCCAGCTTGCTGCAGGGCCACAGCGGTCCTTTCACCAGCAGACCCCTCCGGCTGCTTCATTTCCCCCCACTGGGCTTTGTCCCTTCCCTACTGTCCATGGGGGATGCAGGCAGGGATGAGGCAGGACCTCCCCGTCTGTGCTCCGTTACACGTCCCCCTGCTGAAGCATCCCATCGTTTCCTTCTTTTATCTCTAGCAAACACCTTCCAGAGCCACCTGCCTCCACCAGCCCTCGTGCCGTAGCTGATGGTCTCCACGAACCCATTTTTTAGGAGAAGGAATGGTTTCCAGCCATGTCTCAGGACCAGCAGCACGCGTCGCCTTTTCCATGATGCTCACTTTGGGCAGAGCACACCTTCAGTGACCTCGGCTCAGCATCGTGCCGCCTGCATTGAGCACAGATTGCACTAGGGACCTCCAGAGGTCCTTCCCGGTCAAAATATCACAGCTGGTGACCACAAATCCATTGCGGAGGGTGCCTGGGACATCAGCAGTGGGAAAGGCTGCCTGACTCTTTGGCCGGCCGCCGTCGCTCCGCAGTCCCATCAAGGAATTTTCCACAGCCTTTGTACAGATAATCAATCACACCATCCCCAGACAAGCTGATGGCCGGTGCATAAGGTTATGCAATTGTTTTTTAAAAGCTTTGCCATAAAATGCAAGCTATATGGGAGGCGGAAGGGCAGGTAAACCTGCTTGTGCATGAGGAAATTTAACTGGCATTGCTTTTATTATGCCTAGTCCAGAATAACTGCCCGTGCAGGCACACTTTTTCTAGAGCAAGGGTTTAGCCTTATGCACCTGATGTGATCTCACTGATGGGGAGGTGTTGAGCAGAGAGGCATGGGATGTGCCCGAACATGGGGCTGCAGCCCTTCCCAGGGGGGAGGAGGTCTCCCCGCGCAGCTGCACGTGTGCTGGCGGAGGTTGGCTCTTTGGTATCACCTGAGACGACCTTGGAAACCACGTAGCTTTCCTGCAGAACGGAGCAGGTTTGGACATCGCTGCAAGTTCACGGGTGCCCTTCCTAGCCTGTGCAGGGCAAGTTTGCTAGACATCTGCATCTGTCGGAGGGCGACCGTATCTCTCCAGCTTCCCACCAGCTGCTGCCATCAGTTCTGCTTCGAGTTATGCATTTTCCTGCTGGTTTTTTTGATAGCTGCACCTCTCCTGGTGCTCCACGGTTGAAGCGAGGGGTCCTCTGCCGCAGGGTCATTGCGCCCCGATGCTGGATATGAACCCTGAAGGCTCTCTAGACCAACCAAATATGAGAGGAAATGGAAAAAGGAGTGAAGCCCCAGAATGACATTGCCTGTTTCCCTGTAAATACTCGGTGCCATCACTCTTCCCATCATTTGCCAGGAAGCCCCGAACTGCTTTCAAACTTCATTTTTAACAGAAAAGGTGGGAGATTGCCACAAATAGCATTCTTCCTGCCTATGGGCACGTAAGGCAGGGAGGAAATATTTGCTGGCTGACCCGCAGCCGGCAACATCTGGGCTTTCCCAGAGGCAGCTGACAAGGTTTGCCAAGGAGACCTTGGGCAGACGTGCTGCTGATTCAGGAAAGGTCCAACCGTGGGTGTTTTACGGGTGCTTGCAGAGCGCTGCTGCAGATCCTGCACTCTCACAGGGTTAAACAACAGCAAGAACACTGGGAAAATGTTAGTGTCGCTTATATCAGCTAAAGAGCTGTTGAGACAGCAAAGCGGTTATTAGATTTGTCCCTAACATTTATTAAGTCCGTGTGTGTCTCTGAGATGTTCGTGCTGCTCCTCTGTGTATCTTTGGGCATGTCAGCTATACCAAGGCATTTCCAATTATCCCGTCACCTACCAGATAAGGTGGTCTCAAATAGTTTTTTTTTTTAATTTCTTGGGGGAAAAAAAAAAAACAAAGGAGAAAAGAAGCAGCTCAGCGTATTTTAAATGGCCTTTGAATAGCAAATGCAAACTCTGTTTCATCTCAGGAAGCCAAAGGAGAGCACATACACGCGCGTGTGTGTGCTCACAAATGTGCGTGCATGCCAACACCACCCTGGGCGGATAACACTCCATCACACCCTCCTGCTCTATTTTTGACATTTCTTCTTGGGCCCTGCAGAGAGTTTTGCAGACAAAGAAGAAAGAGATAAATTTGGGACCCTTTTAGGGTTGGTGTTTTTTCTTTTTTCCTGCAGTGCTTCTGACAGTCAAAATATGTGTGCGGTGGTGCAACGAGTGGGCAGTGAAGTTGGCTCTTTGTGCAGAATTTCGCTAGGATTTCTGCTCTGTGTGCCCTCCCTGCTTCCCCAGGCTTGTAGGCTTTGCCATGTGCAGAAATGAGGAGGGGAAGGTGCATGCAGCTCTGTTTCGCTGACCTGTGTCTTGGGTGACCTGGGGTTTCCAGCTTGCTTAAGGAGCGCAGAAGTGCCTGAGGCTCGATTTCAAAAGGCATTTCATTTCTAACAGGCAGGTGAATATGGTGCTTAACTTCCAGTGAGATCTAACTAACCGGTCTAAGTGCCTTTACAGTTCTCACTGGGCGCCTATCTATATCTTTAGGTAGAGCAATACGGGGGGAAATGTGGCTTTTAATAGCTTGTGAGTCACGGCGAGGCATGCCTGCGCTGCAGGCGAGCAGCTGCGGCTGTTGCACGGCAGAGACAGACCCAGGCGACTTTTAAACGCTCCCACACCACCAGCCGTCTAGCCGGGACCAGCCCGGGCAAACCTGCCCTGCTTCCACGGCATCGGGGAGCAAGGCGCAGGAGCATCCCGCAATGCAAAGGCTAGCAGGTCGGCCTCAGGCTATTAAAAAAAAAAAAAGATTGATATACCAGCGTTGCCTTTGGTTTGCCCTCCCCGCGAACGCCTGTTCCCTGGGAAAGCCACGAGCTGAACTCAACGGAGGCGCAACGCTGCGGGGACGGGGCTGGAATCGGCAGCAAAAATACTCAGCTGACCAACTATGACAAGAATGAGCGGGTTTAAATTACAGCAGGAAGGATTTTGGTCAGACATCAGGAAACACTTTCTACCGGTAGGAAAAGTGAAGCACCAGCTACAGAAAACAGCATTGAGTATGTCGCAGAAACCAACAGTCTCTGAAAGGGAAACTGGGAGGTGCCTGGTGTGGTGGTGAGGTTAGTCATGGCATGAGGAGATTGATGTGCAGCTGTGGCTGAGCTCACCCCTGCAGACGGGCTCTGAAGCACTTTTGTGTGTATTATTCAGTGTTATTCGGCACGAAGCTGGAGATGGAGACCCTGGATGGGCTGCTGTGTCTCATACAGAAAAGAAACAGAAAGTGCCCTGGATGGGGATGGGGATGGGGATGGAGGAGGAGATGGTGGTGGGGATGGGGATGGAGATGAAGATGGGGATAGGGATGGAGATGGAGATGGAGATGGTGGTGGAGATGGGGATGGAAATGGAGATGGGGATGGGGATGGGGATGGGGATGGAGATGGGGATGGAGATGGAGATGGAGATGGAGATGAGGAATGGGATGGAGATGGGGATGGGGATAGAGATGGGGATGGAGATGGAGATGAGGATGGAGATGGAGATGAGGAATGGGATGGAGATGGGGATGGGGATAGAGATGGGGATGGAGATGGATGCGGATGGAGATGGGGATGGGGATGGGAATGGAGATGGGACTGGGGCTGGAGATGGGGATGGGGATGGGACACAAAAGCATGACTGTAAGGCCTGGGGGAACACAGCTCGGTTCCCAGCTCTGCTGCACTTCCCACATGACCCAAGCAAACCCCTCAGCCTCGCTCCACATCCTTTGCCCATCTCTGCACCGGTGTTCTGAGCACTGGCCTCCCTTGCAGTGTCATTGTACATCAAATGAGCTGTGTAAAGCCTGTAGCAAACAAGCCTTACAGAGATATTTGCTATTATTCCTGATTGTGTAGACCCCAGGGTGACCAATTATCATATTTCCCTGTGATCAAAATGTTAGTGGTGATCATAAAGGATGCCTTAGGATTTCAGACAGATACAGACTCTTTTAACAGCATTTATTTCTGAAGAACCATCATCTTTACTCTCTCTCATGACAGCTGGTTTTTGAGTCATGGTTGCAATTACTTTGCCTCTGTAATTCCATCTTCCCCACACTCTTCCTGGCTTCAGAGCCGCTGGAGGATGGTCACCTGTGTGGAGCCGTGCATGAAAATTGGATCCCAGCTGCAGGCAAGGCTAGGAGGAAGTGAACGTGGAATATTTCAATTTAAAGTGTGTTTATTGTGCATTCTGTCACTGATTTGATGTAAAAAAATTTGCATGCAAATGACAGCAGATTTGCATCTCTCCTTTCATTGACTGCAGATGTTGAAAAAAATATATTTGAGGGGTTTTTTTTTAAGCTTTCAAAACATCTTAGTGGAGATTTTGGCGGCTGCCCTATTAACGCATCTATGTAAATATGCTGACCTCTCCTGAAAACAGCAGGCTGACGCCAGGACATTTATGCAGAGATGTTTGCTGCAGCGCTCTGCAGTCTTTGCCTTCCTAAGATTTCCGGCATCATTTTGGAAAAATGTGGTGCTGACATGGAACCGTGTCTCTTATAAAAATGGATTTTTTACATGGAAACACTTGGAAGGATTTTTCTGAGTACCGTGAGGATGCTAGCTGGTTTTTATAGCAGTTATAACGGGTTGAAGAAAATTCTAAGCAAGGTTCTAAGCAATCGGGAGGCATCCAGAGAGTTTTGGAGGCATCTTCTTCCACAGACAGTAGCGGGCACCAAGATCAAGGCAGCCTTGGGCAACAGTGGACTGAAATTGCTTGTCTTCCCCTTGAGCTGGGCAGGTGGTTGAGCACATCTTTGGCAGCAGAGGGGACGGGATGGGACCTGCCCGGGGGGATGCCGGCTCTGCAGGGCTCCCCGGTCCAGCCCGTGCCCGGAGCAGGGCTGCCTCCGGAGACCAGTGACTGCAGTTCCTGCATTGTATGCAGAGCAGATATATACACCCTTCCTTTGTTTTCTGGGCAGCCCTCATTTGCCGAAAACCTGGGCCTGCTTATCAGAGGACTGGTGCATATTTACATACACGCTGTGTACACAAAATTATCCAGTGGAGTGCTCTGCTTTGCCTATGCTGTAAGAGCTCCCAGAGCAAATCTGCAGCCCCAGCAGGACCGATGAACAGGGTGCGTGGTGGGTCCTGAAAACCATTCAACCAGTAGCTGTTTTCCTCTCCTAATCTCCTGAGTGATGAGTTGAAAATTTAGCCTCTCGCTTGACTTGATTTATTCGTCACCTGGGCTTCAACCCCTGTGCAGGAATCAAGGACTGACTTTCTCTCCTGTCAAGGTATTTTTTGACCAGGGAAGCTAGAAAAATTACCAAAGGGAAAACAAAACAACACAACCAGAAAACATAAAGAGGAACAAGGCAGCTAATGAACCAAGCTTTGCTGAGGTTGCTGCAACTCTACAAAAAATTGGCAAAAAAGTTACTCTTCTAAAGCTGCCAGGTTTAAATAAGTTGCTATCTGTGTAGAGATTTTTTTTAACGTTAGCTCTGCATCTGTCTTCAGCTAAGAGATATAAATAGATTTATACCTTTCTCTGTATGTATATGATTTTATATATAGATGTGAGTGCGCATTAAGTGTATGCACGTGTATGTGTATATGAAATATGCACATTCGCTAGATAGAGCCATCCATCTATCAAATTATTGGCCTATCTTGGGCTCATTTGAGAAAGGGTTTAAAAGGAATTGCCTAAATACATAATACATGCTGGGTTTTTTTCTTTTTAAGAGATGAATCAAGTCAAATGCTATGATATAAATTTTTAATACCCCTATGACCTGATTTTTTTTCCTCTTGTGCAAAGAAGTTAACAATACGAAATGTCTTTCTGTTGTCTCTAATCATGGGTTGATTTGATAAGCTGTAATTATTATTCATGTTTGAGATCTGCAGCTAGGGAGATGCAGGAGGTGTGGGGACCATTGGGATGTTTAAGTTTATTATTATTTATTACTGCTATGAATAAAAGAATAATGATTTCAGAGATTCTGCCAAGTAGCTCAGGCTGCAAATTTAACCCATTTAAAAACTGTTGCAATCCATTTGCATGTGATGGATTCTGGGTCTCTTTAATCACATTTTTTGGTTCCTTACTCCATTGGAGGGGTTGGGAAACTGGAAGAAATGGAAGGAATGATTTTTGTAGGCCCTACCAAAACGCATTGTGTTTGTTGTTTGACCTTGGACACAGTGTCTCCTTAGGAATAGTGGAAGAAGACTGTGCAAGGAGCAGTCATGTCACAGCTGCTGTTGTGGTTATTACTTTTCGTCATCTTACCAGATACAGCGTTCAAAGGCATGTGGTGAGCAGAGAGAGAGTTTTTAACCCCATTATTATGGATATCCAGTGCTTTACAAGTGTCTTGGCAAAAGCAAAGGGAATTGTTAGGTGGGAAACAGCAAACGGCATCTTCAATTCAAGAGTAATATGTCCTTGTGTTCATTTCAGCACTGGTCCTCGTGTCCAAACCCATAAATCTTTGGCCATCTCGGAAGTGTCAGTGTCCTTGAAAACGTCCCAGTGGCTGCACAGAGTCAGACTGAACATCCCGAAGGTTGTTTTTAAGCTTCTGAGATGTCTATTGAAAAAAGAGGATGCATGTAAGATGGACGCTTAGCAAGGTGCTGGGAGTGGTGGTGAACGGCTCGGTTAGTTGTGATTTAGAGAAAGGAGAAAGTGGAGAAGGCGGACCCTGTCTTGCTGCGGGGGCTTTGCTGTAAATACAGAGCCACTTTCATTGATGATGGCCCAAGGCCCCCACACCTTTTCAGGGAGGGAGTGGTGAAGGTCAGCTCATCCTGGGTCAGGTTTGGTGTGCACCACTGCAAAGCCCTTCATTGCACACTCTCTTGTGCTAGAGAGGTATCTTTCAGATCTGGAACCAGCATGGCACCATCCAAGGAAGAAAACAAATGTGTTTGTAGGCTACTGATTCATCTTTCAAGTGATGTAAGTGCTTTGGGCTGCTCCATTTAAAGCCTTTGACAACTGTGGGTGTATGGGTGCAAATACATTGCTTATTTGTTCCTCTTACTCTCCTGGAGTCAAAGCCAGAATTACCTTCAGTCATTACTCTCTCCTGTCTTCATAAGTATAGACTATCCTTGAAAGAGAAATGAATGCATCTAAGTAACATCCCTTCTGAAAAATGTGGGTGTAGATTCCAGGAAAAGATGCTTTCATAAAACTCATAGTTGTAGGCGGCTTAGCTGCGTGATGGCCAGAAACACCAGAAGGAAGAGATCTGCAGCCAGAGGCCATGGCTTGAAAAATACATGATCGATTACAAGCCTGAAATGTCACTCTGTGGAAAGAAGAAAATCAGGGTGATGCTCACGGGGAGCAGCCCGTGCAGCTGCCCACGGCTCGCAGTGGAAATCAACTCCTGAGCCTGCCTGAGCAGGCATTGGTGTCTCTTGCGGAAACTCTGGTACCCAGTTTCTACCCAAAGGTCTGTTGGTTGGTGGAAATGTTGAAGATGGTAATAAGGGGCTGGGAGGGTCAGTGAGACTTTAGGGATGTTGCAGGGCGGGTAAGAAAAGCTATGGCATTTTGGTGTCATTTTCCCTATTCTCAGTTTCAGGAAGTTGATCTTCTCTGTAACGTACTCAGAGGCAAGGAATTAATCTCAGAACGTAAAATATACAGATCCCTTCCAAACAACCACATTTTAAATGAAACCAGAGTCCCCTTATGTTGCAGCTTACCATCTCTCCATCTTCAAGTGTTTTGCATGTTAAAGGAGAACTTGAATTTAAGGTTGTCCACACCAACATGACCTCCAACAAATTACGTGTCCTGGATCCCTCTTTTCCCGTGAAGGCTATGCCAGACTTCATGTCTATTAGCTCTCTGGTCCTTGCATGTTTTCCCATCCACCTTTTTAAGCTGCAGTCTCAATATCTTTTCCTTCCTTTCTTTTACCAGTGCTGAAGTTTGAAGACATGAGCCACAACGTATGCCATTGTCCCTTCCTAGAGATGAAAAAAGTATATTGTTATGCTCCAAATGTGATACTTTTTTTCCCCATTAAATGTTTTCTAGCTGCATAGACCAACCATCTGTTTCTCTTTCTCTCTTCCATCATTCAATTCTTTGCACGTTATTCAAATTAATTATCAATTAAGAACCGGAAAGACTGGATTATCAAATTACAAAATGGTAAGATGGTCAAAGTAACACAGCACCTTATTAAAAGCCTCCAGATATTTAATAAGACAATAAATTCCTGATCTTTTGTTCTAAAGATGAACCTTCAGCCCAATAAATGAAAACAGAGTGACATGTATCTCTTCTTGGTCATTTATTTATGAACATAGGAAATGACATTGACTAACCCCCTTTCCATTCCAGATTTCAGATTGCAATCTTCTCCTCTCAGATGTCAAACTAACCCAGATAATAAAACAGCTTGAGTCTCAAGACATTCCCCAGAGAGCTAAGAAAGTTCTCTGTTACTTTTTTGTGCTAAAGTGAATCTGGTTTATAAGGCATGAAATTAGCTGTCCTTTAGCTCTGTGGTTATCCTGAGAAGAGGAGGGGGTCTGGTTTTGGGTCGAAAGCGGAGCAGCAGTGCTGGCTGCTGTGCCCTTGGGCAGCCGTCGGAGCCTGCAGTTGGACCATCTTTCAACACCCCTCCGTCGAGCGGAGCTCAGAGAGGGAAATTTATGAGGCTTGGCAGTAGGGTTGGCATGCAGGGTGTGCCCGGGGAAGATGAGGATGGAGGAGAGCTGATTGTGCCCTGTGTGATACCTGAGAGATTCTGGCTTTGACCATCTGTACAGTCTGATGTGCCTAAACCTTTCCCGCAGTAATCCCTCCGGCTGCTTGGCCTCCTCTTGTATATACAACTACATCACGTGGTCGCAAAGGTGGTGGCTCATCCTCAGCCGTGAAAGCAAAGATTACCCAAAATTAAGGGCTGGAAAGGGCCGGAAGAGATCACGTTGTCTGGCTGTGAGCCCCAGGGAATCAAGTCCACCTACCCCTCTCTTGGTGACCAGGCTGCCACCTCTAATAATTTGGTGGCTTTCATTTTCAACTGCAATTTTCCTGACGGGACTTGAGGGCAGCTTTGCAACTGTGCCAAGAGCACAGATGCCCTCTATGCCCCCTTTGCTCTGGGGAAGCATCCTTAAGGGGCTGCAGCTTCAGTCAGTTGGGGCCCTCAGGTCTGCAGCAGCCAAGAGTAAAGTTGTGTAATTAACACAAACGCTCGTCGCCATTTCGTGCAGTTCCTGACGACGACTCATTTGCTTCGATATTATCCCCATTCTTTTTTCTCCTTCCTCCATCACCCCCCGCCCCCAACCCAAATTCGTCAGAGCCTCGTAGCCATCGCAGCCTGCAAAGCATCCTCTTCACATTCTCCTAACGCAATTGCACATCATTAAGCGGTACATTTACATGTCAGACTAAACCCACTGTCCAAGCTGCTCGTTCTGCTTTGTGCAGCACTGTGCCAGGCGTCCTCCAGAAAGGATGCAAATCATGGCACAGAAAACATATTACGAGTGGCATGCAAGATCTGTGCCCACTTTGCCCATTGTGTCAAGAAAACAGAAATGCTTGTCAAAATAGCAGCTCGAGTAGGAGCTCGTGGCTTCTGGAGGAATAAAAGAACCATGTTGGCAAGCACAGGACTAGACAGGCAGATGTCCTCCTCTCCACCCACTAGAATTTTATTGGCAATTGAGTTAACAACCTCTTTGCATATGAAAGTAACGGAGAGGCGCTGCTGCGGCCTCGCTGGCAGGAGACTTGGCTGCAAAACCAGTGAGACATTTGACAAGGAAGCAATATGTTAGCAACATCTCTTCATCCATGTTATCAGGGCCAAATTGCCACGGCACTTGCAGCCATGTGGAGGCATTAGATGCAAAGTGTTAGACGCCCTGCCATTCTTCTTCATCATTTTCTCCTTTCTCTTATCCCTTTTTCAGAGCAGCCTGGTCCTGACACTTCTCTTCAAGTGGCTTTGGAGCCAATCCTGCCTTGTGCTGCTGTATATCCTTAGAAAATAGGTTGCCAGGTGCTGAACACCCACATTTTGAAATGATGGCTCATGGTAATAAATGGTTCTAGGATTTTTTCTTTGGTATTTGTTTGTGAAGGGTTTTTTTTAATTTTTTTTTTCTTTTTCTGTAGAAGCAATTGCATTTTCAAGCTTTTCTTTAAGAGGTCACATTTCCAAGCTGATGAATGGGAGGAATACAGACTGGCAAAGCGTCTCTCCCCGTTGAATCCTTACAACAGAATTTGTACCCCATAGCATTTGTCCCCATACTCTTCAGATTTGCAGACTCCCTGAGCATCTGCAGCGGAAAAGCAGACTTCCCTGTAGCGGGTTGACAATAACCTTGCAGCATCAAGCTATATTTCATGGGTCTCTAGATACTGCGGGGTATCCAAACATGCCTGTGGACCCCCAATAGAAGGTGTCGAAGAGAAATCCAGAGAGGTCTGTACAGGCAGAGGAGCATAATCAAGTCGGCAGTCTTGGGGTCATTTTGGGGGACCCTGATGAGCTGCAGCCTGCAGCAGAAGCTCTGCCCTTGTGTTTACCAGGGAGAGAGGGAGGGATGGGGAATACTGTAGGAAACCTGCCCAGTCTCCCACCCAGCCATCGAGCCCTCCCTCAAAAACCAAGCCCAACAATGCAGCAAGGCTTTGCAACAGACTTGTTTTCTCACCGGTTCCTTCCCACTCTCTTTTCAGGCTCATTGGGTTTAATAAGCCATTGCAAACTGCCAGGGTCACATTCTGCTCTCTGTACAGCTTGGAGGTGAACAACTCTCCCATTAAGCATCAAGGGATTATGGAAGACTCCTGTATGGAGCTAAAGAATGAAACTGTAGCAGGGAAGCTGGAGGTGATCAGGTTTGCCCATCGCCCTTCTGCATTGTCTCAGCGACTACCCCCAGGCCCAGACAGTCCGTGTCCCCGGAGATCTTGGCACTGCTCACTGTCCATGGGGACACTGTGAGCTCTCGCTAGGCTGGCCCCGTATCTTCTTGTGTTTTCCTTTTTCCACTCCCCAATGCCTTCTTCATGGTATTCCCATGTAAGCCTTTCCTTGCTGCGCCNCTATGATTCTATGATTTTATGTCTACCACTACAACACATGCCCTGGGTATTTTTCCAGGGTAAAAAGTGCTACCACAGTTTCACATTTTGTCTTCGCTTTTTCCTATTCTGTGCAATACTCAACAGAGTACATAGGTATTTGCTGTTGTGTTTCTCTTGTGTTGTCACGGACATTTCCAGTCTAGGATCCAGGAGCACAGGACCAGACACACACAGCACAATTCTCCTTTTTCTGCTGTATAAATTGCAGTCATGACCTGAAATACTTGTCATCCCTCAGCATGGGGACACCAACTTGCTCACCCGGAGGTTACTCCACTCTCAAAACAAGGCTGGAAAGGGTCCATCAGAGATGTTCCCGCCGCTCTGCATGTTAACATGTTTCTGCCTCAGGCTGGAAAGGAAATAATCATTTACTTCAAACCTCCAGACAAATGTAGAGCACCAGGGCCAGATTTAGCTGCAGTAGCTATGGCTTTCCCTGGTCTCTGTCAAAAGTATAGCTGGCTCCTACAGCTGCAACCTGGCTTGGGGTATGTTTAAGGAGAGCACCATAGGAGNATGGAGCTAAAGAATGAAACTGTAGCAGGGAAGCTGGAGGTGATCAGGTTTGCCCATCGCCCTTCTGCATTGTCTCAGCGACTACCCCCAGGCCCAGACAGTCCGTGTCCCCGGAGATCTTGGCACTGCTCACTGTCCATGGGGACACCGTGAGCTCTCGCTAGGCTGGCCCCGTATCTTCTTGTGTTTTCCTTTTTCCACTCCCCAATGCCTTCTTCATGGTATTCCCATGTAAGCCTTTCCTTGCTGCGCCCCTGGATGCTTCCTTCAGTGTTAATTGGAGAATGTTTCTCAATCCCCGTGCAACACTTTGCCCTACATGGGAAAATGCCCGATGAATTTTATAACCGGAGATGTTGCCCCTTGAGTTGCTGGTGAAGCCATCCCAATGCATTGCATAGCCATGTATGGCTATGCANGGAGCACAGGACCAGACACACACAGCACAATTCTCCTTTTTCTGCTGTATAAATTGCAGTCATGACCTGAAATACTTGTCATCCCTCAGCATGGGGACACCAACTTGCTCACCCGGAGGTTACTCCACTCTCAAAACAAGGCTGGAAAGGGTCCATCAGAGATGTTCCCGCCGCTCTGCATGTTAACATGTTTCTGCCTCAGGCTGGAAAGGAAATAATCATTTACTTCAAACCTCCAGACAAATGTAGAGCACCAGGGCCAGATTTAGCTGCAGTAGCTATGGCTTTCCCTGGTCTCTGTCAAAAGTATAGCTGGCTCCTACAGCTGCAACCTGGCTTGGGGTATGTTTAAGGAGAGCACCGTAGGAGGAGGGGGCACTGAATAGGTGAGAAATACCATGTCATCTGAGACTACAGCAGCTATGTGGGAGGGTTTTGTGCTGAAGTCTAATGCGGGAGAACATTTGCTCCTCGTATTTTCCCCTGCAGATGAGATCCTTAGAGAGGACTGTGATTCTCTGCTTTCTCTCAATGGTTTTCCATCAGTGAAACATCTGTTAGTGTTTGGAGAGGTTTCCTTGTGGCACAGGTCTGTGGTAGAAGCTGAAGCATGGAGCTGTTTCCCAAAAATACAGCTCCCATCACATTTCTCTAAGATGAGTCCACACAGCTGTGTGGGTAACCCTGAACATGTGAATCAACACCAACAGACACACCGGTGGCTGCCCACATCTGTAGAGATCTGAAACACCGGCACCAAGAGCTGTGAACTTCCCCTATGACGTGAAGATGAAGAGGTGGTCCTTCTTTGCACAGGTCCACCTTGCCCATGCAGGATCTGTGGGACAACACACAGGTGAGCAGGGACGATTACACCTCTTTCACCTCACCCAGATATTCCTAATGGGATCAATGGGACTACAATGAGTTCTCACCTCCGGAGGACCCATAGTGTTGCGTCAACTGTCCCCAAATGCTGGTTGTTTAAAACGCTTTTGAAAGCCAGACTTTGGCTCCAAAGCCACTTCAGTGGTTTTTGAAATGGCATCTTCCCTCTATTGCAGTGGTTTGGAGAGGTTGTTATCCCAGTGGGGCACACCGTCACTCCGCCAAGGTGCTTAAACATTGAACAGCCAAATTCTGGGAATACCGAAAGGTCACTTGAGTAAGTCTGCTCTAGGATATGGAGACAAGTCTCTGGTCTCTCCCATTATTACCTTAGTTCTCTGCCATGCTGCTTTTCACAGTGTAGACCGCATCATGAAACACATGAAACACAAGAGTGTTTGGAAGTTTGCTGTTGACTTCCCATGACCAGTCAAACCCCCCAAAACAAGCAAGGAAACCTCATTTTCCACTTCCCAACCCTCCATCACAACGCCGCGCACCTCCTAATGGCCTGCATTCAACCAGAACTTCTCATCAGCTCCTGAAGGAAGGCAGCTGTTAGAGCACTCAGCGTTGCTGTGTTCAATCACAACATCAGAAAAATGCATAAAATAACAAAAGCAAATTGCAAGGTCTTCGACGTTGCCTGAAAAAGAAAGGCTTCTGTCATGGAAAGCCATGCTCTCCATGAGCATTTCTGTATTCAATCTTCTGCTTGACAATTTATTCCAAGTATCAAAGGCTCGTGTCTCCTGATAATTCCTTCTGGTCAGGGAATAAGCATCTGCTCTCTCTGATTGCAAGTCGCTTCTCTCATGCAAAGCTTGATTGAGACATGCATGTCAAGGTCAGCAATGAGCCTCAGCTTGTCTTGTTCATCTGAAGAAAAAAAAAAAACAAACCAAGCAGCAGAAAAAGAGATAATAACATGCCTTTAAAACGGACATGGGTAATGTGTCTTTGGTCATGAGTAATTATGATGTAAAGAAGAGTCACCTGTAGCATTCCAATGAATTAATTACTCATTAGTCATTAGGTTTACATATTTTTGCTGGAAAGGGATGGAGATACTTGGATGGAAAGTGGCCTATTTGAAAGGCTGGGAAGATTAAAGGTTTAGAGAGAGGAGGATGAAAACGGTGTGATTGGAGCATAAAAATAGAGTATTGCAACCAAAGTAAAGCACTCAATTATCAACAGGACCCCATGCAGATCGTTGGTCAAGAACAGCTTTCCACAAACATCAGCTGCCTTCAAAATGCTTGGAGGTGACATGGCTGCAAAGTATTTTGGCCTCTGGGGCTGTAAAAACCTGGGGTCTGCCAGTTTACTCATCTGCTGCTTGCAAGACTGTAAAAAGAAACTTGAAGAATCATCACCTGCCTTGCAAAATATCCAGTCCTGATGTGTTTGCTAGGTGGAACCTTTTCTTTCCTGCTTTTGGGCTTTCACCTCTGCAGGCCGTTCCACAGTCATTTCCAATGACAAGCATCCCCCCCCTGCCCCCCCCCGCCAAAAAAGCACACACCAGGCTTTCCGTGTCAAATCGGCGATAAAGCTCTCGGGGAAACAATTTCCTCCGTGACATTTGTAAAGGGAAATTCTGCCCGGAAGGAAGCACTGGCAGGGTGAGTTCCTGCACAGCCCCAAATGCAATGAGCTGTTTAAATTGCTTGATGCAGTGGGCAGGCCCATCACAACCATCCTAGAGGGGGGAAAAAAGGCATTTCTGAAATACTTATCTTTTTTTAAAATACACTTTTCTTCTTTTTCTCACATAAAACGATGTCTCTGATGGACTCCGAACAGAGCGTGGGCTGAACTCCATCCTCTTTCATCTGGATCCTGGAGGCGTTCTCACCCCCGCTCCCTCCACCTCCACACCCGATGTCCTTGCCAAGCGCATGGGGAAGAAGCTCCAATCTTGGAGCACAACAGCACACACCCTGAAGCTAGCTAGCTAGCTTGAGAGACTATTGATGAGCTGTTTAAGTGCTTCCCTTTCGTTCCTGCCCAAGATTTGAGGCTCCATTTCCCTGTCCTAACCCAGTGGAGATTCAAGAGACAGAAGAGGACCTCCACTGGTCTCTCCCGTGCTGATGATGAGCTGTTCCAGTGAGCCACAGGGCTGGTCCCCATGCATCCCCCGAACCACGGGTGTCTGTGATGGCGGAACGAGCAAGCCACAGTCTGCGCATCTGAGCAAGCCAGTAGAAATAACGTGGCCTGTGGGAATAGGTTGCCTCACCCCAAGGGCTGACCACACATGTTCTGGTGTTACCCCAATGCCTGGTCCAGCTGCAAGCCCAGACTTGCTTTGGTTAACACGCTGCGAGCGGGCGTGTTTGCCACCCACGAGGGCCCACTGGTATTAGATCACACTTTGTGATCTTGAGCAGTGAGAAACCAAAATCTCCTGCAACACGTGTTGCCTGTACAATCCGGTTTAGGACCTACTGACGCAAGAGAGAAAGTACTGTGAAGGGAATTTAAAGCACATAAAGTCCTGAGGCTCTCCTGAGCCAAATCTACATAGCTTATCCCTGGAACGACTACAGAAGGAAATTCCTAGTGCTGAGCCATGAGACGCAGCAGATCGTATGCCTACCTGCCAGGAGTAGTAATTTACTGGGCATCGGCGGAGCACAGAACTGCTCTTGTAAAGCCATCGACCACCTCCATGGTATTGTTCATGAGGACTTCAATGCCGCAGATGGTTTCTGGTGAAATCAAGCAACAGAAGACAGGGAAGGTAAAAACGTGTGTTCCCTGGAGAAGATCTGCACTTTGTCAGCTGATGATCAAGCTTTGCTCTCTCTCAAATAAATACTCAGTCTTCTGATGCTTTTAGTTCCCAAACTGCCTTAAGGGTGAAGCAAACAATGGTTTGGGAAAGTTGGTTTTCTATATGAAAAATCAAGTCCTAGCAGGAGGATGCTTGCTTGTCTTTCAAACACGCTTCTCGCATTGGCCAGCAGTGATTTCTGAGACAGGTGACATGCTGGACACTCACGGGCTGCGTACGCCGTGGGCTGTGGCAACTGTCAGCAGGCACCATGTCCTGGCTGCTTCTGCTGCTGCTGCTGCTGGGATGCTGCAGAGGTGAGAAAGAAGAAAACTCCTTATCAGATCGTGTCATTCTTCGCTGGGTAAGAAACTGGCTGGACGGCCGAGCCCAGAGAGTTGTGGTCAACGGAGCTAAATCCAGCTGGCGGCCGGTCACGAGCGGTGTTCCCCAGGGCTCAGTTTTGGGGACGGTCCTGTTCAATATCTTTATCAATGATCTGGACGAGGGGATCGAGTGCTCCCTCAGTCGGTTTGCAGTGACACCAAGCTGGGCGGGAGTGTTGATCTGCTGGAGGGCAGGAGGCTCTGCAGAGGGACCTGGACAGGCTGGATCGATGGGCCGAGGCCAATGGAGGAGGTTCAACAAGGCCAAGTGCCGGGTCCTGCCCTTGGGCCACAACAACCCCAGGCACCGCTCCAGGCTTGGGGAAGAGCGGCTGGAAAGTGCCCAGAGGAGAAGGACCTGGGGGGGCTGGTCGACAGCGGCTGAACACGAGCCGGCAGCGTGCCCAGGTGGCCAAGAAGGCCAACGGCATCCTGGCCTGTATCAGCACTGGTGTGGCCAGCAGGAGCAGGGAGGGGATCGTGCCCCTGTACTGGGCACTGGGGAGGCCGCACCTCGAATCCTGGGTTCAGTTTTGGGCCCCTCACGACAAGAAGGACATGGAGGGGCTGGAGCGTGTCCAGAGAAGGGCAACGGAGCTGGGGAAGGGCCTGGAGCACAAGTCTGATGGGGAGCGGCTGAGGGAACTGGGGGTGTTCAGCCTGGAGAAGAGGAGGCTGAGGGGAGACCTCATCGCGCTCTGCAACTGCCTGAAGGGAGGTTGGAGCGAGGGGGGGTCGGTCTCTTCTCCCAAGTAACAGCGATAGGACGAGAGGAAACGGCCTCAAGTTGTGCCAGGGGAGGTTTAGGTTGGACATGAGGAGAAATTTCTTTCCTGAAAGAGTGGTCAGGCCTTGGCACAGGCTGCCCAGGGCAGTGGTGGAGTCCCCATCCCTGGAGGGATTTAAAAGACGTGTAGATGAGGCGCTTGGGGACATGGTTTAGTGGGCATGGGGGGGTTGGGTTGACGGTTGGACTTGATGACCTTAGAGGTCTTTTCCAACCTTAGTGATTCTATGATTCTATGATTCTATGATTCCAGCTTTGGGGCAGTGGCCAGCTGGAGAGACAGGTAATACATTCACTCCAGTCAAACAGCCAGCACAGATAAAATATTAAATACATGGCTGGGGGGACCTCAGCCACAGGTGATGCCATCCATTATTAATCAAAGAACACGTGTCGCCATGCGGCGGGGTGGCACAGGCTGCCCGGGAGGTGCTGCTCTGCATCCTGGACCCTGGAGCATCTCGAGGCTGCAGAGCTGCCGCTGCCACCACCGCTTGTCCCAGGGGTCATATCCTCTGCCTCTTTGATCTCCCTCTGTCCTTTGCTGTTGCAGCCGGGAAAGCTGATCCTATCGATTTTATGTGGATTATGATTTTCTGTAGATTGCCCAGAAACCTACTAATTGTGCACACAGCTATTTATAGTGTCTCAGAGTGGGAGTCAGATTTTTGATGGTGCGAGAGGTTATCTGCACACACATCCGCGGAGCTGACACTTCTGTATTTTCTCTTAAGTGACGGTAGGAGACATTTCAAAGTGGACATTTTCTATCTGGTTTGAAAAGTCTCTGAAATTTTCTGCCTTCTTGCAAAAGAAAAGATGTCATTTTCTGCTGACCTTCTTAAATTTCTTTCTGGGAAAAAGCTGTGTGTTTGTGGGGGGGAACTGAACAATAATTTGGGGTCAGACCTGTGCCTGGACAGGGTTCAAGACACCATGAGTTTGGTCTCTCCCTTCATCATGAGCAGCTGGAGAAAGGTGTCAAGTCTGAAAAAGGAGGTTTAGCAGCTGCTGCGTAATACAGCCCTGTGTCCAGCTGTGTGACTGCACTTCACCCTCCCAGGCAGCATCCTCCTGCATCTCCACCCCAGCTTTGGGTTGTCCGTATCTGCAGCACGTTCAGGCAGTGGAGTAAAGCAGTGGAGTTCCATGGAGAGAGCACCGAATGGAGCTGGGATGCTCACTGCAGTCTTGGCCAATTTGGTTATACGGTGATGGTCACACCATCTCCGCTGGCTCCTAGCAGCTTGGTTGAAACGTAGGTACTAAACCAACCGGCGAAAGCTGCACCTTGTGCTAAAAAATGCATTTGTGCCTCTCCATTTGTTCCTTGCATGTCCCGTGTGGGTTTCCCATGTCTCCTTGACTTTGCTGAGAGACGAAGTCAAAATAATTTTAGGTGCATTTAACAATTGAAAGCTTGGACACAAAAAACATCAGGAGTTTATTAGAGCTATTGATACAGGGTTCTGCACCTTCCCACACTGGCCTTGAATGCCTCTGAGCTATTTGTTCCTTTCCTGGCTCCTTTTCTGCTTTTCCTCCTGGTGAAATTAAAAAGGAGCATCACTTGACCGATTCAGTCTAGGCTTGAACTCTGCAGTGCCTTTAAATATTGTTTCAGCGGCATCAATCTGAGCCCACTCAATACCCAGCCCGAACTGCTGCTCCAGTCGTAGTGCTTTGCAAAAGAAGATTCTGCCTCATCACAGATGCAGCCCACTGACTTCTTCACTGAAAAGAAGGATATATTTTTTTTACATGCATTGGGTTAAGTGTTTGCTTGCAACAGCCTGGAGCAGTCATTCAGAATATTTTAAGAGTGTCTTTCATACTGTCTGAAATACCTGGCAGTGCACAAAGGCCGAAAGTGGGAGTAATTGACTGCAGGATTATTCTATACTGCCTGAAATAAAAGTAAAATGGCTGTGAATGTGACAGGGAGTCAGATCCACACTGTAATGTTCCTTGAGTCTTTTGGTGTAATTAGCCACTATTATCCAGGTGCCACGAGGAAGTACTTCAGCAAATCCCATGTTGGCTTGGAAATCATGGGCTAGAAGAAGATAATCAAGGTCTTGGAGACTGGGCACTTTGGAGATTTGTAGGGGCATGGTATTTGTCCTCAGGCAGTGACTCTCGGAGATGCATCTTGACGGGGAAAACCTCCTGCAAGAGTATCAGAAGAGTTCCCATGAACTTCAAAGGTTGGTGGTACAGGTCCTGCCTGTGCCGCTCCGATGGCTGCAACAGTTGTAGGCTGTATGCATTTCATAACGTAAGTCCTTTTGAATGGCATAGAGTCACCTGGGATCTTTCTGATTCCTGGAAGATGGACCCCAGAGCCCCAGTGGTATGTCAGACCATGTCTGTATCTTGAGGGTATTCAGACTACCTTCTGAAACATCTAGAAGTTGTTTTATAGGACTTTTTCTTCTGCCAGTCAGATGCTTGTCTCCATTCCTCAGTGATCTCTGAGAATCGTGTTAAATCAGCCAAGGGTCATAAAGGATTACAAAACCTTGCTGAAAGCCACAACTCTTTGTAAAATGGAGAAGGTGTGTAAAAAGAAAAGGGGTGGGTGTGGTGAGGAAATGAAAAGAGGAGTGTCTCAGCTAAGAGAAGAAAAACCAACACCTTCTCATCTGTAGAGGCGTACCCCTAACAAGGAATGGGAGGCATCCATTCATGTGGGTGGAGAAAGGGAAAGGAAGCCACGTCTGATGACACTCTAGGAAGGTAAATCACAAACTAATCAGCTAAATGCTTTTTCATCCAAAATGTCATTAGCCTGAGCAAGCTACTGCCAAGCAGTATCACTGTGGCTGAAAATGATGCTGAAATCCAAAATGGCCTTTGCAGAGTTTATAGCATTGGGGAATCCCCATGTTTTGAAGCAAATATGTATTAAAGACATGAGTTTTTGAAAGGGATTTGACTTCTGGTATAACCTCTGTGGCAGTGCAGGTTAGCTAATAGCTGTGGCGGGCAGAGCTTCCTTGGACACATCTCTCAAGGAGATGGTGCTTCTCAGAGTGACTTTGAGAGCAGAGGCACTCACTCCGGTGGAGCACAGCACTAATTTTGGTTGACAATGTCTCTGCTTCTCCTAGCTAGGCTGCAAATGGATGGTCATGGATGCAACCAAACGAGGACATGCTGCAGGATTGCGGGTTTTGTGCTGGGTCTTCATATGCGAGGTCTTCATGTGCTGGCTTGCACACGTGCTTTGACTGCTTGACTCCCAAGACCATGCATTGCTAAGGACACTCTTTTTACAGCAAAGGATGAGTCTTTGAATAGTAAAAGGTCAGCCCCCAAACTGGTGTAGATTGGAGTAACTTCCTGGACCTCCATGAGCATTTTACAGCCACCCTGTTGTATTTTTTAGGCTTTGCTTCATTTGAACAGCATGCCGGGCTGTAATTAGGTGAGCATCTCATCCTCAGCCACTTTATGAAAGACATCTTTTCTGCCAGGAAGCAGGAGATAGGTTTCAATCGGAGGTACTTTTGGTTTCTGTCTTATTAACCGCACTGCTTCTGCTTGGCTCAGTAAAGCAGGGCTTTGTGCTTGGAGGTAGGAACTAGAGCTTCAGAGGCCACCCATGCCTGTACAGGTCTTCAGACACCAAACATCATGAGAAAGTCTGCCCAAGGCCACAGACACCAGGGCACGTATGTCTCCTGTCCTCAGCAGGAGCTAGCGGTACCCAGGGAGCAACCTGTCCCATGGCCGGGAAGTTGGGTTTGCGACTGAGCGTGCGCGTTTGCGGCGAGTGATGCTGCCCTGCGCAAACACCCGCGTGCAGGGAATCATAGAATCATAGAATCATTAAGGTTGGAAAAGACGTCTAAGGTCATCGAGTCCAACCGTCAACCCAACCCCCCCATGCCCACTAAACCATGTCCCCAAGCGCCTCATCTCCACGTCTTTTAAATCCCTCCAGGGATGCGGACTCCACCACTGCCCTGGGCAGCCTGTGCCAAGGCCTGACCACTCTTTCAGGAAAGAATTTTTTCCTAATATCCAACCTAAACCTCCTTTGGCGCAACTTGAGGCCATTTCCTCTCGTCCTATAAAAGGGACCCCAGCAGAGCCTGAGGGTGCTGCACAGGGGCACGCTGTGGGCTGGGAGAAGGGCTTAAGAGGAAAGATGGGTGTAGGCAAAGGTGGGTTTAGCTCTGGAGTGGCCAATGCCAGCCAGCCCTTACCCTCACCCTAAGATGCACGCTGAAATGCCTGAGACCATCATCACCTTCCAGTGAAGAGCAGCTTCTCACAAGTCCAGGGATGGAGGGAGGAGCAGGGCTGTGCCTCGGGAGAACCCTGGACATGGCAGGGAGGGAGGCTTGGAGGGTGACGCCAGCCAGCGATGTTTGGTTGCCCACTGAGGAGCACAGATCTGTGTCCGCTGGTGGAGGGGTCAGACCCGGAGCGTTCGGGTGGACCTGGGGGAGCCACGCTTCTGTCACCTGCAGACTGCCTGACCCATAGCCCAGGGGACACGGCAGACTGGGTCATCCCTGGCCGGTGCTGGCCATGTCACCCTGTCCTCCCACACCTTCCCTTACCTCCTTGCTTCCCACCTGACCTGCCAGGTTGGTCCGCAAAGTCTCAGCAGACCCAAGGCCCCACAGGAGTAATATCCACTGGCACTAATGCAATTAGGACAATTAAAGAATATAATGATGGTAATAATGATGGGCAATATGGAAGCAGGCATGCAAACCATCTATGGAGATGTTTCCCTTGAAGGACAATTCCTTGAGAACAACCTTTCTATGAGGCGCTCTGGTTTGCCAGGCTGTTAAAAGCGTATTTGTCAGGTAGCACTCCTTTTATCTTAAGATCTTTCTCTTCTTTTCAGGATAATGCTTTTATTATGTGGCTTAAGGGGAGAAAAAAGTGTAAATAAGCCAGATATGACTTCTGTAGCTTGGAAGGAGCTATTACTTGACCCTGTACCTTAATAAAAAAGCTTTCACTGATTTTTATTTTTTATAAAGTAGGCACTGATCAGTGCTGCTGATCGAAATGTATATAGCAGCTTTCAGATTTCCTCTGAGCTTCAAGCTCTCCCGAAAGCAGGCCATGAATTATTAAGGCAGAAGATTATCTTAACTGGAATGTATGCGGCTGTTTCATCAGTGAAGTTGGGGATCACTCCGAGGGGCAGACGGGTTTCCCGTGGAGAGTTAGAAACCCGAAACGGTAAGGCTCTCCTTGCTTTCCTCGCCTTTTATGGGAAGTCTGCAGCAGCTTACAGAAACTTCTGCTCCATATCACCCCATCCCGCTCCAAAGTGGATACGAAGTCTTCAGGTTGGATGTTTTTGTTTTTGTGTTTTAAAAACTTCCTCCCAAGGACTCTCCTGGGCACTGTTTTGGTTTGGTTTTTTGTTTTGGTTTTTTTTTTAATTTTGCCTGGACACACATTTGTTTTACCTTTCTTTTTTATTAAGATGTATTAGGGTCCAGGGTGCCTCCTTCTCCTCGGTGTGGAGTCCTTCTGGCCACAGCCCTGGCGTGCTCGGGCCAGGAGAGCCTTAAGCCTTGCTTTTCCTTCCTCTCCTTGGGCAATGAGTTGCTTGTTAGAGCAGGGCCATGATCCTTCTGGCTTCCCCGACGGATTCCTTCACCAGGGGCCACTGGAATTAAAGGAGGAGCAGGAAGGAGGTAGCATCCCCATGGCCTTCCTGAGAGGTGGACAAAGTGGGGGCTCAGTGCTGCAAACCCCCCCAGGGCAGAGTCTAAAACCCATCTCAGTCCCCCCCAAGGCAGCAGCCCCCTCTCTGGTGGGGCAAGCAGAGCCCAGTTGCTGCTGCGATAGGTGTCCATGCGCCTTTGGGGAGGTGGGCTTCAGACCTCCCTGCCCACTTGCCCCTTCCCAAAACCTCTTGCTGGCCCAGGGTGGGGGACCCTGACTGCCACCTCCCGCCGAGTCCGGACAGGCTTTGGGTACTACTGTAGAAATAAGACACTGAGAACGAAGTCGGCAGTGATGAGGCTCCTGCGTGATCCTCTTTAAGCACTCGTACGTCTCCGCTTCAAATTCTCCAGATCACCTTCTGAATTCATAACTGAGAGAAGCATCCGACTCTGCATTGTCAAAGCTGTCCCTTGGGCCTCGTAGGTGGTGATAGGAACATCTCAGCTCCCGAGTTTATATTCTCATAAATCTTGAAGAAGGTGATTTTTCCTTCCTTTTTTTTTTTTTTCCCTCTCTCTCCCTGCTTTAATTACCAGCCGCAGGCATCGCACTGATGAACAGCCCAGCGCAGGGCACACTCTCCTTGCCACGGCCCAAGCACGAACCCTCCCCGCCAGCAGAACCTAAGCAAAGCCGTGCCAGTGACCGTCCTTGCAGAATTGCCAAAATCCCAACCCCTGCAAAGGTTTCCAAAGACTCTAGTTATAATCCGCAGGGATTGTGCCGCTCCCTTGGGAGAGCCAAGGGGACACTGAGCAAATCTGGGCGCAGGGCTACGAATGCAGCCTCTTTCTGCCTGGCTTTCAGCGCTGATCCTTTCCCGATGATGGTGTTTATAAAGTTTGCTAACAAAAGGCGACAGGGGGATGGAGGAATAGAGATTGTCTCCATGAGTTCCCTCCTCTGGCATAGGTTGGCTGCTGGTTTCGGTGCAGTGACAGGGGAGCCGGCGAGGACGGCGTTTCCCCAGGGCTGGGAGGCTGCAGGCTCCATCCCGGTGTGGGTGACGGGAGACGGGCAGCAGGTACAACGCACATCAAAGGGATCCTGGGTGTCACGCCATGCTGGGCAGCTAAATTAAAGGCCTATGTGGGCCAAAATGCAAACCGCTTTGTAGGAAAGCCCGCTAAGCAGCTCGGGGCAGCAGCAAGGCAGGATTCGCGGGAGGAGGACGGTGCTTCCTACCATCTCCTTTCTGCGACATCCCTTCACCCCGCGTCATTTTCGATCTGGTGAGCAAATATTTCAGGCTGAAAATTCTAATGGCATCCTGTGCACGGTATCAGCCAACCAAGGGTTCCAAAGCCTGCTGGTGCCTGCTTTACCCCCCCTGCAGAAGGTACCGCCCTGGACCTCAGCCTCCCGTTGCATCGCTTCTAGGGATGGAGGCTGGTCCCCAAACTCTGGTGAGGATTCACCATGGTTAAAGGGTAACGATATATTGAGAAGCACTTTGTGCTGCTTTACTCTCCACCCCGCACAGATCAATTTAGAGAGGGATACGTTTGATTGCAAACCCATTTAGAATTTGTTTTCATGGTTTTACGTTCTTCCTTTGCATTAAAGTGCTACAATGCTGCAGCCAACCACTAAAACCTAAAACCACCCATAAGAAAATATACATTAAATGAAACAAAACAAAAAACCTAAACCCGCGACTCGGATAAATTAAGTACTCCAGAGCGAAACGCAGTATAATACAATAGAAACTATTATAAATCACAGCGAACCAACAGAATCAACATACCAATATCTGGTTCACCAGCACATACTTCTTAGATAAAAATAAACTGTTCTTGGAATGAACCCCTGCTTTGATTTATATCTCGCAGTCCAAGTACACACAAAGAGGATGTAAAATCTGCTAATATAAATACCACTGGTCTCAGGCTTTTATCAGATGCTCTCTACCAGGAAAGAAAAGGCTCTTTTTTTCTGCTCAGGTAATTATTGCGTTCCTTTGATCCAAGCTCCCTTGTTTCCTCCTTTTTCAAAGCCATAATCCTGGGTGTGGGCCCCACACAAAATTACCCCTGTGCTCCTTGCCAGGGAACATCTCTGAGCCGCGAGCCCGTCCAGGCTCAGAGGAAGGATGGTCGTTTTGTGGGCAAATGGGACGGCAACTAAAGGCACACACCGGCCACAGGGGCCAAGAGCCACAAACTGGGACTTAGACCCCCCCCTTGCATGGACTGAGCCCCTCCAGGGTCATGCCCAGTGTGTGTGGGTAGGGGATTTTTGGGGAGATGCTCGGGAAGCGCCCGCTGCCGGTGAGGTGGCGAGAGAGCCCAGCTCTCTGGATAGCCGCGGCACGGCCGTGCTGGTCATCTCAGCTGCGCAAAACCCTGTAGGTACCCTGAGAAGGAGGCATCTCGCCATCCCAATTTTGACCCAGGGAGTGAGGCTACAGGGTGGACGATGGGGAGAATGTCCTTGAGCTGTAGGTACTGGTGCTTGCACCTCGTCCTTTTGTAATGCAGCGGAAACGTTGTCGAGCTGCTAGCTTTTTGAATGCTCACTTCTTTCTCACTTGGTACTGGGCAAACAACGTGTGATTAATAATTTATTCTGCGAATTTTGCCTCTACGGCTGAAATCTAATTATCCAAGCTGTAGACTAGCCAGGCTTAGGAAACAGCACATGAAATGAGATGGGTTTTTTCTGGAGTTGCCATTTACCCTTTTTCAGTTGCATTCTCCTCGGAGAGGCAGCTGGGATGATGGGGCTTTTACCTGCACTTTACGGAGCTGTACTCAAACTTCAATCTTCTCACCATGTCCACAGTTCAAAACTATTTGCGAAGGCGCCTCGGGGAATAATTTGTGTCTGTTGCTCTTGGGCAGCCACTTCAGTGCAGAAATTCAGGATGCAGAAACTGGAAAGGGAGAAGAGATGCTGGGATGCCCACGTGGGAGTGTGTCTCCTGCCACGTGGCAGCAGCAGCGTGCGAATTTCAGTCCATGTTATTCCCTATCCCTTTCCAGACCTGGCAGGCTGGCGGCAGCGCTGGCGTCGGCAGCGTGTCTGCCTGGGCATCGCCTGCCTTAATCTCCGGTGCCCGCCCAGGGACCCCTGCTCCGTCCCTGCGGTGCCTCACCACTCGATGAGCACAGTCACAGCAGCTCTGTGGTCATTGCCCTTCCTAAAACTTGTCCTGGCTCAAAGGCTGGCTGCAAATATCGCTGGCAAGCCAGCGGGGCTCTGCCTGGCTTTGCCTGCTTCGATGTTTCCGTGATCAGCCCATCTGCCTACTAACCAGGCAGAGCCGCGATGCTGCAGACAACGTTCGCCGCCTCCGCGCGATGCCAAACACCAAATAAAACCTGCCTGCAGCTGACACTCCGCCTAAATCCAGGGTGGTCTCTTGGCTCTGAGAGATGGGCCTGAGAGTTTCCCAGAGGATGCATGGACCAGCAATGCTCCTCACCCCAGTGTTTTTGTCACTGGGACCCAGGAAGGGGGGGTTTTGTGATTTGATGAAGATGCAAATATATCCCGGAGCTGCTGTTTGTCCTTCATCGGGGCAGCTCTGCTCCACAGACCAGACTGGGGACCTGAAGCATCCTCTGGGCAGCCAGAGCATCTCCAGCGTGCCTGTGGGAGCTCTCAGCTCCATGTCTAGCTAATCCCATGGGCCCGTATGGGAGTTTAGTGGTCAAAAAGGGCTTGTCTGGTGTAGCACTGGAAACAAAATAAGCGTCATTACACAGATACCTCCTGGGTTGGATAATTCAATCTGCTGGGCATTTTACAAAAGGCTACAATCAGCATGCAATCGTGTATCTGGGAAATAATGCACATACAATGCTCCAGAGACCTTCCCAGTCCTCCACGGCAATGCGGAAATATCTGCACTGGCCACTCTGAAAAACACCACTTGTAGTTTACTTAAATAACAAAGGCATGTTGCATTGTTTGGTAATGAAAAAATAACATTTCTGGATGCCCAGGCTTGAAAACTACAGTCCAAATGTTGTGGGATCAGATAAAAAAAACACGATTTTGCCTTCCTCTGTCTGTTTTTCCCTTTGAAGGTTGCACTGCCAGGCCATTTGGCATTCCTGTGTCCCCTGCCCACTGAGCTTTCCTGATCCACCTAAAACCTTTCTGGAAGGATAGCTTTCCTTGGAGAAAAAAAAAAAATCTCAATTTTATTCTCTTCCAACGAATATACTTATTATTCTTTCTTTTATTTTTCTAAAGGACATGGGCAACTTTGGATATGCAGACAGGGCTCGTTTCTCTTTTGCCCCTTCCTACCCTGCTTACCTTTGCTATTTTTTCAGATAAGTCTTCCTTGGGATTCTGACCCCCAACCAATTTTTACTCAGTGGCCTGTAGCCAGGGGAGGGGCTTTGTTAGCTCCGTGGCTCGGGATTTGCAGTCACGGGAGCGACTTTTAAGCACTGGTGTTGGAAGTAGAGTTAATTTCTATGGCCTCATGGTGTTCGGAGCAGCAGGGCATGATCAGCAGCATCCAGCCCCACCGGAGGCAGCTCTTTTCTGGGCACGGGGAGGGATGTCTCGTTTGGGTCAGGTTATACTGACATTACTGGGGCAGAACTTGCATTCAGCTGCTTCTCTGATTTACTGCCAGACAGCACAGCTCAGCCATGCCGCGGCAGCCTGTTTAACGGGCTGAGGATACACAGATCTCCCTTCGCAAGATTTTAATCACCGGACGATGCACAGGCGAGCACACCGTTTCTGGCAGGGGCTGTCCTGGGAGTAACACCAGCACGCGGCGGCGCTGATACTTTTTTGGTGATTTTTTTCGTGACTTCCCCTTTTTTGGGTTTATTTTGGAGGCTTGTGTTTTTCTGTCGAAAGCAGAAGCCTGAAGGAAATTCAAGCTGTATCTCCCGTGCCTGGGTTTGCCAGGATGGAGGGAGAGACATGGAGAAGTGTAAAACGTTGTGGATCTGCGTCCAAAATAAAGAGATCGGTGCACAGAGATCCTAGCCTGAACCCAAACTTCCTGCCACTGGAAAGCTATCAAGAGCCCCTTGACTGTTTTGAATCCTGTCCTGATTAGTAATGATGTTTTTAATTGAAATTTCAAGGTTCATTACTGAATGCAGATTAATTAAATTGCGAGGAGAGATAATGAGAAATGTTCCCTTCGGACCCATAAAGGAACACACGTGTCCTACCGGGACTCTCGCAGCCCGACCTGCTGCCGAGCTCCCCAAAGAGCATCTTCCAGCACGCAAGCCCGACGTGCCTGCAGGGGCAGGGGGGTGCACCCCCCCTCCCCGGGCTGATCACAGCCCTCCCGAGCACCAGGCACGGGGTGTGCGCTCGGTGCCTTGCAAAATCACGCCAGCATCATCTGTAAGTCAGACTTGTCAGGTTTTACTCAGTCCCTGCTCAGGGAGAAGTTTGAAACCTGTGGGTTTCCCTGCGGGAAAAATTAATTGAAAACCAAGGCTGGAACCTTGAGATTTCCTGAGCTTGGGAGATGTTGGTCTGGTGTCGGGGGACTCGGCAACGTGGCTCACTTGGTGGTCTGGCAGGGATGTCCCCGGGCTGCATCGCCCCATGCCAGCAGCAGAGCAGGAGGGCAGCGCTCGGCAGCGAGTGCCCCCTCGGCTCTGCTCCCGCTCTCATAAAGTCACCTCTGTAACCTCAGCAAGCTCCTGGCTAAACGTAAAGTGGATTGGCGTTGTTTTAGGTTTGGTTTGTTTTTTTTTTACCAGCCCTTCTTGCGATGTGCACTCAGAGGCAAAACCCTCCCCGGGTTTACAATGGCTCTGCGTTTGGAAAATACCACTGGGAAGGAGCTGATCACAAACACCTCCCAAACATCTGTCTGGGAAGAGGCACCCTGCCTGTTTGTCTCATCCAAAGATCTCAAACGTGGTGGGATGGGAGGCGTTTCAGCAAAACCCATGGGAAACCGGGAACTGCATTTGCACGGAATCCTCGAGTCACCGGGGAGGTGGCCCTGCCTCTGCTTCCACGGATGGGGATGTTTTTTGGGGTCCCTTCTGCCCCCCCGGGGAAAACATCTCCTATAGTGCTGCACATTGAGTGGGCTTCGGAGAGCTGGATGTCCCTAGTGTGCTTGCTTTCTTAGCCACGAATTCCAGCCAAATGGGGTCAATTCTACCATCTCTTTCCCACAAATCTCACCAGCAAGGTCCGTCGTCCCTCCCTAACGAACTACAAATGATTGATTGAATTTCTCACGGAGATATGGTTGTGCTATGGTCACCTCTGTGCTTGCGAGGACGAAGCGGGACTTGGCATAAGCCACGCGATGTGGCACGGTAAATCACAGCCAGACTTGTCACAGGAGAAGGGTGGTAGAAAGCGTGAAGAGCAACACGGTCTCCACGAGATCTTCGTGACCTTCGTTTGCGACATATTTTCTGGAGAGGTCTGTGAAAATTAGGAAGCTTTAATTGGGCTCATATGGACCCTGGAAAATTTCTTCTGACTGCAGTATGATGAGGCAGATAAAACAGCACTGAAGATATTATTTCCTGGAAGCTTTTCTATTTCTGTCAGCTCTTACTTGCTAGCTCTCCCCTCCCTGGAGGATGAGCTCTGCTTTCATACACTAGTGGGTTTTTATTTTGGCAAAAAAAGTGTGGGTTTTGGCAGAAAAAAGAGACAGTACATCAATGAAGAGGGGAAACCAATTTTTTTCCAAATGCTTCAAAGCTACCAGTTAAGGGTTTCCAAAAAGCTTTGGAGTAGAGACCAAGTGGATGCTAAAAGAGATGGGAATTGGCTCATATCCTGAATGACTTCCATTATTGCTTGAAAAAGCAACGGAGTTTTGTTATTGTATTTGTGTAGACCACTGTGCTGGAGACTCCCCACTGAGGGACGGGGTTATTTTATCCAGATACTGCACATAATAGCGAGAAACACTAACATGAATAAACCTCATTAGGGAACCGGCACGCACTTCAAGCCTACAAATGCGGAGGAGATTGCCCAGACCCTGCCCTGCTTGAAAGGCTCTTTCATGGGACCAACGGCCCCAAAAGCATGAGTATAAGATGACTTTGTGCATCCTGGCTTCCCGCCATCCCCACAAGCCCTTCCGGGACACAAGGCGCACGAGGAGGCACAGAGCCATGCTATAGGACACCGAGGCACCCGGAGCATCCCGCTGGAGGAGCCGGAATCATCGACTCCCCCTCCCGCATCCTTCAGCATCCCCAGCTGAGGTTCAAGAGGGGACAGGTCTGGACCACAGCGGCTCTTCAGGACTCATCAGTTCCTCCGTGAACAGGCGTGCTGGGGGAACCTGGTTTTTTTTGGGTGGGTGAGCAGCAAGACCTGCAGGCAACAGGGTGACCCCATCGGATTCAAAGCAGCTTGGAGGATGGGAGCAAGGGGTGGCAGAAGGCTGTGGTCCCCTGCTCGTGGGGGGCTGGCTCATGAGCACCCCAGTGCCTGCAGGAGGGAGGGGATGGGGCACGGCTGGCTCGGTCACTCTGCAAGCATGGGAGGCTAAAACGGAGCCTCCTTTGGTGTTTGCATCCCACTGTGCCCTTTCTGCTGGCAGGACCAGTCGCAGCCCACGCCTGGATGGGTGGAAAACCCACCTGTGCCATCTGGGCACAGGGTCAGGCCACACGGCATTGTGGCATTTGGGTGTAAGACCAGCACAAGCTGCTGAGACACGGCGCGGAGGTTTTGGAGGGGTCTCCATACTCTGCCAGCAGTCTGGATTGTACTATCCAATGAAAAAGATTGTCGTCCTGATTTTTCTCTCTTTTTTTTTTTTTTTTCCCAGTGGGCTGACCAAACTTGGGATATCACGGTGGTGAACCCATGCGCTGTGGCCGGACAAAGCCGACGCTGGGGATGCTGCCGCACCTCCCGTCCGCAGGACCGCCAGGGAGACCCCTCGAAGCACCGCTTCTGATTCCGTCCTCCTCCACAACCAAAACCCAAGCGCCTTTCTGTCTTGTTAAAGTGTGTCTCCAGGGGATAGGAGAACAGCTGTCTTGTCTTTTTCAGCCCCCGCCAAGCAGCATTTCTTATCTCGCAATGGTTTTACAGCTCGTTAATAAATATGCCAAAGCGAAGAGAAGTGGGCAATGCTGGGCTTCGCCAGTCTCCGCGCCCGGGGGAAGGCTGCCGCCTGCCCTGGGAAGCCTTGGCAGCAACCCCAATTTCCAGGGAAACATAAGCTGTCCTGTCATCCGCCCATCAAAGCGGTGAGCCTGGAGGAGTGTTAAGGTGGTGTAAGGTTCCATCTTCTCGTCCAGAAGGAAATGACGATCTACCTGTGGCCAGATAAACCCCACCAAATATTGACTGATGATAAATAATTGTGCATGTATTGTTACCCAAATCACTGGCCCAGTGCCACTGGGGACAGAAGCAAAAATACCTGAAGAGCAGGTGCCAAGAGATGCTTTTGCTGTATCTTGTCTGAAAAGCAGAAGAGCATCCCTTACTACTGGGATGCTGTTGCAGGAGTGCAGCCTATGTGTGTATTTCACAATTAGCCAGTCCAGTCCAGTCCATAACACTTAAGCTGAATGTGAGACCACCTAAAGACTAAATGGAGACCAATGTTCCTATTTGCATCAAGAGAGGTCTTGAATGTCTTTTAGCTGCCTTTTCTAGAACAACCCGTGGGTTAAGCCGCTGCCTCGCCAAACCCCGTGCAGTGAGCGTTTTTATCCCCAAGTTTTCTTTGTTTCCAGTAGGCCTCTTAATTACAGTGAATTAAAAATTAAAAGAGAGGACGGCAGCGAGCAGTGGGTAAGCATTGTCAACAACCGGCCGTGACGCAGGCTACGTGACCAAGTGCGTCGCTCCAGAGATCGTATTTACACTGAAATAAAGACGGAGATAAACTCCCAAGAGGGCGAAAACCCATCCAGCTCGTTTGTGTATAATTAGCCCCAAACTTTTTCAGCGAAGTCACTTCCCCTTGAAAGATGCTGTTTAGTCAAAGCAGAGCCTTTTCATGGGGAGATATTAATAGGATGAAATCCTTTTTTAAGAAAACTATTGGCAAACTGTGCCATTGCTAGCAGAGTGAAACGCCACGGTCTTTCCTTTCAAGGGAACTTGAGTTTTGCTTTCTTTAGAAACCCCTGACCTAAATGGTAACTACAAAATTTTGAAAATTAGCTGAAACAAAAAGGGAATGTTCTTGCTTGTCCCGGCACACAGCATTTTGTAGGGATCTTTGAAATATTTTCTTTTCCTCCTGGATGCAATGAAAACGAATGTGGAAACACCAGGATCCTGAGTAAAACACCAATTTGGGTTTTGACTTCCTCCGTGACGACAACTGGAATGAGGATGGATGTACGTAAACAGTGGGTCTCTAAAAAACACATAATCAAGCCAAATCCCTCTCAAATCAACCCAGAACTTCTCCAGTCACCGAGAGGAGGGATTTGGGTTCAATGGGAGACCCATCCACTTTCTTTGCTCCTCATGGTTGGAAATCACCAGCAGGAGCAAACTGTGCTCCCCCCTTCCCGGGGAAAAGCCACCTATCTGGGACCTTCAAGCAAAGGCAGTGAGATGCAGGGCGAATAAATGGAAATAGGAGAGTGATTGCCAATTAAATGCTCTTTAAAATTTAATCTGAACATTAAACCTAACAGAGTTCTGCACTTACGGTATCTGCCTGCCGGGGCTGGCTCAAGCGCCTATTTCCCGAGCCCCGCAGTGTCTGCCAGGTCTGGGCGCACTCCCTTTCAGCTGCGCCTTTGGAGGTGCCATGGAAGTCCTCGAGTATGGTCCTCGCCTCCTCCAAGCCGAAGTCCCTGGGGGAGCCCATGGCTGCCGTGCACCCCGCAGCTGGGAGCATCCCCGGCTGTCTTTTCTGCTCAGCAGCCTGTGTTTCCTTCCCTGGGCATCTCCAGCAAGTGGATGTCCTGGTCCTTGGTCCACTTGGGCACTTTGGGTCCTTTTATCCCTCAGCTCTGGCTGGTGTCCCCGTTGTCTTGCTGTCCCGCTCCTGGGCACAGAGGACCCAAGGGAAGAGGTCCTGTCCTTCCCTTGTAGGCAGCATGACCAGCTGGGGAAAAGGGGTCCATGAACAGCTGCAATAAGGGGAGCTGGGCATGGGTGGACTCTTTTAGGGCTGGTGGCCAAAGTGTGACTACCAGAGAGCATCCTTGCCCATCTCCCCTGAAGAAGACCACTAGTGCCCTGAGACTAGCACCCAAGGCATCATCTCCAGCCTTGCCCCCAGCCTGGGAGACGAGGTGCTAACCACAGCCCCATGGCACTGGTGGGGAGATGCCATCCAGCTCTGGGGACAACGTAGGCAAGCTGCCAGGGCCCCGTCACTGCGCTGTCTGCTGAGCTTCCCGAGCTCTCATGGGCCATGAGAAAAGCTTTCCTCGATGAAAGCTGCTTTGTGATAACCAAAATACATCGGGATGGCAGTTCAAAGACTTGAGTTTTCGAGGAATAACTGTGGATATAAAAATAAACACAGATTGGAAGCAACGACGCTTCCTTTGCGTGAACATTTGGGGCAGCAAAGTCTCGTCCCGCAAACGTTCACAAGCCCTGAGAGCTGGAGGGGCACAGGCGATGTCACAGCGACAGCTTAGACTGGGAATTTACATTTTTCACCAATGTTTCCGCCAGTGCCGTATCACGTTTTTAAGTGGCACCATTCGCAGTGTTGTTGTTCTGCCATTAGATGTCTCTGTGTGCTACACGGAGCTGGGACAGGAGGTCACTCCTGGTAAACAAAGGTCACCAAGCTGGAGCTGGAGCAATGCAGAAGCCTGTTTTTTTGGTCTTTGTAGCTTTTGTTTGGTCTCTTTTAATGAATGCCTTTACCGTAGGAGAGACTGTGACTCCACAAAGATGAAGCCGGTGTACTGATGAGTTTAGGGAGTCATTCTGTATCCATGTGGTTTTAGCGCTCGGAAGTTTATCTCCAGGGCTGTCAGATGGAGCAAGCAGCGAAAGGCTGGAGCCCATGGGGATGTTGGGGTTATAAACTGCAGAATGTGACTGTTCAGTAACAGATTGCCCCGGTTCAATGCATCACACGACACATCTGCACATCCAGTACCTCCTCATCATATCCTACCGACAGCCAGGAAGCGGGGAGATGCAAGAAAATGTTATTTGTAAGCTATCTATATTTTTTCAAGCACACCATTTGCAATGTGGTTTGGTGAGCTGTTTTGGCAAAGTTCTGCTTTTGCTGGAAGGGGCTTCTCTCTCTGTATTTGCAACACGTGTGGGGCCTCTGAATGACAAACGAAGCCCGTACCTCTTCAGCCTTTTTGCAGAGACAGGCTGTGCTGCATCCATTGCAGACACAGCCTCAGCCGTAGCAGCAAGTACGATGCATATTATGAACTGCACGTACTGCCAACACTCAGAGAAAGGGCCGTGCTCTAACAGCTCTCCAGGGGACATTGGAAACAGCACACGCCTGTCTGTAGCTGTGCATGATTTTTTCCACATTTGTAATTGCAGCCTTTTTCCCCTTTTGGTGGTTATTAATGTTGTTCGTTTCCTCAAAAATTACATCTGTTTAGATGTTAATTGAGTTAATTGTTACCATTCAGCAGCTGGAGCAGCAATTTAGCACCTGCTAATAAAGATGCTCAGTTTGAAGTTGTGTGAAAATGACCATATTATAGGATTGCTATTGTACTGTAGTGCCAAAAGTGAGACCGGCAAAGTTAGCGTGCAGTAATGGATGGAGAGATGTGCTGGAGGGTGGTTTCTTTGAGCACAGTGTCAACTTTCAGAGTCAGAGATCAGTAAATAAGCTGAGCAATCATGATACAGAGACACTGAAGCCAGGGGGAAAAAAAAAAAACCAAACAAACAAACACAAAATAACAGAGAAAATACAGGTGCCAAGCCCGGAGTCTACAATAAATACTATCTCTCTTTTAGGAGAAGAAATACAGCTTATCTGTGACAGGCTAATTGGGTAGCATCAAAGGAGGGAAGAAATGTAAAAAAGAAGGACTGACAGCACATATGAAGAGACCTTTTACTAAGTGTTTTCACGCCCAATTACATGAAGACCTTTCTATAAAGAAAATGCAGGAGGTTCACAGGGAACCAAGAGGACGGTGCTCAAGCCGAATAGCTCTGGGATGAGCTGAATGATGACGACGGTGAGCAGGGTGGCCATTTCACTTTCCCTCTGCTGTGCCAGGCTGTGGAGGGACGCCTGCCTGCAGGAAGGACGGGGCGGGCAGCCTTGTGAGACCCCCCTGCTCAGGGACCATGCAGGCTCCTTGGTTTGGCCAGCCCACGCGTGCAAGCAGTGGTGTGCAGGGAGGAGGACAGCTTAGCACAGTAGAAATTGCCGGAGAGGCTGTTTGGGCCATTGAGCCTTCTCTGCGATGCCCCAGGGAATGGTGGCCAGGCACCCCAGGCAACGCATCATCCTGGGATGCTCTGCCCTGACTGGAAACTCTCAGCGTGATGGAGACTCTCCTCCACCCCCTAGCTACTGTCCGAAGCACGGAGCTTATTTCCCATCATTTCAGAAATTTTTAGCTTTGCTGTTGCCATCTAGCATCCTCCCGAGGATCACCTACTTCCTTATCACGCTCACCGTGAGGCCTTGCTGAAGCCACGTACCTCTGCCTACTGTGCATCAGGACCGGCGTACTGACCTATATGTAATTATAAACAATTAGCACAGCTACGTTCGAGGGCACACGTGACTATATTGAGTCCAGTGTTTCCTTTGGCTGGGGTAAGGTCCCTGGCGAGGATGCAAGATCTTAGATTTTCATAATGTCAGGTTGATCTTTCATTGCTCTTATTTCACAGAGAGGATTACATCCACAGGGGCTCTGCAAGGAGCAGAAATGCCCGGGGACGCACCTGGCTGCATCACCATGACCTCGGCCAAGTCACTAAAGGCATTTGGAGAGAGGTAGTATTTTGGGGAGAAAACCCCAAACATTGCAAGAGCACCCCCAGCTCAGCAACCTGGCAGCCCAGCAGTGTGCTGGGATGCCCCGATGCTTCTCTTTTCTTTCGCTACAAAATTGTGCCGCACCATGGGGCATGCAACTCTGACTGCCTGCGACACCGCCAGCAAGATGTTGCAGGTTTGGGGTCGGGGGGGGGGACGACGACCCCTTCAAAGCCCTCTTTAAAGCAAGGAGCAGAGGAAAAAGCTGATTCCTCTGGAGAAAAGGGTATTTTGGAGCAGCGGGTGAGTCAGAGCCAGCCTCCCTCCCACACAGCTTCATTATTTTGGCTCCCAGGCGCACACACAACGCTTGCAGGGCTGCGCCGTCTCCCCTGCGCAGGGAGACAAGGGCACGCAGGGGCACAGTGTCTTTTGGGGAGACAGGCGTGGCCCCCCACGTCGCAGCCCTGGAGCTGCAGGGCACCCATCCCCAGCACCACAGCACACGGAGCGATTTCTGTGCGCGGGGACACCAGCCCGCAGGACGCTGGGTGGCATCTCCCCGTTTTGGGGAGTAGAGCACTCCGTGATGTCCTGCACCCCCTCCCCCCGCCCCGGTGTGCTGGTGCTTGCCCCATCGTGCACAGTGAGCCTGGGGGCCACCCACAGCTGCCAGAGCATCCCTCCGTGATGAGACTTCTGGTGTTGGCACAGACGGATTTAAAAGAGGGCAGGGAATACCCTCTCACCCCCAACCAGAAGGATGAACAAATCCCACCCTGTGGCTGCCTGGAAGCGGTTAATGAGGTGCCTCATTACCTACCCAGGCTGTAATCAAGTGCCCAATTAAAAACTGCTGAAGAACAATAGGCTTAAAAGGAAGGGTAGGGCTGCAGCAAGGATTTGGGGAGGTTTTCTGCAGTGATGGCTGGAGAAGCAGGGGGCTGTAGACCACAGGAGAGCTGTGGTGTCAGCAGGGGCTGTTAATGTTCCCAGAGGCTGCTGGAGCTCCGTGAGCAAGTTTGGTGCAAGAGGTAAAGAGTCCTCTTGGGGTTTTTAGGCTGATAGGAGGGGAAATAGGTCCCTGGGAAAGACGAAGGTGGAGACAGACTGATATGTGGCTTGCTGGAAAAGTAAGAGAGTCTATGGTGGGGTGGGGAGTGTGTTTTGAGGAGCATTTGCTGCCCAAGGCTTCAGAGAGTGCATAAGTGTGTGCTTGCCTGGTACATGGATATTTGCACTAGGGCTAAATGTATAAGCAAAGGCTTTCTCCCCTGCTGTCCCGGCCGTTGCTCTGGCTGCGCTGGGGCAGTGCCGTCAGGGATGGAGCAGCAGGAGGAGCATCGGTTTTGGAGCGTGGCCGTGCTCTGGGGTGCGTGTTGGCAAGGCACTGCTGTAACCTGGCTCTAGCAGCTCCTCAGCTGAGAAAAATGCTTCTCTTGCATGTGCTCAGAGCGGGCATGTGTCAGCCTGTCATGCCAGGTCCCCCTGCGCTGGAGAACAGCCTGATCCTTTCAACTCCAAGACTCTCGTTCCTGCGCCATAGCACCCTGCTTCTGGGGAGACCTGTTGGGTCTCCCAGTATGGCTGCTGGGGAGACCTGTTTGTGTCCCAGGTCTCCATCCAGGGCTGCAGGCACTGCCAAAGCCTCCCTTGCAGTGGTACGAAATGGAGAGCAGATTGAAAAGACGAGTGGAGTCCTCTGTGTCCGCACAGGCAGGCTGCAGCCTTTGATAACCACCCCACGTTGTTGGGTCTTTCTGCTCTAGCAGCGCTGCTAAACTGGCCCCGTCCCACCCTCCTGATGCAGGTGGCACTGGTTTGGACAGCCAGCACTGGGAAGCCATCAGGCTCATGCTGGTGTGGGTCACTGGGAGGACCTGGGTTTGCTGATGGTGAAGTGTGTGCCTCTGGCAGCAGCATCTCCTCTACCTTCCTCCCATTGCAGCAGATCTGTGTGATTCTCCTCGTCCTCCTCCCAGAGTTACAGCAGTAACTGTACAGCAGCGTCCCTGGTGTCCCATAGCTCCTATAGTTGGGGAGATCCCAGTGCTCTTCCTTGTATTTTTTGCATTCCCATTAGCTCATTTACTGGGGATCCAGATTCCAGATCACTGTGCTATTGCCTGCTGACAGATGTGGCTGAAACTTGGCTTTCTTGAGACTTCTAGGAAAAGGCCAAGGGGAGGGGAAATGCAGGCTCAGCCCTTGGACACCATGGCACAACCTCAGCAGCCAGAAGTACTCCTTTGGTGTCAAAGAGGTGACCCTACACTGCGGTGCAACCACGGACTCGGCATGAAGTGTGCCAGGAGGAGAGAGATCTGGAGTTGGTGGTTGGATGACTGGGACATAGGGAATCCGGAGCCGAGTGGGAGAAGCTGTGCGTGTGATCTCCTCCCGGCCAGGGCAGGCTGGCGTGGGCATGATATGGGAATGGGGGGGGGTGGGGTGGAGAGAATAAAGTCACAGAGTGGGCAGAAGCCCACCCTGCTGCTGCTTCTCCCATTTCAGCATCTTCTGGTAACTGCTGGTCTCCACTCCCAGGTGGCCCTTCAGCTGCCTTTGGTGGTCACTGATGGTTTGGGCACTGGAGGTACTGCGTTGCTTGTTGTGGTCTGGAACAAGGCACTTCTTGCCTTCCTCCAGAAGCTGAACTCGTAACATTAACCCTGCAGCGGTGAAAGGGTCCTCTGGATGCTCCCTGCTGTGCTCCTAGGAGGTGAGCAGCGCTGGCTTGCAATGACTGCATCTTCCCCCTTGGCGTAAGGTGTGGAGCTCCGTCTCTGGGCTGGAAGAGCAATCGCTCCTCCAGCGCTCGGCATCGCTGCTCTATTTCTGTGTGTCAGGGCGTTAGGACTTAGCATGCTAAAGATAAAATGGTGGAATTTAATACTCTCAAGTCGCTTGCGTTCCAAAACCTGGTATGAAATCTCTGCTTATGTTTAAATAATCTGTATGTTTGAGTAAAGGATTATGAGCCGGCAGAGGAAGCAGTGCTTTCTTCATTCCCTGCAGAGAAGCGCAGAAGGGAGTCCTTGGGAAAGTCAGCTTGCTGAAGAGCAGAAAGGGCAACCCAGGGATGCTTCCAGCAAGCTCCACATGTGAGCGAGAGCCAGGAGACAGCTGCTCACAGAGGCAGTGGAAGCAATAAATAGTGAGAAATAACATTTAATTACTCCTTACTCCTGCCAGTCTGGGAAAGATGATCTCTGATGCCTGGTGAAAAGGGACCCATGTTCTGGTTGTGGTTCATTATTCTTCATCAGGTGGAGAACCAGCCTGAGTAACGAGGATCAGAGCATCCCTGCTGCAACCCCTGGTAAAGCCTTGGTGGGACTGCAGGGTGGTAGCCACCATGGAGCTGCTTGGGTTTTGCTGCTGGGTTTGGCTCACTAATACCAAAGATATGGCAAGTGGAAGGTTGTGCCTGAGCTGAGCTGGCTGTCAGGGATCCTGGGGCTGCGGAGCAGGTAAACACACCGAAAGGGTCCCTTCTGCTCCACGTGCGCAGGATCTACCTGCGGGGTGGCCGTACCAGCAGGTGTGACCCTGTCTTGGTTGGGCATGAGTGTTGAGCAGGAGGGAGCGCACGGAGGAGGAAGGCTTATAAACTTCCCTTGCTTTTGATGGAAATGGAGTTGGTTGCTGCTGAGATGAAATGCCTTGACTCTCCCATTTGACAGCCAGAAGCACTTGCTGAATTCAGCGGGGCTTTTCTACCCCCCACCAACCTCCTCCCTCTGGCAGCCTGCTCCTACCCTTCCTCCCCGGCTACAATGGGGAGAAACCAGCGATGGGTGCTGTTGTGCAGGGCCATTGCTCTATAACTGGGTGCCTTTCTGGTGCCACTTCTGCTTTCACGTGTTTCCTAAATGGTAATTTGAGGCACACCAGGTAAACACCCTGTAACGGCTTGATAATTATGGGCTGTAATGAATGACTGCACTCACACGTGGTAGAGCCAGGAGGAGTTGTTGCCACATGGCCTGCCTCATAGGTAGGAAGAGAGGAGTATTCGCTTGCAATGAAATGGTATTTACTGTGTAATTACCTTGGTGCTACATTGTAATTACTATGCAATTAAATGGTCAACAGGCACTGTCTAAACAAAGAGGACTTAAGTGACATCTCTGTCCTGAGGCTCAAAATGTTAAACTGTGGTAGGGGGGGGATGGAAATGTGATGGATATAACAACTCCCTGACTTCTCAGAGTTGAAGCTGACAAGGGGTGAGAAGGACGCGTTGGTGCTACCCTGGAGAACAAGGGACCAGTGTTTATTGCAAAAGTAGAGATTATAAACTTGGTGGCAAGGCTGCACACCAGATCGACGTACGCCTCTCTTGTCCATGCTCCCCTTCTTCCCTGCTCACAGACGTGCACCGTAGCGTGCGAGCCCGGGGATGCCCTCCCCTGGCTGCATGGGGAAGGGGTACCCCACGTTTAGCCCCCATCAGCCCTAGATACGCCAGCAGCAGCTCCCGTTCCTGCTGGTGGTTCAGGGACCAGTGGGTCCCATCCCATTCATTAGAGGCTGTGGAGGGGCCGTTTAGAAAACAGCAGCGACTCCTCCACGCTGCTGTGTGGCTGCCGTTGTGTTCCCTGCGCTGTGACTTGTCCTCGCCTGACTCCCGTTACAACTAATTAGCACCTTGACATTTACACAGTGAGCGAGGCAGCCTTGATGTTTGCGAAAGAACAGAAGGCACATCTGTCTGCATGATCCATTTGAAGAGGAGGAACATGGCTATGTGGTGTTTATAGCAGGCAGTTGGGGGAGGAATTAATTTACAAAATTTTTTGAATGAAAACAATTCCAATAACTTAAGTGCCCTCTCCCTCCCACGTCAGCTGTTTACAAACTGTTGAGTTGAATCTGTCCCACATGTCCTTTGAACCTACCACTAACAGAGGAAAAAAAATTGAAATACATCATGAAAAACTAATTTTGAGAAAAAAAAAAAAAAGATCCTGCCCACGGAGTTCAAACAACTTGTCTTGCTTTAGCTTATACCAATCTCCATGTACTTAGACAAATGTCACCAGAACCAGACTTAATTGACTCCATTTTCCTCTTTATCCTCATTAAAGAGGAATGTAGTCGTTCCTCAGGGTCTCTTCCCGCTCTACACCCGCCCCGGTGCTTTGGGTAAGGCAGTGATTAACTTTATTTGTGTGGCAGCAGACCTGTGAAGTTTGAGGGCACCCAATTGTCCTGGTGACGGAGCTGGGGACTCTCCTCCTTCCCAACCCAGTCTTGCCATGCTTGCCCTGCCCTTCCTCTGCAGGGAGAGGGGAGGCGATGCCTTGTGGAGGCTTTTGAAAATGCTTATCCAGCTTCACCTGGGGTGTGGAGTGAGGGGGAAAGCCCCCAAACCCACCGTATCATCATCTTAGCTCCTCTGGTCTGGCACCTATCCCTTAGGTGTTAATGGGCCAACTCCTGCTCTCCTGCGACTGTAGGAATGGCCCTGCTCAGGGGGTAAATCAAATGCCTGCGGGAGTACAGCAGCGGTTGGCAGGTGACTGCCACGCGGCGCCAGCGGTATCGCAGATGAATCCTGCCTCTGAAACTCAGGCTGCTGTAAAAGAGCAGTTCTCTTAGGTTTGCCGCGAAATCCTGATGACTTGTTCCTGCTTTTAAATAGTGGCGGGGGGAAGCTAATTGAAGGGAATGGGTTGCAATTAAAAAAATGCTTCTTGTTGTTTGTTTCTTAAGGAGATCTCTGGCTCATCAGCATTGTGTAAGTGTCTCCTGCGCGACGCCCCTTGAAGCTTTCTAGAATCAAAGTTAAACTCTGCCCTCTGGTATTTAGCGATCTGCCGTAGCCAAAGCCAAGCCAGATAGTGAAGTACAGGGGAAATATTGACTTCCTCACCCTTTTTTTGCAAGGAGGATAAATGAAGGGCAAATCACTACCCCCCGGGTCAAAAAAGTTGATAGGGTACTGCTTTTGTAGGGAGCTGATGGCTGTGGCTTGGGGTTCCCTGCGTGCAGGAGTTGAGTACAACCCACTTGGTCATGGTGGGGTTAACTGGGATCAGGGTCACTGAGGGAACTCGGATGTCACTGAGCCCAGTGGGAATGAGCCCTCAGCTCGGTATGATGCTTTCCTTGGAGGAAGCAACGTGTATTTATCTTCCAACCCGAGCTTCTTCCAAAGTAAAGATATGAAAGGGTCCTTGGTGGGCTAAAGTCAGGGTATGACCTGGCTGAGTTTGAGATGGAGGGCATCTCCAAATGCCAGTGGGAGGCCAGTGGGCCCAGGTGGCTTCAAGCATTTTCTCAGCCAGAAGCTGCCTGTTTCAAGGGAAAGAAGGCTTGAGGTTTGCCTTGCTCTGCCCTGGACTCACGCAACCTAAAGGCAAACAGAAATGGCACAAAAATGAGCCTGGGCTGCTGACCTTGGATCCAACTGCTTGTTCACTTGCAATAGGTATCGCAACAGTCAACCTGGTATTTCGTCATTGACTTCACTGTATTGGGATGTAGTCCCAAGACAGGAGGGTTAACACAGCTTGCAGCCCTATTTGCACCTTAGAGGAGAGTCCTACAGAGTCTAAGAAAGATCCTTCTGCAAGACATGGGTCCTCATAGCAAATCAAGTTATGGATTGCTCTGGCTAATCCCTCAGGCTTCCTTGGGTTTAACTTTTGATATCAGTAGAGCATGGTGACCTGCTTTACAGCTCCATGCTGTGAGTTCTGGAGCTGTTTGGTACCTTTAATGCTCTAGTTTAGGATGCTGTACAACCTTGAAAAGTCTTTGAAGGTTTTTGCATGTGTTTGAGGTGGAGCCTATGAAGTTCTCAGGACCCTGCTGTTCTGTGGGGTGGATTGGACTCTGGTGGCTACCTACCCTACCTTCTGGGATTTATGCTGGAAAAGCCTGCTTGGAGGTGGGAACATCACACTCTGCTGTCCTTCACGTGGGTGAGACCTTGGGTCTCCCCTGAGATGGAAACCAGCATGCTCTTGTTCCACCCTCCCTGCACCCCTACGCCGGAAAAGTCTCCCGTGGCAGTGCCGTGTCAAGACCAGTCCACCTGGAGAACAAGTGTCCCTCTGGAAACCTGGGCAAGATGACAAAAAAACCCATACTCTTGCATCAGTGAGGCTGCAGTCCAGCACTGCTCCTCCACCTCCATCCCTGCTCAGAGGCAGGTCACCACCATGCCGCTGCAGAAAGGCAGCAGGGCTGAAGCACCTCCTCCCAGCACGATGAGAAGATGGCAACGCTTTGGGCGCACTCCTCCTTTGCATGTTTCAACAACCTGTTAGCGTGGCGCCTCGTCCCGTAGTACATCGTGGTGGTTTCGCTCCCACCAGCAGCAGGTATCAGGAGGGTAATACAGATTGACCTACTACGGTGTGGGGAGAACATCCTGCTATGGATCACCAGGGGCTTCTCCCTGAAGGGCTCTGCAACGTCTCCCCTGCTCACCCCATCGGCTGGCACAGACAGGGGTGTCTGCAGAGGGCTGGGCTGATGTGGAATTGCTTGGAGTAATGATTTATATTGAGCTGCTGCACCCTCTCCCCTCACCCGTCGTTAATCATCTGTTTAAATACACGAGTTAACACCTCTGCCGCCAGCACTTTGGTTAAGGATAAAACTTTATTCCATGGCGAAAAGTAACTTGAAACTTGCAAAAGGAGGGAAGATGAGGGGAGAAACACGTGCAGCATAATGAGAAGCTGAATTTTGAAGGCTCTGGGACAGCTCCTCTCTATTCCCCGTCTTGTTGGCTGCTCCTAGGCAGCAGTGCCCATAGCAACACCGCCTGGTGCAAGCAAGGCTGCAGTGATCCCACGGGCATCCCTGCCACGAGAGGGACCTGAATTAAGGTGCCGTCTGCTGCAGCTTTCCCCCAAAACCTGGCTGAGCCGCGCTCGTGCCAAGCACCCCGTTGGGAGGAGGTGAGGGATCTTTCATCCATCAGGGATGCTGAATGAGAGCTACACCTCTCCCGGCTGTGAATGCAGCAGATCTACAAACCTTCCTCTTTTTTTATTAGCAACTTTCCCCATGTAACCACGTTCCTGTGGGTTGGGGTTGAATGAAGAGAAGCTCCTGTTTTAATTTTTGCTGTCAGGAGTAACGGGTAAGTGTAGGAGGAGGAATATTAATCATACCCAGCAGGCATTCTTCAAACTTAGAAACAGCATAAGGAAGGAGCCCAAATGGTTTAAACATTGCAGGCACCATTTGTATGAGAGTCTCATGCTTGAAAACGTGCAGGATACTTTTTTTTTTCCCCACCCTGATTTAGTTTAAAGGGGAAGTCATTGCTTTCCCACCTCCTCTCTGCAGCAGGAACCATGGTCCGCAGCCCTGATGTGCTGGTCAGGTCTGTGTTCCCTGGAGAGACAGGGGAGAGGTGTGCAAGGGGACATCGTCCCTCCCGTTGAAAGCTCTGTCACCTCAATTGCTGTTTCTTTTCCTAATTCATTCTCTTTCCAGATGCAAAAGAAAAGGGAAAGGAGTATCATGTTTTTGCTATTCCAAGTTTTTGCACTGGCATTGTAACAGGCACAGCACTGCCACGGGACAATCGAGTTTTTCTTCTCTTTGGAGTGGTGTGAGGGACCATTGGAGGTTCAGAAGGCACCCGAGTCGCACAGTGGGCTTGTGGGTCCTCCCTGTGAAGAGAGGGTTGCTTTAATCCTTCTCTTGGGCGTTGAGAGGCCCCCAAACCTCATCCCCCTGCTGCAGAGATGTGCAGGCTCGCTCATGGCTCACCCATGACCGAGGACATCAGTCACTACTGTGCGAGCCCAGTGAACTCCAGCATCCCCATGCACCTCTTTCCCTTCCCTTTTTTACATTTCTCTACTTGTTTTTTTTTGTACAAGAAGCCCCTGGGCAAGGGCACCCGGTGGGTTTTTACTTTCCTGGAGGCTGTCTGTGTTTTCTAACAGAGCTGGAAGCCTTCGCATCCTCCATCTGAAGGGTGTGGAGCTGGTTGACTGCCTCCACCGGCCATGCGTGTCCATGTTGACCGGGGGCTGGCAGCCACCAAGAACAAAACACCCTTATCCCAGGTGAGCCTGGGTACCGGGGGTCTTCCCTGGGGCAAGGCATGAGGCATTGGGCCCTTCTCCCACCTCCTCTGTTCTGTTTTGTTAATATGTCAGAGAAGCCTTTCTCAGATCGGCAGGAGGCTACAAGGAACATCACCGCACTGCTGTGCAAAATTGCTGTTCTCTTGTGTCTCGCCACTGCTGAAATTGGTTAAGAGCATCTGACTGGGAACCAAATTTCCTCTCCATCACCTCCTTAAGCATATAGAAAAGACTGCTTGGCAGATTTTACTGCGCCTCAAACATGGGGGGGGGGGGCTGGGTAGAAAAAGATACGAGTTGTTCAGAGAGCTGAAATCCTGCAATGAATTTTCTCAAACAAAACACAGCGGTCCTGGTGCTGAGCCGGTTTGTCTCGTTGGGCTCCCCAGAAGGGCAGACCTCAGATAGGATGCTGGAGAGCTGGGCTTTCCCAGCAAGCGGGTTTCTGCTTTTCGTCAGGGGATCATCAAAACAGATGCGCAAGTGAATTGTTATGGATTTTGAGACAAAACCTCATTCTCCCAGCTTAATCGGCTTCCTTGCAAAATTCCCAGCACCTTCTGGTAAAGCATCCCAAACACGACGCTTGCAGGAGGCTGAGGCATTCCTTGCTCACAGAAGTTTGAGGCCTGATTCCACATGTGCCAAAAATGAGTTTATTCTTCTGAAAAGGTGCATGTTCTTTTTCAGCAACACAGGGTTGGTTTGGGCAGGGGAATGCGTTCACTGAGGATGTTGGAGTCAAACAATAGAGGAAGGGGAAGAAAAACCCCTTGTGAAACTCTGGTCAGGTATGACCTTGCAACAACAGCCAAAAGTATTGTGGTACCTAGAGTCTGCAAAACTCCCCAAACCTGTTGTTTTGCTCCACATCTATTTCTAAAGGGCTGTGGACACCCCCCCTCCTCCAAGTTTCAGCCCCCCTGACAGCAACATTCAGCGTAGCAGCACAAAGAGCAGCAGGCTGTAATTTCCCAACAGGGCTGTGTCCCTCAATGAAAGCTTCCTACATGTCTATTGGAAGATTATCCTATCAAATCCCATGCTGCGCTGAAAGGTACGCATTTAAAACATGACTAACGCTGATAGATGCTATTATTCTATTTTATTCTCCAGCTTATGAGTAATGTCTCATTATAAATGGGGATGCATTCAGAAAAACATCATCTGCCTGCCGGAGCGTGGGCTCCGCAGCATGGGCAGCTCGTGGCAGGGGAGTCGACGCACGGCAGCACATGGCTGCATGCGGGTCCGCAGCATCCCGTGAGTCCTGAGCCGGCCTCGAGCTCTGCTTGCTGCCCAGGCCGGGGTGTAGCTCTGTTTTGGGGTGTCAGCACACTGCAGGGATGGCGATGTGGAGCTGGCACCGGTGGGAAACGAGGGCTACTGGCAAAGTTTGTGCAGGTCGTCGCTGGCAGAGCCAGCAGACTCTTGCTATGAAGGTATTTTATGGCCTTCACGAGGTATGTGCAATCCTGCTGGCTGCCGTATCTTCTCAAAGCACTGGGGTTTCCTACAGCTGAATATCACAAAACTCTGGGCCATGGGAAAGTTCATTATAACAGAAAAGCAGGCAGGAGCCCATTCATCCCCTGGCTCCCCAGCTGGGGACATGGGTCTGTCTAGGTTGTGCTGCTCCTCTTAATGCCAGTCAGATGTAAAATCTCTGTACCTCCTTGTCTAGAAATAGTCCCTGATATCCCACTACAAAGGAATTTTCTTGTGTATATGGAAGCCAGGTTCCTTTCCCCTATTGGAGTTGTCTGCTGTCATCCACCCTCTGTGTTCCTCCTCCTGTGGTGCTAAGCACATTTTTGGGGTCTTCATCACAAGGTGAACGGCTCATCTCACTGGTGCATTTTTCTGTGTGGGAAAGTCTCAGGTTTTGCAAGCCCCCTGCTCCGGACAGCGGGGCCTCCCTGGCAGCTAGCACAGCCATCGCATCCGTGGACTGTTGTGGACCTGCTGAGGCTGCTTTGAACCACTGAGCAAACAAAATGCCTTCTGTCTAATAAAAGCCTAGATATGTGTCTGCCTGATCAGCATGCCTGGGCTATTGTGTCAGCTCCCCGTGAGATAAAAATATCAGAGAGCAAGCGTGCAGCGGTCCGCAGGCACGTGGTGGAAAGTCTGCCTTCGGAGGTCCCTATGGGAACTGGTGGCAGGACCCACTGGTGGTGGCCATCGGGGCTGGGGAGTTTGGTTTGCAGAGGCTGAGCCCACGGGGGCTGTTGGGAGTGAAATTGCCCAGTTCTGCGTTCGGGCTCCCTCCAAGGGTCCATCTTGAACCTTTCAAACCTTCCTTCTAAAAAGAGCTCCTAAAATGCAGAGGCGCTCATGGAAATGGCCAGTGCTGGCCATGTGGCTTGTTTACTCTTTTTAAGTGCCGTCTTGCCCACCTTTCTGGGATTCAGTGGCTGGTGCCCCGGCTGTGTGTAACCCTGGCCGGAGAGCAGTGGCACCGACCTTCCCTTCCCGGCCACCTTGTCCCGTGCTGCGGCTCAGCATCCCTGGCCCAGGGTCCTTGCCACACGTCATCCATCCTTGGCGTCTTCTCTCTTCTGCCTCGTGCAAAAGAAAATGAGATGTTTTTATTTTCCAGGTGTTGTTTTTTCCTTTATCTCCTGCTGTGGAGGTTTTGGGGTTTTTTTTCTTCTTTTTTGGTTTATATTGTTGGAACATTTATTTCCTCTCCTGTTTTTATTTTGAAAAGGGGAAGAGAGCCCGCATCCCCCTGAGGTGTTATTAAGCTGAAAGGCTGGTGATTTGACTGTGAGGCACGCTTGCACCTCCCACACTCGTGCAGTCGGTGACGCACGCCGCAATCAATGGAGAGGGGATGAATAAACCCAGCGTTTGCTCCTCGCCTGCCATCCCCAGAAAGAAGGGGGTGGAGGAGAGAGGGAGGGAAAACTCTGCTCTGGGCGTGCAGTTTTAAGAACTGTTTTCTATGTAGCCAAGGGATGCTTGCCAAAACATCTCCATGACATGACAGGTCCTCTTTGTCTCATGGGCTTAGGGTTGCACTGCCATGAAGCTTATGGGACTGCTGCAAGCCTGGCTTTGGTGTGTCCGTCATCTCACCAGGCTCTTTTCGAGGCAGTGCACTTCAAGGCGTGTTGGACTGGTCCACGTGGTCTCTGGCTCTCCTTCACCTCGTGCTTCTTGCTGACTCTGGACTTGTAAATGATGGGACAGGCACCTCCGTCTCTGTGGTGTACAGCTCCTGGCACACTGCTGCGCGGCTCCCAGTGATGCAAGTTTAAGACATTGAGTTCAATAATCTGTCTTCTTGCTGTAGCGGTCTGTGTTGTGGTTCTCCAACAGCGTATCCCAGACAAGGGAATCCCTCCTTCCCCTGTTGGGGTGCCAGTCCCAGGGGCCCTTGAGGAATGGAAATATATGGTCCTGCATGTGAAATGGGGGCATGTCTAAGCTGATGGAGATGGAAGTGATAGTACAGCCCCAGGGAGTCTTCTTTCCTGGGGGGAAGTAGCTGAAACTCTGAATAATTTAGCACTGGCACTTGTGTTTTTTTTCTTTTTCTGCCCCCTTCTTGCATTCCTGCATGCACAGCACATCCTGCGTGACCATAAACTCTTCCCCATGGTGGTGTGGTGCTGGGAGCTGATGTGCTACAGAATTAGGGGCCTGCAGCGGGGTGAGAGGACATGAGACCTTTTGCTTCTGGTTCAGGCCATGCAATCCACATTTCAGTGGGACAGCACCTCCCTTTGAAGGACTGAAAGCAGTCCTTTTTTTTTTTTTTTTTCCTGCCCAGGTCAAGCATTGCGTCTTGGAAAGCTCTACCTGTAACATGGTTTCTGGCAGCTTCTTGCTTCCAGAGAGGACCCCTCCAGCACTGCCACCCCCATGCCTTAGCCAGGGGAAGGAAATGGCATTGCAGGGGCTGCCGTCGCTTGTACGAGCAGTCAGCACCAGCCTTCAGAGCTGTGGCATTAAGGAGGCAGCTTGGATGTAGCTGTATCATAGCTGTGTGCCCATCACTCATGGGCAAGTGTTTTTATGCCCCGTATTTCATGCCTCAGACTATTTTTAATAATTGATATTAACACTTTACAACAGAGGAAATGGACAGCAGGCCGTCATTTACACACCACATCAATAATAAATGGAGCAATGCCAAAACACATCAATAACAAGCTTGTTTGTCCTCTTCTTATGTTCACAGTGATTCAGTTCTAAGGAGGTAGAGCATGGGCAGATGATCAGGCTGAAGTACCAGCAGAGCGAACGATCTGCTGAGGAAACAGATTGGGGGGGATAGCGTAGGACAATGCTGCATTTCAAAAGGCTCAAAGTTGGACAAAGCTCTGCGTGCAATGCAAAAGCTACGCACGTGCCATTTCCCTTAAGAAGCCCTTTTTTCTGTTTAATGCCACTTTCCCTGGAAAACTGGAAACTCACTTGAGCAAATGGTTTCCGACCCAAATACAGACCCACATTCCCCAAGCCCCTTTCCCTCCTCCTGATGTTGGCACCATCCTCGCGATGAGCACAGCAGATGCTGAAACATCTGTGCTGACTGCACCACTGTGGGCTCCCATATAGCACGAGCTCGGCGTGGGGGCAGAGCTCACTTGGCACCCACCTGCAGAAGACCACGTTAACTGTGGGTGCATTTAAAGAAACATTTTCTTTCAGGTCAGGCATGTAAGGTGTGACCACTGTTAATAGGCATCCAGGTCACAGGATCAGACTAGAGCTATCCAAAGTTAAACTCGAAAACATATATAGCATGGATGCAGAGCAACTGTTTCACTCTACGAACCCGCTGCTCTGGTACAGCACTACTGATTCATGTAGATATAGACTGAATCTGCCTGAAGTTTCTCTGGTCAACTCCTCAGCAGAGAACTGGGTAGTCTGGAGCATAGGAAACGATTATCTTAGCTCATTTATCTGTTAGATCTTGTAGTTCCTCATTTCTTGCGGTCTTTGAACCGGTTTCCAACTTGTTTGTGTGTGGTTGCTGTAAGGGAAGCTTGTGGGTCCATGTGCAATGCTCTGTTATTCTTTATTGCTCATGTAATTTATTTCTTTTCTCTGTCCTGCATCAAACCGCAAGCATTTTCTGGGTTCCTCTGCTTCTAGCACTGGCCTCAATCAAACATGCTGGCAGTGTACCTTGTGCTGGTTTTCTTCTGCAGTCCATGAACATCTTCAGATCCGCCCAAAGTATGCTGCAGGCACCTTCCTCCAGACGTCTTAGCACTGAAAACATGATGCTCCCTTCAGCTGGGTTGTCCCTCTCCTTCCACATCGGTCGCTCTGTGCCTTGACTCTTCTGCATGAGTGGTTGCTCTTTAACTTGTTCTCCTCTCCTGGCTATTTGGAGGCATTCCTCTAGAGCTAGACCTCTAGATGTCCACAGCTTTCTCCATTTGCGGGAATCCTACCCCAAAGCCAACATCTCTAAAGGAGTTGTTACAGATTGAAAATTAATTGTGGGTGTTTCTGCTTTATACCTCATTAACCCCAATCCTAACTCGTGGTCCAGTAAAGCCCAGTACTGCTGCAGCCTGGCTCTGTCCTGGCTACCACTCTAGCTGTTCTTACTGCAGTTGGCTGCTTCAGGTGTAATCCTGGCAATAGCATCCCTTCCCACTCCGTTCCCTTTGGCAGGCCTAGCAAATATTTATTTTCCATACCTCTACTGCTCATAGCCAGTTCTGTATACATTTTGTAATCAGCCCCTTCTGCAGCAGGACCTTTTGTAGAAATTCTTGGTGCTGGGGAGTGAGGCTCTCTCTGCTGGCTCTTTTGTTCTGCTTTCTTAGCCCACAAGCTTCATAGACGTGGAAAAGAGGAGCAGAAACTTTCTGGAGAAGGTGGAGATGGCAGGAAGCCAGCCTCTGCGGACCTGGCTCCTCTTTGAGCAGACCTGCGCTAATAAGCGCTCGTTCCCACTGTCGGGCTCCCTAGAATGACTGCTGTCACCAAGGCGATAGCAGGAGACTGTTCCAGGCTTGTAAAACGCAGCAGAGTAGGCGAAGCTGGTGGCATTGCAACCAGGGGATCTCAGGCTGCCTTCCTGGCACCACCTCCGAGCCCTGAAATATTCTGCTCGTTGCTCCAGGGTCCACGAAATTTCCACCCCAGGAGAGACACAGTCCTTAAAAGCTTCTTGCAAGCTGAGCCTGAGCAGAAAGCATGCTCTATCATGCAAGTGCCTTCTTGCTACTGGTTTCTCTTGCCCCAGACTGCATAACCCACTCTTCAGGACTGTCGTGGTTTAACCCCAGCCAGCAGAAATAAACCCCACGCAGCCGCTCGCTCACACCCCACCCCCCGGTGGGATGGGGGAGAGAAGCGGGAAGGTACAAGTAGGAAAGCTCCCGGGTTGAGATAAGAACAGTTTAATAATTGAAATAAACCAAAGTAGAACAGCAATAATAACAAATAGGAACAACAACAATAACAGAATATACAAAGTAGATGATGCACAACTGCTTGCCAACCGCGTGTCCCGAACCGGGGGACAAAAACAACCACAAAAGCAGGTTCTTCCAGGAAAACTGCTGCTCCAGTCTCCAGCGAGCAGTATCCCAGAGAGCGCAGAAGGGCTGATTCCACTTCCGACCTTAATAGAGGGACTTTTGATTCATACCTACAAGAAGTGGATAGTGTAGATGATGACCAGGACACTAACGCAGTGTGTTTTCGCAGGAGCTGGAACTGGCTTGTTCTTGAAGAGAAGAGCACCTTGAAGATCGGTGCGTATCTGGGCCACCTCCTGGCACCTGCCGAGACAACCTCTGGTGTGTTTCCTGCTCCTTGCGACTCGTAACGACCGTGAGAAACCCTCCACGCAACTGGTAATTCTGATGAGGGGGGAAAAAACCCTCTTGTGTCGACACTGAAATGTTTCATGGCTTCAGTTTGACTTCAAGGAAGCTGTAAGGGAACACAAACAGGTTTCCATCGGATGCCTACCTGATTTCTCACTGCTTTTCTTCTTCTGGCTGCCTGCTGGGGAGAAGACGGGACTGCCCCAGCATCTGTTTCCAAAGCTAGGCTGGGCAAGGCGCTTCTCCTCCTCGAGCCGACTGGCAACGCAGTCCTGGCACTTGGCTGCCTTCCCTTCCACAGAGGAGGTTAAAAAAAGAAAATCCAAACCTCAAACCAACCAAAAAAAACCCCCTTGAAACTAAACTCTATTTCTGACTCCCCTTTGAAAAGGAAGTACTTTTCTTTCCATGTAGCTCTAACAATGACCCTCTTTGCTGTCTGTAATGTTAAACCGCCCTCCTCTGATGTTGAGTCCCTGCAGATTTTAAGTAGTTTGATGTATATTTTAAGGCGCTCTCTGCCATCCCCGTGCCAAGGATATTTTTAAATCGCCATTCTTTTGGTCGGACGTACAAAAAGCCAAGTTCTTTCTATTGCTGGCTGTGTAAATCCTGTTCCTGAGGCTGTGCTGAAATGGCTGATGCCAGGACGCAGACAACGGTGTTTTTGGCACTAGTGGGAGGCGAAATTGCTCTTGGCAAGAGCAGGCCAGCCGTTTATTTTATCTCTGCTCACGGCGAGGGGCTAGGTGGGGAAGGGAGGGATTAATGTTTGCTACACAGGAGACAACAAAAGGAGAAAAATTAAGTTTGAGTATTTTGGAAGCACTATAAACAGTGGGGAAAAAAACACTGACATTACTTATTCAACACACAGTTTAGCTTAAGCTTACCTTTGTTTTTCTAAGGACTCGTGCCTTCCTATCCTGTGAACCAGTGCAAAATTGTTTGCTACCTGTGAAGCAGCCTGCTTTCCTCACTGTGGAATGGCAGGATTATTAAAGGACGTTGTTGGAACTGGGAAAGACTACCCAGCCGGTCAGGTGAAGAGAATTTAAATCAGGCTCACAGCAAATTGCACTCGGATATGACAATTTTACTGGGGATACTGCAAGAAAGTTATGATTACGGCTCATATAACAAGCTGAGAAGTGACAGTAAGAAATTCTGAGGACATTAAAGACAAAAAGATTATGCGATCTGGGTGGTCATAAAGATACTGTTCGTACTGTCTGTTTATAAAAAGCATCGTTACCTGTTGGACGGTACTCCGGCTACCAGTGATATGATTAATTGAGCTTGTTTCAGACTAGCATAGATGGTCTAACCATGAATGGTGTTCTAGATTACATCCTGAAATGTCAGCATCACTGATGACAGCTTCCATCTTCAGGATGTCTTCACGGCAGCCTTCTGGATGTGCTATTTTTCCAAGTGGTTTCAGATAATAACAGGGTAGGAAGTGTTCTGCTGTCAGTAAAATACAAATACAGGCAGCTCTCAGCAGGTATCTGGTAACAGAAGAATCAAATGCTAGTAGTTTTAAGAATCCGTGGATTAGTATTTACCGCTGCTTTGGCAATCTAGAGAGAGCGAATATTAAAACTGCCAGTGCCTGAAAATTCAGGGTGCAAAAGGACCTCAAGGGACTGAGTCAGGAGTGTTTGTGTAAGTGGTGGCGTGTACAATTAGTAAGAAGCAAGGGCGGTGTAAGAGTTAACTGGTATAGGCGCTGATCTTTTAAGATCACAAGCCTTTCTGGCCAGAGGCTCTGGAAAGAAATAGTAAGGGCTGGTGGCTACGGGCTTAACAGCTCAGCTGAGCGGTGAGGACAGCGTTCCCCTGTGCATCCCCTGATTTATCTCTCTTTTATTCTTATCAACTTCCAAAGTGAGACTGACTGCACGGGGGACTCCTGTGGCCCAGCTTCTTGCGTAGGTTGCCTGAGGAAGGAGTTAAGCAGAAAACAGCTTTCTCCTATAATTAACTTGCAAGGGAAAGGCTGTTTTTCAGTCGTGCTGGTTGGGACCAGTGAGTGAAGGAGACTGGCTTCCTACTGAAAGCGCAGTACTGTCAGGGAATAACTGATCACAAGAGAATCCATCTTAAAAAAAGCTGGGAATAAATTAACAGGGAGGGAAGTGAAGATGCTGCTCTGCACCTTGCAGCTTCTAAAGAGGTTTCTCTGCCTCGCAAGACAAGACCTGGCTCCCGTAACAACTGCAATTGCTGCGCTTCTGGTGGATTATTTTCCAGAGACAGAACCAGAATTGGGGGGGGTCACGCAGGTGGGATCAGCACGCCCACCGCTTGCTGCGGGTCAAAGAGCTTGGGGTGGAACTGGGCGAGAGGCATGGTCCCTGCCCGGCCCTGCCGACCTGTACGTTGGTACCAGCCAGAGCAGGTCTCTGCCCCAGGGGATGGCGTCAGGACCAGTTTTCAGTCATTTGCCACCAAACTGTGCAGCTCCTTGCTTTTTGTCTCAATCCCAAACAAGATGCTTGTCCCCAGTTCCTCAAGCCCTTCTCCTCTCCAGCATAATTTCCCGAATGGCCACAAGCGTACCGCAGCTACTGTTTGGGGTAACTTTGATTTGAATTAAATCTGATTTGCTATCTTGTTGAAGATGGAAAGGGGCAGTTCTCTAAAGGGTGGATAGTCTTCTGTTTTGTCATTTCTTGGATCCTGTGTTTTGCGTAGCAGCGTCTTGTGCTGCAGGCAGGGATCACAGGGTTCCCTGATAACATCAATCAGTCCACCAGAGGAAAACGTTGAGTTAGTTCTTCTTGTAATGTAATGGTACCACCTTTCCATCACAAAGAAATATCGTCCTATGATGCTTAACAAATACTTCTTGTTAGCAATAACTCAGTCGAATGTAAACAAATCTACATAATGCTCCATAACAGAAGTCAGCTTTTTAAACACAGAACCTAAGGCATAGCAGTAGATCACCAAAACGAATAGCAGATATTATCATAGAACAGCTTCTCACAGAATTAAAATCATTTTTTTGGGCATTTGGCTATCTTTAATTCTTGAAGGAAATATTCCCCTAACTGAAATAAATTCAACTATCTGGTAACTACAGACAAATAAAGAAATGATATTGTCTAGTAACACATGGAAATAAAATAATACAGCCACTCTGGGAACCTTATATTGTCGAGCATGTGAAAATCTAAGGGTAGAAAACCTCATCTTGCTCCAGAAAGCAGGTGTTGACGTGAGGCTCAAAAAGGATGCAGGTTTTTAAAGAACAGGTTTCCTAGGGGTTCCCTTTGGACCCAGCTTTTTAGTGAAATATCTCTTTGGGACTTATAGACTTGTCTGGTGGTGGCTGAGGAGGACTCTACTGCACGACAGGGTTGTTTCAATTACTCTTGTTGTTAGCACATGAACGTTTCACTGCTAGTCCAGAGACTGAGTCCTACTGAGCTTGGCCAGTGGGTTACTGATGACTCTGTTTCTTCTAAATTCAGGAAACCCCTTTTCCTAGAAATCTTTTCTCCTGCTCTTCCAATATAGGTTGTTATGGACTGGTCAGTCCGTCTCTCCAGCCCAAGAGGAGATGAATTGTTTCAGCCTTGGACTTCAGGGCAGGTTTTCCAGGCTTCAGCTGAGATCTGTGCCTCTTTCCTGACTAGCTGCTTTCCAGATGTGCTTTCTGCCCTGTTCCAGCCGTGGTCTTGCCAAAGTGCTTTGCTGATTTTCTGCCGTGTATGTATCCAAGTGCTGAAACGAGCTCTCCCTCTCTTCCTGCAGGTTCCCATGCAGCTAGCTATTTGCCAGGGACTCTTCGGTTTCGGTTCCCGATGAATGCAGCCCCTTGTCCTCAAAATGCAACATGTGCTCTTATTCCTACATGCAGCAACTTGCATTCGGTTGCATTGAAAAATACGTGTTGTTCTGTGGAGCCCAGCTTCCCGTGCTTTCCAGATTGCTCTGCATCGTTGCTGTCTGTCAAGCTTCTTACATTGCACCCAATCAATACGACATCTGAGCCTCGCTTGCTGAGGAATGGAAATCATAGTAAATATTTCGTAGTCTGTGCAAAACGCGTTGGCGGTCTCGATTCAGTTGCTTTTAGGCAGGTGTTTGCATTTAATTCCCTAAGACCACTCTTAGATTTGGCGCCTGTTATTGTGCTTCCTGGGGGGCACTGCAGCAGGACTTGGGGCTGTATCCTCTACCTGCAAGGCGCCCAGCAAGGCGCCCAGCCTCTTCAGCAAGGGGATGCTCATCCCTCAAAGAAACCCATAACCCGATGGGCTCCCGGCGGGCAGCTGGGAATGCAGTACTGCAGTAGGATCGGGACACTTGGGAATGCTGCTGCTCACGTGCTGGCTCTGTTGGGAATTATGCCAGGGACTTCAAGCACCTTCAACTACCCCCATGGTTAATTTTGTGATTAGATCTAAATGTGTTTTATAGATTTATTTGAGGGCTGTGCCAATAGCTGTTGACATCAACAGGAATCTTTCCATTGACCTCAGTGAGCACTGAATTTCTATACAGGTGTATCTTATTCCAGGTTTATTTTCACAAGGAGGAGGACAATACTGGAGTCAGTACTGCGTTCAGTGTAGTTAGGCACATTTTTCTGTAAATAAATGCAGCATGCTCTTCCTTGCACCAGTTTTGGAGAGCTCAATTCTGCTTTTCCAGACAGCCCTGTACCCCAAGACACACTACTTTTTCTTTCTGTGTTGTGCTCACAGCAGCACCTCTAGCTTTCCAACCTCCGGGCAGGGTTAAGCACCCACCTCCACCCAAACCAGCATCCCAGATTTTCTAAATGGAGCCATTAGACCAGGCAGGTGCATCCATCAGCCTCAGCACTGCCTCCAGCTACCCCTGGATCAGACAGGCTTGGTGGCAACCCGTAATGTCTCTCAGCATGCATGCACATTTGGTGCTGATTGCAGACGTTGATGCAGTCACCAGTATTTCTCCATGAAATGGATGTTCTGGGAAACGCCTGGCAAATGCAAGTTTTTGAATTAAAAAAGTGATGCTTGTGAATTGTCTGCTTGTGAACTGCGCTGGAAAGTAGCCTCATCCATGATACTGATTAGCTGGCAAAAAAAGAAGTATAGCAGAGTGTGAACTTGATTTCTACGCTGCTTCAAAAGCACTTTTTACTGTCTGAAGATCTTTCTTTTAAAACCTACTGCCTGCACAGTAAGATTGTTCAAATAAGGCTCATGGAGATTCAGGGAACCTCTGCTGTGCGACAGGGCAGCCACTGAGGTATTGCTAGCAACCGCACCTCAAACTGCTACGGAAAACGCCAGTGAGCTGAAAGCCAAAGCGGAGATCCCATTCCTTGAGAAGGAAGGTGAGCCAGGACTTGGGTGACACCAGCGGGAGGCTCTGCGGCTGCTGCAAGGGAAGAGGCTGCACCGCTGCGGTGGTGGGCACAGCGAGACGGCGGCTGCCGTCGCTCTGCTCCTGCGAAAGCAGAAGTCAGCACGTACTGAAATATCCCAGTTAATTCTGGATCGCCAACCTCGGCTGACGTCAGCTTTGTACCTTCCGCTTAGTGTTCTTTCTTGCTTTTTGTTAATTCTAACCTGTGCAAGGACCTTCCCTCTTATCCCATGGCATCTCAGAGCGCTTGGTAACGGAGAATACTGGAAATATTTTGGGAAATCCGAGAAGATTAGAGCAACTGTCTCCCTTACCCATATGCTGGCTGACTCCTTCACAGAACCACCATAGTTTGGTGAGGCAGAACCTCCCCTGACAGAAATCATATCGATTCTCCATGGCTATATCCTTATTCAGCCATATATCCTCCCTTTTTAAATGCAACATTCAAGAACAGGTGCTAAGGCAGCTTAGGATGGCAGTTCAATTGGCTGTTAGTTCAATTATTTCTTAATTTCCTTTAGAAGGCATAGGTGACTTTGCTGATGAGAAGTAATTATTCCAGTGACTTGATTATTGTGATTATTTATTTGTGTAGTTTCTTCCTCAGACACTTCACACGCAAGGGTCCTGTCTCCGATTGTCCCCCATCAAGAAGGTGGTAGTGGGAAAAATTCCCTTTGCTCCAAATACTCCTTTTTCCTACCCCAGCAGCATGCTTTAGAAGTTACATCCATGCCTAAAGCCTATCGACTTCAGTGTTTTTTGGAAACTATATTTAGATGATCTGTTTTGAAAGCACTGGCTCCATTAGGAACGCATGCTGGACATTCTCTCCCAGACTTCTTTCAATGTTTTCCTTCTGTACCAATTATGTCCGGATCCAAAGTTAATCTGTGAAATGCGAGAGCAGCTGTACGAAGGCAGACCGGAGGCTCAGCTAGCTTTGCGCACTCTCTGACATTGTCTGGTAGTGGACGCTTAGCGGAAAGAGCATAAAACCAGGCGTTACGCTGGCTCCAGCAAACCCTCCTAGCAAGCTGCAGCTAATCAGCTTACTGAGCTAGAGGGTTTTCTCTATTTTTATGTTTCCTAGACCTTTTTGTTCATCTTACCTTCCGTTATTCTGGCTCACCGCCTTTGGGGCACGCTCACTTTTCTGGCTTCCATGGGAGTGAAGTCCACGATTCGCATGAAGAAGCGCTTTGTTTTGGTTTTTAATCTGCATCATTTTAAGAATGTGCATCAAACGGTGCTCTTGTACTGTTAGAAGGAGCGACGATGTGTTCACCACCACCACACACCTCCTGATTTGATGGAAAAGGTGACGGAGATCCAGAAGTCACCTCTTTTTCAGGCAGAGAAGTAACTGGCCAGACGTAAACTGTAACTTAAGGGGAGGGATTTCTCAAGCCATTTCCTGGCAATTCCTTACAGTCTGTTCATCTCTTTGCTTAGTGTTTGGGAATGAACTCATGCTTTTGTTGATTTGGAATATCTCTTTCCTGAGTGGTAATAAGTAATGGAGGGACTATGGTGAGGTCAGTTTGGTTTTGTGCTGCTGTTTATTTATCAACACCTGATACTCCATTTTATTGGCATGTCCTTCAGTCCTTCTGCAGCTCTTTGTAGATAGCACTAATTTCTGCTACTTTAAGAATTTTTTTTTTTCCTTATCCTCCGCAAATTGCTCCTCTATCCCTTTTCAGATCCTGTAGGCTCTGAGAACAACACATGTCACAGCCCAAATTGCTGTGGGATTCCGCTGGGATTCCCTCCGCTGTGAAAAACAACCATTTATTCCTACCTGTCCCTTCCTATTTTCTACCAGTTTTGAATTCACTTGAGAACCTTTCTTCTAATCCCAGGAGAGATTAATTTCCTAGGAGCCCCTGGTGAGGGAGCTTTTGAGAAACCAGAGTACATGGTATCAACTAAATTGCCCCTACTTACATATGCATTGATGCCCACAAAGAATTCCCCAGGAGGCATGATTCCAGCTATCAAACGCATGTTTTTTCATCCTAGTTTTCTAATTACCTATAATGCTATTACATTGCCTCTACTACTTCGCTCAGTGTTAAACTCAGTGATAAGTAGCTCAATGAATTCCCCTTTGGATTATTTTTGTTTGTTTAGGGTTTTTTTCCTTTTTATTTTTTAACTGCCCACTTCCCTTTTTCAGAGGCTGACAGCCCTGGAGTTGGTGTCGTCTTATTCCTGGGCTATCCCTCATCTGCACCGGTATGGACTGGTGCTGAGAAAAGGTAACACCTGGATGTGAAACTATGCTTTCTACAACAGTAAGGGAGAGTATTTGATGTCCCACGAACATTCAAGGCATCACCTGTGGTTTACGTGCACCATGCAAAAAAAGTGCTCGGGACATTTCACAGTCTTCCTCTTATTTTGGAGTGAGGTACTGAGGATTAACTTCGTGCCTGTAGCCCCTCAATGTGTCTGATGCTGCCAAATAGTTTTTGATTTTAGGGCTACCGACTCGTTTGCTAGAACAGGTAAAGAAAGACTTACAGCGTTAGCCCTTCTCCTTTCCAGAAATGCAAACAAGCTTCTTCCACCATAATCAAACCTGTGTTCACATGCGGAGGTGGCCTCAAGAGCTTGTGTGCTGCAGAAAGTTGTTGTCTCAGGATCCTTCTGGATCCTGTAACCCAGGTGCCTTTCATATCAGTAATGGATTTACATGAGTATACTCTGTGGCCTTGCTTTTCAAAGAAAAAAAAAAAGACTATTTAAAAGGTGATTTTTTTCCCAAATACTGTTAAGCTTGACAAGCTAGCTCAGCTACAGAGAAGCCGAGTTCAGCCTGCAAAGGGCAGGCTGGCAGACATTTTTCTTAGCAACATTTTCAACATCTCTTTGAAGCCACATGTTTTTGGGGTTTTCCACCCCCTCCTCATCCCCATTGTCACTTTTTTTCTTTCCCATGGAGGACGTCTTATGGTTTCAGGAGAGATACCACCAAGGGCTAGCCCAGCGTGGAATTTCTGCAATCCTGAACCGCTCTGTTAGTGTTCCCAGGGCTGGATTCAATTGACAAGAGGCTCTGCAGCCAACCCCCTTGGACTGCACATGTGTTTATTTAAATGTCAGTGGCCCACACAAGCTGAATACCTATTAGCTAGAGCATGCATAGAATCCAAAGCACAGCTACAGCTCATATTTATTGTTCAAAGTACAGATCCCTTTATTATTGTCATTTCAGTACCCTTGTATTTATGGTATTATTCAGTCAGCTCCGAGAAGTTAACTAGCACTTTGCAGTGTTTCTTTACTGCGAGGGTATAATATCCGTCTATAATAAATATATAGGTAAGGGATTTAAGAAACAAAACAAAACAGCAACAACATATTGCATGTGAAAACTTTACTAAGCAAATAAAACATTCCCCGCCAGAGCTGTGGAAAAAAACTCCAGTGAGCTGGTATCATCTGAAGTCAGTTAATGAGCAGTAGATGTGTATTTCCACTCTATTTTTTAACTCTGTCTTTTGTCGTTCTCCAGCATTTCTGTACCCCATACTCCTTAAGGAGCGCAGCTCCTATGCAGGCTGGAAAACATACACGGGTTGTAGCAGCAAGGCTTTTTTGGTAAGGGCTGCTGGGAGCTGAGGACTTCAAGGCACCCGGGCCGGGTATAAATGCTGCTATTCTGGTGTTTGGACTTTCTGTGCATGACTGATACCAGAAACGCCACTACCTGCGGAGCTGTGTTAGCAAAATTGCTCAGCAGAGACAGGACAGAATTGTTTCTGCCAGCAAAGCTTGTAGCGGTCCTGGGAATGAAGTGAGCAGTTGTAGCAAAAGGGTATGTTTTTGGCACAATCATCCCCCCAAAATGTGAAGAGTTAAACCATGCATAGAGAAATGAGGATGCTGTATTTCTTCTGAAGGCAGGAGGAAAGCAGAGAGAAAAATTATCTTTTTTTTTTTGATAGTCTAGAAACCTGTCCTATTTCAATTCTAACAGTTGGCTTGGTGAGGAAACATCCAGCAAAAGAAGATCATTTCTGCTAAAAGTAAAGCTATTTCAAGCTGATTTTAAATTTCACTGGTCACCTGTGATCTTTCTTAGTTTGGAGTGATGATAAGGCTTGCATTTGATTTGAGAGAATAACAGTTTAATTAAAGGGGGGGAAAAAAAAAGAAGTTTATATTTGGCTGTTGTTGTTCTGCTGAGATGAATGTGAGTTACTCCAAGTGGGATTTTGGGCTCAAGTCCAGAAAAGCAAAAATGTGTCTTTAAAACCAACTGTAAGGCTGCTTTTCTGTAATAGGGGGCTGTCCTGCTCACTCATTAAAACATATAGAAGATGGGATGTATCAGGAGTAGGGATCATTTTTGCTTGAGGTTGCTGGTTTGAATCCTGTCCAGGCTGGTAGGGACGGAAAGCTGCAAACCTCCAGCGGTTGTTCATTAACCGACGTGAAGTAAGTTGGTGGTCTCGTTCCAGTTCCTGGCGGTCAGGTGTGCGCATCACAGAAACCACCACTTCACTTGGCATCCGCGCCGAAAGCTGGAGCAGACAGACCAGCGATTGAATTGACAGAGAAGGGCACTGAACAGCCCTACAATTTTAGGATTAAGTCTTCAAGGCTGCTGTTGAGAAGGGCTGGCAAGACAGTCAGAGGGAGCCTGCTTTGCCCCGTAAGGGGTTGCTGCTTGTGCAAAAGGAAATCCAATACCAAAGCCTGTCAGCTTTGCATCTTGCGTGAGTGCTGCATTTGCTACTTGAAAAATAAATTTTGATGGGTAAGTTGCCTTGCAAAAACACATATGGTAGAAGAGCTGCAAGTACATATTCTGCCAAAGGTGTGCAGCTGTACCTTGCGCACTGTGCAGCTGCAAATTAAAGGCTAAGGATGCCCATGCTTTTAAAGTGGTTTCCAGGTCTGTATGATTTCTGTATGAGGAGAAACCTCAGGCTAGATTTTTGGACTGTGACTTCAGAGACCATTTTGTAGACAGTCAGGCCTTTATTGAACAGAGCTGCCACTAACTGAGGCACCCAAAACTGATGGATGCTCCTGGGAATTCAGCTTTGAAATACGTAAGAGATCTTCAGAGGACTTCTTTCATGATGGCACAGGAGTCCACCTTCCAAAATCCTCAGCCCTGTGGCAAGATTCATATGGCCATGCATGGGAGAAATGGGTCTGCAACGATACAGTCACGTTGAAGTATATTCATGTACCTGTGTAGGAACTGCTTTTTCCTCTAGTGTGATAATTGCAATTCCTTTAGTTTCGCAGCCTCGAAAATTCTTCTTTTGCTTTTGTCACATTAAGGATATCCATTTCCATTTTATTTTTGGCTGACTGTTGAGCACCAGCAACTAGGCCAAAACTCAATGGTAAATCTGTGACAGTCTCTATCAGGAAAAAGAGGATAATGATTATACCCAGGAGTTTTATCAGCCACAGCTGTTATGCTGTTTGCTGGAGAAACTGTTCTTTGAAATATATGACCAAAATAAACAGCCTAGCATCTGTAGCATTGTGGATAATTTAACACGTAATCTCCCCTGAAATAGTTGTCTGGATTTACCAAAAGCAAGGTGACAAAAAGTATTCTTGTGCTTTGGTGCTGGAGATAAGCGGATAGCGTTTGCAGGGTTCAGAAGAAAGTCTGAAACTAAGCAACATGCCTCTCCCACTCTTCAGTTAGTCCTCCGTTGCCATACTCCAATAACTCTTTCATGACTACTTGCCTTATCCAAAATAGTTAGTTCACGAATGTTGGGTTTGCCATCAGGCAAATTACTGCTTGTCCTTTGTTCACTTGACCAGACGAGCAGGGAAAAAAAAAAGAAAAAGCTCTAACACTTTCTCTCTTCTCCTTGCTTATATAGAAGCACAGCCCAGTTTTGATCGACTCTGCTTCCTACCACATGATCACAGCATCTTCCTTCTGAGTCTCTATGTATGAGCCAGAACATGTCCTGCCCCTCATTCCAGTGCAAGGCAGAGGCTCTATTTATCGTACTCACATTTCTTAGCCAGTCCGTAGCTTTCCTAGAGGTTATCCAGATTAGCCTGCTAACGTGTGATGTTTGAAAAGCTCCCATCAATGTTCATAACTGAGTCTTTAATATCCAACAGGCCACCTGCTAACACGATAGGAAGCTCCTAATAAGGATAAATCCAGATCTGTGTGTCTCATCTCTTCGGATGCCAGTGTATCGCAGTGTGAACAATCGAAACCAATTCCACTGGAACAATACAGACACGTCCCATTGCAACATCATCTCTGAAGGTACCTATTGCAAATTTTTCCTTTTCCAAAAAGGCAAAAATATGGCACTTATTATGCAGTATAGGTATTATTGATCTATATCTCAATTACTTACATTCCATTTCTAGGTTGGTCTCCATTGCCTTGCAGGTTTTTGAAACAACTCTTCAGTTTCAGTTTCCACTCTATCCCATTCAGTCCTTCCGTTGAACCTAGTCCACGACACCATGGGGTTTCTGCTATCCGTTCTTTTTCAGAATAAGAAGTTTGCCTTTTTTCTTCCTTTTTTTCTGGAAGAAAGCTAGAGGAACCTCCTGTTCTTTTACAGGCCTGATCTTGCTTAGTGATCCTGGAAGAGAGAAGTAACTCTCCTTTGCGCCCTTGTTTTATAGACACATCCACAGACATTTCTAGAGCTGCAGACATTTTGACTCTTCTGACCTCCCATCATAATACATTCTAAATATTATTTTTAATGTTAACAGCTGAATACTTATGTCTTAGCTTTCTATTAAACAACATATCTGCAGATGAGAGTGCTAGATTTAAAAGTCCCACCCTATTATTTAATAATGCCCAACAGGGTCTGAGTATAACTCTTCGGACTTTCGAGACATTCCTTTCATGATTTTGTTACCATTTTCCGCAAGCCCATTTCACTGTTGCTATTCTGGACACTTGTACTTCTGTTGGCACGTCTTGTTCCGCTGTGATGTATTTTAAGAAGTCAGAGAAAGTGCTCGTAACTAACACAAGTCTTTAAGATACAACGGGTAAGGAACAAGCATTAGGAAAAAAAAAACCTTAAAGAGGAAAGATAAAGATCTGAGCATTTTCCCTCTTTAGATACCTCTGTGTATCTGTATAAGGAGCTGAACCAGTGCTGCAGGAATGATCCGCAGACGACATGTTTCAGCACAAAATCTATATATCCACAGACAGCCTCCCGGTGTGAGCTCCAGACTTTAACTTGCAGAAATTTTCTGGATTATTTATGTGAACGCATTCAGGTATATTCAGCAAGAATGGATCTTGCTCCTTGCTATATTTTACTCTAATGCTCCTTGCTATGTTTTATTCTAATGTTCCACTCTGCTTTCTGAGTGCACCCAGTTGACACTTCTGTTCTGAATTCCGCAGTGGCATGCATTCACAGCGGGAGGGGTGTTATCCTATGCCATCCTGACCGCAGTCCTTCAGGGAGGTGGAAGCTGCCAGGCTTCCCTCCAGAAGAGGGACGTGAACTTGGATCCCCCATTTCGTGGGTGCGTGCTCTTGAAAATGCTGCAAGCTCTAGGCATCTCTAAAAAAAGTAAAGTGGCTCTAATTCAGTTTTTGAATGAGAGAGTGAGTTGTGGGTCCCAAGTGAGTGTCAGAACCTCCCTGCAGGCCTTAGTGACGAGATGTATTTAAGATTTGCTCCTGTGCTCAGCATTCCCCACAGACCAGCTACAGGCAGCTGCATCCAGAGCATGCTGAATTGAGGCCGCTCGCCATGCTGGCCATTACGGATCCCGTTCTGCCACATGCTTTGCCTGTGAATCTATTTGCACATTCTCCCTGGGTCTAAGAGTCCTGGGTTCCCTTCCTGGGGCTGTAATTGTTGGCTTGGCTTTTTATTCGAGCTTTGTCCCAAAGTAGATTGGATCTGCGAAAGGAAAGGCTCTAAGTACAAGCTCTGCCAGCTGCTACTTGTCTGTAAAATCTGAAAGTTGCTTCTCCTTAAAAGCAGTTGCTGCTCCTGAAGCCAGGCATTTTTATTTCCATGAGAAAGCCGTAACTGACCGTAAGATAGTCTATGATCTTATTTTAAAAGAAAAGGATAAAAATAAGTTTAATTATGTTCATGCTCTGCCTCAATTTAGCGGCTAGCCGTTCTCTTTTGTGCTCCCCACATTTTTGGAGAGCTGGTTGACACTTATTTAGGTTGGCACAAACTAAATATAACCAAGTGTGTGTGAAAGAGCATGCACTGGGTCACAGCTTCAAGAGCAGCAGAAAGAAGCATTCTGCCTTTCACTGCAGAGCAAGGGGGTTATAGGCAAAATACAGCTATTCTGAGACAATTCAATGAAACACAGACAACCTGAACAAAAAGTAAGTATTCCATTCAACTTGTGAATGCTTGTGAAATTTATTTTTTGCCAGCTTTTACAGTCCACAGCCTTCTCATTCAGTCTTGAATAATAGCTTTGAATTGAGCTGTAAAAGCTTCCGAAGTTTGAAGTCTTTTGACAAGTTAATTCAGCTGTATGGTAAAAAGTTTTTCCCCCAGATAGAATAGAGCCATCATATCATGAATGTAGTAGTCATCCAAGGGAAAGAAAACACCATTAGGATTAGAAATGATGGGCTTTATGGAGATAGTTTGTGGTTTAGTGTAATCTACTATCAATATTTCAGTAGAAAAATATTCTACTCGTCATTCAGCTGGAAGTCAATATCTTCACTTAAAACCAACACCCAGGGGCCAGACTGCATATATTTTTTATTGAAAAGGTAACTTGTTGCTTTTTCATCAGGGTTTTTTTTTTGTTACATTTATTTAGATTTTAATTGTTTTTCACCCTATATCATGCAGGATGCCTTTTTTTTTTCCTGGTTGAAAGAGACAGACTAGAAAAATGAATCAATATTTTCTCTAACGTTCCCACTGTAGAGAGACACGCTTTTCTCCCAGTAGCTGCCGCAGATGAAAATGATTATTTTCTTTTTTTTTTTAATTTAATATTAATAATCAGAAAACAATCATTGGTAAACTAAGTGTATCCAACAATTATTATAGCCTCAACTTCACAAAGATTCCATATTAATTTTAGACTTATTTCTTCTTTATGTCTAAATTTAAACCTTAGTGTGCCACTAAAATTGGCTGAACTGAAAAGACAGTTGAGGGGGAAAAGAGATTTCTTTTGTACTCTTAAATCTTCAGTTTAATCAAGAGGGATGATGACACTCTAAGAACTTTGGGACAGTGGTTTGTAATGGCTGCAGAACATTTCTTCTCAATATAATACAGTTGAGAGCATAGCTGTTATTGCTAAATAAATAGGGAGTTCATAAAATCCAGCAAAAATTCTTCAAAACAAGTTTTAGCAAGGAAACTTATTTAAAAAGTATATTGTACTTATGATAAAATGACTGCCAGGACAATCCCATGTATCTTCATTAGCAGTCTTCACATGTAAACTTTTTCATTAAGTTTTCTACTTTTTCAGCTTACGTATTCCTTACACTGACTTTTCAAACAGCAGCAACATGACTCTTCCTTACCGCAGCTCAAAGAAGAAAGCGGTTGCCCCTGCTCTCCAGGCTGCACAGGGTGGCTCTTTCCAGGTGCAATTCAGGGGCGGAACACGCTGGAGCTAAGCTACCCGCCATCTCTGCGGCAAGCAGGCGGGTTTGAGCTTCCAGCTGTGTTGCACCGAGCCTCCACCAAACCTCCAGCACGGGAAGTGCGCGCGTCCCTGTTGTGAGGCTGCCTGATCTACTGTCACTAATTCTTGCGTTCGGTGACATCGCGTTGCAGCGCTGTGTATTCTGTACTTGACACTAGTGAAATAGAGTTTAATTTGAAAGACAATACATAGGATGAAACGTTTTTTAAAAAGCGTAAATATGAAGAGGACAGCAAATTTTACCTTGTGACCTTTACTTTGACTTCACTTGTTGGTTTTTTTTTTCCCCCAAGTTGGGGACAGGGACTTGAGTTTGTCCAACAGCAATAACTTGTTTCTTACAGACTGGCTCTTAATGCTTCAGAATTTAAGCTTCCCAGTCCTTGAGTGATGAAGACTTGATGAAGTGTTGGGTCTGCAGACAAGCTGGAAAAAGAGCTTCTGCAGCCAAATCCAGGCTTCTTCAGCCTCCACAGGCACTCCCTTAAGTGGAGGAGAACCACCTTGTTCTCCTTTACGGCTCACATTAAGCCAGACAGGACTGCTCTGCACAGAAGACAGATTTTGTAGCACAGCAAAAAAGAGAAGTATTGTAGTTAGTTAGTAGTTAGTTTACCAAGAGAGTATTGTACAAAGATACAAGGAGGAGTCCCAGCCTAAGCAAAATTCACCAGGAAAAAAACAAAAAAAGGTATGTCAGAGGAAAATGCAGGAATGGGGCAATGCAAATCTAACATTTTCTGTTCCATTACAGCTGTGTCTTAAGTCTGGTTGGTTTGTTGGGGTTTTTTTTTTTGATGGCAGAAAGGAGTAAATAAGTATGCTGTAGGAAGGATGCAGAACAGATGGGAGTGGGAGATAAAGCAAAGAAGGGTGGCTGGCGGGAGAGAAATCTTAAGGCAGAGCAACGACGGCAAAGAACTGATCCAGTTGAAAAAGAGAAAGCAGTCACCAGGTAGAAACTTGTGTCTAGGCTTGACTCTAGAGACGCAAGTGGCAGTGGCACTTGGAGTAGGTCTTCAGTGGCTAGGCTCTAGAAGAGGTTCCTGCTGGCTTTCTTCCTAACTTGATACTCTTTTTTTTTGGCCAAGGAGGTGGTGGGAGAGGCAGGATTAGAGCGGAAAGCTGAGGCACCCTGTTCTACTTTCACCAGATCCATGTGACTAGAGAGGGAAATCAGCTGGAGTGTTGTGATGGCTGCTTCCTGCTTAAGGATATAAAAAATGGAACCATTCCTGACAAACAAGAAGTAGAGTTCAGCTAAAGATGAGGTGGAGGTAGGCGGGAAGTTCTGTAATTGCATTTTATTTAAGTCTTCATGAATTAGCTCTGCCAATTTTTTTTTTAATTTTTATTTTTTACTTCAAATGGCTTCTGAGTAAACTTTTCAGCTGCAATTACAGTAAAAACAGACTACACTATATACAGTTGGATTTAACATATAGGAAGAATACTTTTTCTTGTTAATCTCTGAGCTCTAATTTACATGAACAATGACAAGGTTTAATTTTCTGTCATTATGCACAGGTTAGCCTAGACTGGATATTAATAGATACACATATTCACACCCACAACCACTAGTACGGCATCAATCAAATTTTGAAGATAAAACTTATACTCCATGGCAACTTTTAAGGCACAATTTTCTTCTCTTGCTTCCTCTTTTTAAACTACTTCAGCAATGCAGAACACATTGGAGGCAACTGATGTGGCCAGGCAGTAGCCTCTGCCATTCGTAGCCAAGAGAATGGGTCTGCAGTAGAACATCCAACCCTTAGTGTTGAGGGTATGGGGACAGGGGATGCAGTTGGGGGACACAGGTAGGGGACCTCTGGGCTCCATTACGTTTAGCAGCTGCAATGACCACTTACGGAAAATGTTGTTTGTAACTCAGTGTTGGTGACCAAACCATCTCCCAGCTGTTCCAGAAACGGGGAGCCACAAGAAAGGGCAGACAGCCACCTGGCTACCCACAGGCGGGTCCTACGCTGGCCACCCATCACTAGGTCCACTGAGGAACTCGTAGCGTTTGCAAATATTACCGTGTCAGCTACACAGTCGGCATTAGTAAACTTCTAGTCCTAAAGCACTTACACCCATACGTCTCTTGACACTTAAAAATAATTCAGAAGCTTATTTATATACACGTACATGTGAGCACACAAACTGGCCCTGAATAAAGGCAGCAGAACAACCATACGAAGAAACCTAAAACCTCACCGACCAAAGAACAACAAACAAACAAGCCCACAAGCCAATATAAGCTAAAAATGAAACAAAAAGGGCTTCAGCTTTATGCAGAAGTGGTGCTCTTCATGCCAGCGGTGTTCTTAGGTGCAGATTACAGGGACAATATTCCAAAACTTCAGGCCTTCTCCAAGGCAGGCCATGCTGCCTGTATGCTCAAGTTTAGAATAATCAAAATGTAATGATTGTTGTAAGTTGACAGTAATAAATTAATGTCTTAAATATAAAGTAAGACTGGGAAGCTTAAGTTAATGGGATACTGTTGCTGATGGCACTGTCAGAGTAATTCTGACCTCTGCCAAGACCCGAGCATGTTGTTCACAACATGGGAAAAAAAAGCAACTGTAGGGGTCAGATCAATATGGCAAGGATTTTTAGAGGGGCGGCCCTTTCAAATGGAAATGTAGTTCCTAAACATCTCAAAAAGAAAAAAAAAAAAGAAGTGGTGTTTATATACTACATACTACTCTATGTAAATTTTGAGGGAGGGACAATTCCTTTCAGGTCCCAGAATTTATGTAAATCCAGATGGCTGAACTATAGGAGTTAATTTTTCTTTAAGGAAAATCTGGAAGTTTAAAAACAATTTACCAAGAGCCAATTAATCAAAACCCCCCAGAAGCGTGGGATGGCTGCCTACGAATAGGAATGTTATGTTTTATATTGTCTTCGTCAAGGATGTTAAGAAACTCCTTGAAAGCTAAGTGGGAAGTCCCCATGTATTTAATGGGCTACGAGTACGGCACGGCGACTGCACTCGCAGACCCTGACTGCTACAAGAGGTGTGAAAGCAGACAGGGCTGGTACCATTAACTCCTTCAACTCTGTGCACGCCAAGGGCTCCACCTACGTGAAGCACAAGAACCCTCTGCAAGCTGTACGTGGATGGGAGAGGTTTGAACGCCGTGCAGGTGGCCTTCACCTCAGGCAGGATGGAACTGAACGGAAAAGGGGTCACCTTCTTTCTAGGACTACCAATGGTGGCTTACCTTCAAAAAAAAGGTTAACAGCCATTGCAAGAAAAGGGAGTAATAATATTTGATGTCATGGTATTTGAGACTTAGACTTTCCTTGGCCATTGGCGCTCTCTTCAGCGAAGCCTGATGGTTATCCAATGCATCTCAGGCAGGATGTTCCCATCAGAGCACGCCTCACAAATATCCCCCGGCCGAGCTTTCTCGCAACAGCTAATACAGATGCTGAAATATTTTGCTTCCCATGATACGGTACGTTTGCAGCGTGACTTACTAGTTTCAGGCATTGTGCTAGTCAAAGGTAAAACAACAAAATGCAAGTGAAGTGAGAGCTGTGCCAGCCATGGGCTTGGCCAATCAAGGAACTGCAGCTTGAGAAGACTTGACAGTTCAATAGGGCAATTCTTTAGAAAATAGAAAAATCAATTAAATGTTGAATGGTTGCTAGGAAAACATGGGTAGAGGTAAGTAGGCTGAACAATTCCCCCCCCCCCCCCCC
>VZTQ01008640.1:143012-257517 GCA_013400755.1 Pelecanoides urinatrix | reverse complement strand
CCCCCCGCCCCTCTCCCGCTCCGTCCGCTCCCCGCCCCGGGAATAACGTGGGACTTGGGGAAAGTTTCTGTCGGGGCCGGCTCCGCCCGCGGGGCTCCCCGCCGGAACGCGGCTCCCGCCGGGCCCGGGGCTGCCTGTCGGGGCAGCGGCTCCCGGGCTGGGCCAGGGAGGTCGCCCCGGCCCGCGGGGCACCAGCCCCCTCAAGAAAATAATTAAAACCGGCTTTTTTTGTAACTAGGAGGAGAAAACAAGGGGTATTCTCCTCAGCATCGCCGCGCTTTTTGGGAGTCCTGAGGTAATGTGGGGCTGCGAGGGAAGATGACAGGTCCAAGCCGAGGCAGGGCTCCGTCCTCCTCAGCCGCGGGCTGCAGCTTCTCCCCCCAAAATACGCGTTTTGGGGAGCTGGTGGTGAATGAGGTGCGTGTGCCGCTCCGAAATGTGAAGTGTCGGTTTGTGCAACCATAAATTAACAACAACAACAACAAAAAAAAAGCTTATATCGCGTTCGGAGGAGCGCGAAGGGAGGTGTTGCTGAGCAGTTGCGTGTGGGTTTTGCTGCAGGAATTTATCAGGAAAGATGCTGTGCAGTCCCTCGGCTCCTTAAATGTTATCTTCCGAGTGTTTGTGGCATGGCGAACACAGCGTGACATCTTAAGCAAGCAAATGTATTTACATAACAATTATTTGACATTATAGCCCGGTGCCGCGTACCATTTAAAGGGAAGTAAACCTGCCCTTTATCCAAAACACTTGCGTAATTGCTTTGTGCACCCATTTCGTGATAGTGGAAGGTGGTTTTTTTTTTTTCTTTTTTTTGGTTGTTGTTTGCTTGTCAATAGCCTGCTTCGGAAGATTTGCATAAATTAGGCTTGTCACCGCAAAAGCTTGTTTTCTGGCCGTAAGAGCAGATTCATGTTACAGGCTTGCCTGATATTCCAAGCTGGATTACAGGTCTAAAAATGTTGCTAGGAAGTGGGATCTGTGTTGGAAAGGTGTGGGTGGATTCGGGATGTGAAAATCGCTTGTAAATCTGGGATGGGGCGTGCAGCTCAGAGTGGTGGAGCGGGGTGTAGGTGCTCTCCGGTGTTCTCTGTTTCTTCTCAACAGGGATATCCAGGCAGCTTTATTTCATGCTTGTTTTCAGCGGCTGTATTCTGTTGTCTTCATAATGCTAATTTGAGACTGAAGAGATGGAGCAAGTATTATGTTGGCCCTCCGTGCTACAGTGAATTTCACCGTTGAGTGAATAATCTCCTTGCCAGCGCATTTTGATTTACTGGTATTATGTACTGTCAATAAATGGGACTTGTGCTGTATTTGCTGCTGTCAAAGTGCTTTCGGTTGTTGCCAAAAGCTACCTGGAGTTAATTATCTGAATTGGACTTTTTTAACGTCAACATTTTTAAAAGCTAAGGAGCTCTGAAGTTTATATAATAATCTGGTTCTTGGCAGGGTTTCTTTTTTTTTTTTTTTTTTGTGATGCAGTCTGTCGCGGCACTGAGTTTTAATCGTTTCTGATGTTTCCACCGCCGCTGTATGGAGTTTTCAGCCTAAAAGCTGCCGTTGTCGCTCCGCAGCCTCTCTGAAAGAGTTAAGAGGGCATTGAATTAAGAAAGCTCAGCTGCTTGTATACAAATATACAGCAATTACAAGGCAACAAAGTTATTGCAGAATCCTACTGTAACCATGGCAACATGTTCACTCAATTACATTTGGAAATGTAAAATGCCACCCAGTTAGAAAGAGTAAGTTTTAGCGACTGCAGATTTTCTGTATAAAGCGAAATGTGTAAGAAACAGCTTTCCAGGATTATATACTTTTCTTCGTATTTGGATGGCATGTTTTAGCATGCGCATCTCACAGATTTGTCTTGCTGACATTAAGCTGTGCCCTAGATTGGCTGAACTTAGGGGAAAAAAACCTGAACATTTTTAAATCTTTAAAATTTAACTTTGCCATCCTATAATTTCTTTGGTTTTGCTTCAGGACTTGGCTTTGGAAAGTGGACCGATTAGAAAACGCATGAAATGCATTTTGAAAATTACCTCAGAATACCAGAGGAATTTGTAATTTACTTAATGGGATGGAGGGATGAAAGAAAAAGCATATGGCACGAAAGCTTTTATTCCTTTGGGAGGAAGTGTTTGTTGAGCAGTCTGTGTTTGTGTAGCGCGATCTCCGACAGACTATCCTAAAGCAGAAGAAAACTGGCAGGTGTGAACTTGTGGTCAGCACCAAGACAAAGCAGTGAAGAAGTTCTCGAGAAGTCCAGGGAGTGTCCATCAGCCCCAGGTTAGGAGATAGCAGGTTCAGGACACCACGGTCCTGATGCGCGATGAACTCCTTCGTGGAAGTTAGTTTGCCTTTTGATGGTGACTTACTAGCCAAAAGAATAAAACGGAAAAAGTAGTTTCTTGCGTATGTTAATCTTTGTATTGGTCAAGATGCAGTTTTCTGCTTTGCTGTGCTCATGTTTCACAGGCAGCGTCCCATTAATGCAGAAAAGGGGAAAATCAACAATGCACTTAAAATGAGGTGTTTTTTTTTTTTTAGCTAGGAGTGGTGTGTTTACAGACACCTGCAGATTGATGAACTTCTGAAGAAGTTACCTAGTAACAGGAGCTGATAGGAGATATTTAGGTGGATGCAGCTTGCAGTAGGTTGACTTGGAAGAAATGCATTTTGCCCAGATCTTCAAGGGCTTGAACTCCAGGCTGCCTCCTTGAACCCTCAAAGTATCTGGACTGGAAAAGGTTTGCAGGTCCCATGGACCTGTGTTAGAGTACGGACGGTCTTGGAAGGAAGCTCTGTCCAACCTTTCCAAGGTCAGGTCTTTCTGCTTTCACCATGAGCAGAGATAGCTTGCCTGCTGTGTGGCTCGCACGTCCCTCAAAAGCAGCAGCTTGAGCAAGTGTGACTTTCTGCTCCCGTGGGGAGTGCTCATTTTTCTCTTTGCCTTCTGCCACGGGCAGAGCTGGAAGCACAGGAGCTGGCTGTTTATAGACTGCCGAAAAGGTGGACTTGATCTCAGTCTTCCACCCCAAATCCCATGTTGAACTGCAAGGGCGAGGAGTCGGACTTGTTAAAGGTTAAAACTGAGCAGGAGTCCATGGTTTTAGCTTAGATTGTCCTCTTAATCGATCTTTGAAATGGCTTTGGGCTTTCTGGGAAATAGAGTTTTTAAAGCCATCTTAAGGTGTATCTGTGATTCAGAAACTTGGAGCAATGCCTGAAACTTGCCCTCTACGATCGTTTATAGGTTTCACATCTGTGAGGGAGCTACAGACTTTCTATACATGAACGTGCCCAAACATATTTAAAACAAAGTGTTGGGACAAAACTTGCCACCAAATACGTAGTATGTGATACGGTCAAGTATTCTAGGCCAAATTTCTTTCACCTTCCAGAGCTGAGAATAGGCAAAAGCTTTTACAATGGATTGCTCACAAATGTGCTTATCAAATAACTTGTGCTAAAAGGAGTTAGTATGTTGAATGTCTCCTAAAACTTGTTGCGCAGCCTTACCATAAAGAGAGCAAACTGACAACTTGTTGTGGGGCGTTTATGTTCTTGATCAACTGAATATTGGGCATGCTCCACGGGAAGACTACTGTCTTAATTTTTGGCAGTTTGGATTGCTTGACGCATTCCTCTAATGTTTGTATGCCATGCTGTACCTTTGTAAGGTCACAAGTAACTAGCTGTCCTCGTATTTTCTCAAGGGTAGCACGCGGCTGTCTGGGTTAAGCGGCGTGAGTGTGTGCTAATGCGATGCTCTCTTCAGAGTTTGAAAACCTGAATGCTCGCTGCCCAGCTGTGCCAACTTAATCTTGGGGTTAAAACATTTTTTTGGTGTCCTCTTCCAGTTAAAGAATTGATTGTATTACACTCCTTGGCTTTGTGTGTATTTGTGTTTAGCAGAAGAAAATGCTCCTTGGCATTGTGCGCGCGCGTGTGTGTATATGTATAATACAAAACCCTAAACCCTTGGGACCATATTTTTACTCGTCTTGCATCTATGGTTGAGTACACACGGTAATATTACCAGAAGAGTTTATTTGCTGAATAGTATCTGTTGCTAGCCTGTTCCAAATGGCAAAGTGTGTCACAAGCCACAAAGAAATATTAATTGAACATGTCATTTGGACACTGGTAACGACATGCGTTAAATATTTGCCAAGTATTCTTAACTCTTCTTGCTGGCTTCTGTGGTGGTGTCATCTTCTACGTCATTGCTCTTCCAGTTTACCTTTAGCTTGTTTCCAGTTATCCCATTGCTTTTCTGTAATCTTTTTCAGTCCTGCTACCTAGTCTACAAGGCCGGCCATTGGGTTTAGATTTTGTCAGACTCCTGCTGGAATCCTTTGAGCTTGTGCTTTTGTAAAAGCGTGTGTTACTGGACAGTGAAGCTGACAGGATGTGTCTTGCCACTGAATTCAAAATTGCCTTTCAGTTTTGAGTCCCTAATAGATAGTTCCCTAATAGATAGCTTCTGTTTTCCATTTGCCTTTGCTTCCAGGTTCCCCAGGTCCAAGCGTACCAATGCTCCAAAGCGGTGAAAGGAACCTGGTTCTCCTCAGCTTGCTTGCTGATCTCGGAGGTCCCAGGCGGGGCGGAACCCATGAAAATGTGTGGTTTTGCCTCAAATTGTTTAAGCTGAGAAACAGCAGAAATGCTAAGGCTGTCTGCTTTAATAATTAGAAATGTGGCAATATTGTCATCTAGTAAAAGGGGTAAATAGTCTTTAAAAAATTAAAAGCTGTGTGTGGTGGGCGAGGAAATGCATCTTAGCATTCTGATTTGATGTAGATTGTCTCTTACTTATATTGTCTTTATATTTGAGGCCCTCCTTGGATGAGGGAACTCCTCAGACCGCTCTAGTAATTAATGCCACTTGCATTTTGATTGTGTTATGCAGAAAACTGAAGTGGGCCAGGTTTACTTTATCCTGCAGTGGACCATGTTGATAAGGCGATGTATAACAGATGATTCATGAAGTGATGCTTGTCATTGCCAGGACTGCTTGAATAGTAAGCAGATTTTGGGCAATGTTTCTTCACCAGAAAGACTTGGACAGTCTAAACTGAGAGGAGGAGAAGAGACAAATATGCACTGTATTTCTGGCTATCTTAAAGGAGCTGTCTCACAAAATTTAAAAGAAGTTGGGGGGGAGGGGAGATGGGTAAAATAAGAGGGGTAGAGAAGCAGGAAAGCACACAGTGGTTGCATAATGATGTTGAAAAAGGGAACAATTAGGAGAAGACTGTAAAATCTCTTGGAAAGCTTCTGTGGTTTTCCCTTTGCAAGGAATTACAGCTTGGCCTTCCTCTATAAAAATTCGGTCTTTTTTTCATGGCATTCATTACTAGACACATCTTGATCAACTTCTTTTTTTTTTTTTTTCCTTCATGTTTTCCTATTGGATGTTACCTCAGAGAAGTTTGATTAAAATCTGCTTCAAACTGCCATCTACTAGCGCAGAGGAATGCGTGTTGACTTGCGGTCGTGGGCACACTTAGCCGTCTGCCCTCATCAAATGATTGAACCTTTGTTCCTCATACAAGAGCTATTTAAAACCCAAGAAGTTGCAATTTGAAAATTGGATCTTAGGCTAATAAGAAACCTCTTTTTAGTTCGGTCAAGATTAGGTTTTGTTGGTTGTTGGTTTTGCTTTTTTTTAACCCTGAGAGTCCTCCGAGACAGCCGTTCAGTTTGGTTGAGAGCCGGGCAGGAGCCAGAGAGGTGTTGGGAGGAGCTGGACGCTGAAGGCGATGTGTGAGCTCATGTGGCTTATCCAAGGTCTGAGGAAGGAAGAGCTCCTTTCTTTGGGGCATCATTACAGTAGTTTGGACAAATCCATAGGATATGACAAAGTGTTGCTGTGGCAGCGTGTTGCCCACGAGGTGATGAGGTCTAGGAAAACATTTGGCAAGTTTTTCAGCTCTCCGTGTTGCAGATGTGACTGGCATTTTCAGCAAATTGAAGACCCTGCCTTGGTTCCAATCTGGCTGTCACGTCTGGGTTTGTTGCTGTGTTCACTCTCTTGTTTTCTTTAAAGTTTCATCTCCTGTAGACCTTTCCTGGATTTGTGCATCTGTACATTTTATGACAAGCCAGTAAGCTGTTGGATTAAGAATTGCATTGTAAGGGCTTTGGTTTTTGCAATCGTAGGATAAAATAATGTATGGGAGCTTAACATCTCAGGTTGGGTGCTAGCAGCATAGCAATATACTGTTTTAAATGAGCTTTTTAAGAGTAACACTCTTTCATTCTGGTGAACACTGACATCCAATTGAACTTAACTCCATTTATCTTTTATGAGTAGTGAAGAATTTTGATATTTCACATGTAGAAAATAATTCACTTTATTAATTTTTCTGAAGAACTGGAGCTTTAATGAGGTGTCTGTCAGTAAGACTTAATTACTGTTAAAATCTGTGAACATCAGTATACTGTATCTCGTTCTATGGAAAATCAAATTTCACTTGTCAAATGCGCGCGATAGCATTAGTTTGCTGATATAATTTGCGTTAACTTAAATTTGAGAAATAGCAGTTGTTCATAACTGGCCTGTCACTAGTACTGGTGTGTAAGATTTTGCAGGGTGTTGGACTTGCCCGAGCTGGTGCTGCTCTGTCCTCTGCGGTTGCGCATCACAGCTGCGTCCGCACGAACGTCTGTGAGCACTTCACGTTGAATAAGCAGTTACTCAAATTTGCTCTTCAGGATTAAAGGTAGATGAGCACATTACTCTGTTCCCCTTTCCCCCAGTGTTTTCCAAGCTGTCTTCCTGTTTGAGTTTTCGTTTCACTTCAGTAAAAACCTGTACCTTGCACAAAGTTATCTCTGGTCAGTTAACATACTTTTACCGTGTTGCATTTTCCTCATACGCTAATAGAAAAAGCTTATATTATGTTTGCTCCATAGGAAAATGTTCAAGTTAGTTCTGGTGCTTTGTTGACGAAACTTTGTCTTGTGTGCATCGCTCCAAGAAAAGGATCCAAAATGTAAGCCTGAAACAATGAATTAATTCTGTTGTATGCTGTTCCCAACAAGTATTCAGAAAGCGAGTGTTGTTCAAAGTATTAGGAACGTTACAGTTTTCCCTATGGGAGCTATAGTTATCTAGTTTTTGTTAGTGTTTGTTCCAGATTCTGTTAAAATCCTGAATCAGGTAGTTCTTGTGGTGAGCAAAAAACTGGCCTGACGCCTGCTGTGGGTTCATAGAAAATGTAGAGCTGTAAGATTTGCTGTTCTGCTCAAGTAACGTGCACGAAAGTGAAGTGTTAAATCAAGTGAAGACAAGTTGCATAATTAACCCTTTTAAAATGGTGAGGATTCTGAAAAATGGAATAGTCTGTGAGTTTTAACCCCGAGAGCCTGGTAGCTCAGGGAAGGGTACGAGTGTGGCGGCGAGAAGGGGAAAGTCTCCACCCTGGAAACACAGTGCTCGTGGGGCAGATATTTGTGGATATTGGCTAATTTGGAAGAGGTGGGATGAGATGGAAGATGAGCTCTTGGCCTGGACTTTGCATGCAGTCAAACTGCAAACAAGTAAGAACGTAAAGGTTTTCTAATTCCCAAGGACCAGCGGGAAGAGAAGACCTGTGGTGCAGACAGTCAGGCAAGAGGGGTCCTAGAAGGAGAATTTGTAGGTAAAACTGAGCTTTCCTGCAGGCTGGATTATATTTTACAGCACTGCATAGACGGAACTCATTTCTTCAAACGAAAACAGAGTTGCTCCTCCAGCCAGCAGAGACTTTAAAAAAAAATAACCAACAACAAAAAAACCCCCCAAAAACCCAAAGTTGCTGTACCTAGTGCTTTGGCTGGGTCTGGCGGGGGCTTCTCCAAGTGGTGGTATGAACAAAATCGCAGGACTCTGACACAGAGGTTGGACTCCTGGGGCACAGCAGGATGTACACCCTGCTGAGAAGCCTGCCTTGGTTCTTTAGAATGTCTGGGGAAACAGGGAGCACAGGCATCTTTCTGGAATATATCTCAGAAGATAGCGGGTCATGTGTCTTGTCGGAGGATGTGAATGATGGCACCTTTTATAAAACTGGAGAGGGCAAAAAAAAAGCAGTAAGGGGCAGTTTGCTGCTGCCTTGTGCCGCCTTCCCAAGGAGACAGTGCAGTCTGAGTGTGGTTTGTGCTGCTGTAGCGTCCGCAGGGGCAATGAAAGGAACAGCTCCCGGTGATGCCGGCAGGATCTTTGTTGGGTTGGTGCGGCAGGATCTTTGTTGGGTTGGTGCTAAGCATGGCCCTGTTGTGCTCCATCTTCAAAGCAGAAAGCCTGGTCTGTTGCTGTTGTTTTCTGCTGTTAGTCGACAAACCAACCCCTGGATTTCTGTAAACCTCACCTCTGATGTAGGTGGTGGTTACTGTCACAAATTAACTGAAGTTCTCCAAGTTTAGTTCTTTTGCTGCTGCTCTTACTCAGCAGCAGTGTGATGAAGCAAGGCCCAGATGTGTTTGGTAGCGAGTATGCTCAAAACTTTGTGTCTTGTCTTCATTCTGTGATGAAGAGGAAGGGAAAGCAAGATGAAGAGGCCACACACAGTCATGAATGTTTGAATCTAGTGTTAGATACTCTGCTGAGTGACTGATCCTTCCAATGGACTGGAACAGAAATTGGCTACCGTGATCTGCATTTGCATTTCAGTTTTTCCCTCACCTACTTGATGTAAATGAGCCTCCTAAAAGAAATTATTTTCCGTATGGATTCTGTTGTGCACTTCTCCTACCCGAGACTGATTTTCTGTTTGAATCTAATGGCAATGCTTTTGTTGGAAGAAAATTTTATTTACTTATTTCCCCCAACTCTTACCTGCTGTCAGAACTTGGTAGAGGCTGAAGGATGCATTTGAATGAACACTGCCTCTCACAGGATTTTTAGCTTGGAAGCACGATCAAAGGAGGAGGGAGAGAACTAGAAGTGAACAGCAGGGAATTTATTCTGTTTGCATGCGGTAGGTATGGAATACTTTGTTGGGGGCTGTACTCATCTGTCTTTCTATGGGGTTTTTCTTCATTCCTGTACAGAAGTCAGTGCCATGCACCGCACTGAGGGCAGGCTGCTGCCTCGCCTGCTACCTGTGCCTTGGACGAAGCATTAGGTGATGGGCTTAATCGTAATTGTGAATGGAGTCTTAGCATTGGAAAAAAAACTTCTTGCTTAAAGCTCTGTAAAAACTACGAAGCGGTGCAAGGGAACTTGTGACAGAGAATGGTAATCTGAGTTTTTATGTTATACATCATCAAACTTCGCATAATGCAGAAGAGGTAGATACTTCTGGATCAGTAGACAAAAAGGCTTATGTTGATGTACGTATTGATGTGATTTCAGGGCAAACTGTAGCTCTGTTATTGGTTACGGTATACCTTGAAGAAGGTGGCCTTGTAAGTTGAAATCTTGTTCGTGAGCACATACTGGGAATCGTTGAAAATAGAAAAGACTTTTACTATACAATTTTATGAGCAATCCATGCTGGTTTTGGGTGGATTTACACACATTACATGGTCTTGTTTGCCTCTGTGGCTGTACGTGGGTATCTTTTGCTGATGTTTCCTGTACTAGGTTATGCTTTGTGAACAGAAATAGGTGGTGGTGGTACCTGATGAATCTGATTCTTGTGTCTTATCCGTAGCACTACAAGTGTAAAGATAGCTGGTGTTCCATTTGGGGGTATCAAATCCTTCTCAGTGCGGAAAGCTTGCACACACATGAGAAAACAAAGCACGATCCATTCTTTTGATGATGAGGTGAATGGTGTGAATCCCTTTTGGGCAATATGGGGCTGATTTTTGTGAACTGGCTGGTAACCTGGGTGTGGTGGTGTGGGGCAGTTGGGAGAGCACTGCAGTGAGGGCCCAGGGGTTGACAGTGGTCCTGGGTGGCAGACGTATAGCTGCTACCAATTTTCCATGATCATCAGACCGGAGTGTCCTTATGTCAATTATTGACAGTACTAGAAACCTCAGCTGAATTCAGTTTGGCACTGAAAGTGTGCCGCTTCTGGTCTTTGCTATAAAAATGCTGGTCTAAAAATAAACTGACGTACGGGGATGCTGAAAGCAGGGGAGCGAATGAAGAACTTATGCACAGAACATAAGGCAGAGCGCTTGACTGATTGCGAGATGGTATCACAGAGCGATGCTATGGTGTGAGTGAGGTCAAGGCAGGAGAGTTTTGCACAAGGTAATAATTCCATTGTAAGAGGAGAAGGAAGTAAGAAAACTGAGACTCCTAGATAGACATCAAACTGTTCCGTAAGCCTACCGGTAGCCGGACTGCTGCACTTCAAAGGGTATGTGCCATAAAAGCCCAAATAGCAGTTGGGTGAGGAATATTACGCTCCAGTTATGAAATCCTGTAGTGTAACAGCTAAACCAGGCTGTCGTCGTGCAGGTCCTGTTAGAAATTGGAGATAGGACTGTATAGACAGGATAAAAAATAAATTGCAGTCATGTTTAATTAGGTATTTACCTCATGTAAAATGGCAGAAAAGCCAAGCAACTTGAGACGCAGCCGTCTAATGCTAGAAACGAGAGCATCTTCTTTGCGTGGGGCTTATCACCCCTCCTCGTGAGAAGGATATCCAGTTATTGTATACTTTCAATTCCTAGATCTTCCCAAGTGCCATTATGAATGACATTCCCCACATTCTTTCCTTTGCTGGAAGGAGCTGATCAAGCCAGGAGGTTGGGAGGCACACTGGAAGCTGAGAGATAGCCTAACGAGCTAGAGCCTGAGCTTTCTCTTCTGTCTTCCAAGGGTATTCCCAGTGTGGTACCTCCCCAATCTGAGGAGTTTGATATGGACATCTGATCTTCCTTGCTGCCTTTTTGCCCCAGTAAGAAAAATCTTCAGTGTCTACATTCACTAGAGCAACTTTTAAGAGGAGCAAGTTAGGCTATATTCAACTAAAAGGAAAAAAAAAAAAAAAAAAAGCAGCATATTCTTGGCAATAATTTAGACTTTTGCTGTAAACTGTCTACATTCCCTGGGGGGTGAGGTCTCCTTTTGTGAAAATCTGTTCCAGATTCAGTATGTTTGACAATTTCTCTGTGTGACTACCTTCAGTTTTTCATTTTGGTGGTGTAAATGAGCAGACTAATGTGTGTGCTTCTAAGTACTCAGATTGTTTTTTAAAAAGAAAAAAAAATCAAAATAACCTCGTAAGTATGCTGGGGACTGATGAGGCTTGCATTCCTAGTATCGCAACACAAGGTGTTCTCTGTTCTAGACTGTAAATATTTATCTCTTGTCAAAGCAGAGCAGCTACTAATGGGAACTGATCTGGCATGCGAAAAGGTTTTCCTTAAGGAATTTGTTTCCTTTTATTTACAGTGTTATCGTATATTTAAATTCCAGGGCCTCAGTGTATAGCTCTGAGGCTCGTTCTTAACACTGGCAATGAAAATCTAAATTATCTCAGCCTCTGAATACGGATAACTGAATTCTGAGCATATGCTGTAGCCAACCAACAAGTGTGGGTGTGAAATTCAGGCAAAGATAGGAAAAGGTACTAATGTTTTCCCGCAGCTGCCGGAGGACTACTACGTGAGAGAGACCGCAAGCCGTGTCACCGGCTGCTTTCTGGGCAGTAGGGAATTAGCTTCCAGTTCAGCGCTTGGGGTGGCTGTGATGGAAAGAGCACGTATTGAACATGGGTGTTTCATGGTCTGGCATTTTGCAATCGCTTGTCTCTTCCCCTCCTCTTCGTGTGGCTCCTCTCTCCTAGAGCAGCCCTCGCGAACCCTTTCTGTGTCTCCACTTAGCCGCACTTTGTCATAACCTTTCTTCAGGAGCTTCAGTGCTGTGAGTTTTGCTGAGCGATCTCTTGTTCAATTACTATCTGTTATGTTTACCGCACGTATGGAGAGATCTAGAGGTGGTTTCCTGCAAGGGGCAATACCTAAATCCTCGCTGCTGGCTACAGGTCCTTCTTTTGGAGAGTTGTAGGTTGCTTTAATCTCTCTGCATTTCTCAGTAAATTGTTTCTGTTGTATTATGCCGTATGTAGGCGGCTTATTCAGTTTGGAGAGGTCTGTTTTTTTTTTGTTTTTTACATCTTACTAGCTTTTGTAGGAGTACTTTTGTACTTGTTTTTTGAGACTGGCACTTGCTGTTCTCCGTGCTCGTTAGGTAGCTGACTTCGCCGTGTACCTCGTCTCAGAACAGAATCCGAAGGCTGTCAGGCAGGTGTCCTAGTTGGAGTACTTTTTGTCCTCTTTTAGGAAACAGGCTCATTGAATGCAATAAGTTACTGAAGCTGAGTTCAGTCTCTGCCATAGTAAGGAAGAGCTGCTTTCGCTCTTACTTATAAATGTGCAAAATGCACGTCTCGGGCTATATCCAAAACTGGCCTTTGAGCTTGTGTCCCTGATTCAGAGGTGGTAGGCAGATAAAATTAAGTGAAAATAAATGCTTTCTTTGGCTCTGGTGTTTCCATATATATATTTATTTCACGTATCGGTATTTCATATATATAAAAATAAATAATATATTTCATTTTTTCATATCTATATATATTTCTGCTTGGTGTGTCTCAAAACTTAAAGGACAACAGGTGGATGTCCAAGTATTGCCTTTTTGAAACAGCTCTCCTGAGGTTCTCATCTGCTATCAAGTCACGTAAACTTCAGTTCTTGCTCTGTGATACCTGTCTTCAGGGATGCACGGTCAATACAGCCTTTATTTTCTCCTCTCTCTGAAATCTTGTGTGAAATTTGCTGTTTGTGGCTTCGGGGCAACAAGCTCTTTCCTGGTTTGTGGAAGGGTTTGTAACTGGTAATTGATGCAGCTTTGTCAGGGTGGTTTACAGCTTTATGTGGAGTCTTTTTTTATAGTACTTCCAAATTAGAGTACTAAAAGGTAAATGTTCAAAGTGATTAATAAATACTCAAAGTGGAGACATTTTTTGAATAGAAACCTTTGGTCAGTGTTTCCTTGAATGAGAAGTGAAGCTGTCTTGGTCAAAGGGAACTGTTCTGTATAGTTCTGTGCTGGACTTGTCTCTCTTGCTTTAAAGCAATGTATTTTAGCAGAATTGAAGTTGTTTTTGAATGTTACTGGCTTCTTGCACTCTTGGTAGAAATGGCTGCCTATTTGCATATTTACTGGCTTCTGTGCATCTAGATACGTCAGCAGCCTCTGCTCCTTTTCACTTGATCTTATCTCCCCATTCCATTTCAGGAAAAAATTCGTACAATCTCCTTCCCCCCCGCCCCAGCCTTGGAGTGTGCTTTGCATGCGGAGTGTTTTGAGGTAACAAGGAGTCACGATTGCTTTGCGGTGGCTGTGTACTGTTGCTTGAATTTAAAACTGGTGCTGAAATGTAAATTTTCAGAGAGGACTAAAATCCAAAGGAGTTATTTGTCTTTTGTAGCGCACCGTAGCTAGCTTTGCATTTTCACTGACTTCCTACGAAAAGGGACCGCAGTGGTTGCTGGCATTGCCTATCAGGCCATTTTTTTCCCTCTGCCATGATGTAACTTATTACTCCTTACGTTCATGGTAACACAAGATGCATCCAGATTGACATTTAAAAACAACAAAACCAAAGATTTTGGAAGTATCTTTTATTCCTTCCCGTTCATTTATTTTAGAGTATTCCAAGTAGCAGGTGATAAAGCGAAAGGAGATTCTGCACAGCAGAGCTTTGGTGGCTAATGGCAGCTCATCTTGAAAGCTGAGCAATTCCTCCTGGTGCGGTAGCTGAAGCTGTTAGTGTGAAGGTTTCAGGAGGATGTTCAGGAGCAAGCAAAGGTGCAAAATCCCCAAACGCAGAAGAGTGAACAAAAGACCCTGAAGTTTGGGCTATGTTGTTTTTAAAATGGAGAGGGAAGGCTGAAGAGGGACAAAACCAGCTTTAAATCACTTTGCCTGATTCCTACCCTGAAAAAGAAGTGTCTTACAGGGAAGAATATTGTGTCTATGCTGTTTAGTGTGTAAAGCCATAAACGGCAGTATAAATTTTAATCTACATAATAGAAAGTTAACAGAATGTGAATCCTTGCATATCTAAGCTAGAGCTCTAAGGCTTCCTCGAGGATACTGAGTTGAAGTCTGTCTTTTAAACTGGTGACTGACAGTGTTTTAAAACCTACCTTAAAAAAACCTCCATGACAGATACTGTATCAGTCCTTGAAATATGTCCCAGTTTTTGTGGCTTTGCAATCCAGTTTTCTTATTTCAGGGAACAATTCCAATTTGTCTTGCTGTGTTCATGTTGTGCAAACAGACAAAATGGGCTATATAAAATGTGGTGTAAATCAAAGTAAATGGAGCTCTTCCTTCACTCTGAGTTAAATAACAGCCCTGGTGTTGGAAACACCACCTGGTAAGTAAACTCTCAAAAGTTTGATGGCCTCTGTCTCTTTAAAGGTAACCTGCAACTACTTCTTTAAAGGGTTTTGTCCTTTTTTGCTTTGATGGTGTTACAAAACAAACAAATAAATAAAGGCCAAGCCCAAATCCCCTCAAGTATGAGTAATGTCAGTTGTTCCTTCCTTGCTTTTCTTGCTTGTCAGCTGCAAGCTTGAAATATTTGACAGAAGATTCTAGTTTTTATTAAAGGGCAATATTGGTCATTACAAATTTAACCTTACTTAGAGGGGATTTACATTTTTCTGGTGATTGAGTTAACTTTCTATTCTGGCCGTGTTTGTGGCTCGAGAATGGGACTTGTAATTTAAAAATGGAGCAAGTGGAAAACCTGGAACCCCTGCCATTATAAATGACTTTAGGTTCCCGCGGGGATTGCTGCCTGTTTGGTTACCAGCGGACGTGCGCTTGAAGTCTCAGCAGCTTTGGCAGGTGAGCCAGGGGCTGAGTCGCGTGCCCGGGGCTGCCCCGCGTCCCGAGAGAGGGTCCCAGGCGCTGCAGGATGGTCCGTGGGGAGCTGGCGGTGCTGCCCCTGCGCTCTCCCTGCCCGATAAACCTCACCTGGAAGTAGCGTGTCTTAGCAAAGGCGGTTCTTTGGATTTTTCCGGCAGGAAAAAAAATCACTGCTAACTAACATGTCACATCTCATTTAAAGAAAAAAAATTCTAGCTGCCGTTTAAAGGTTTTTACGTGGCAAAATTAAAGGTTGACTTAACTGATGGGAGTACTGAAAGCTATCTGAATTTCAGTGTTTGACTGCCGGCTCTGTCATGCTTTTGCAGGTGTATGTCAGCATCACTTTTCATACACTGGTGATGAGAGGAGAAAAGGTTTGACCAACAAACAAACAAAAAAGTTATATTGCACTTTAAAGGCAAAGTTGTATTTTTTTTTTTTCCTTTTCAATGCAGTATTTTTCATGCTCATATGTAAAATTTGGCTTTAGGTGATGCCCTGGATAAGATCCTTTGAGTAAGAAGATACACAAATATATAATGCTGCAGTTATAAACTGTAACACGTTTTTATCGGCTGTGGGAAGAGAGAGGCACGTTAAAAGAAGACATGGAAGAGTGACACCACAAGTTCATTGGGACTGGGGTCTAGATTACTGCGTTGCTGTCGGAATGCAGTGTTTTGGTAACAGTATTAGCATTCAGTGTAAGACAGAGGTAATAAAACAACAAAAAAGTAAACTTTGGATCCCGTGATGGCAGCTTTTGTGGGTGCGGGTGTGCTGTTGTCTGAGCTGGGCAGTAGCCGGAGTCGAGGGTGCGTACGTGAGGTCTGCGCGCTCTCCTGCAGGCTGTATTGGCAAGCGCAGCCCCGTTTCCGTGGGACTGGCTTGTGGGAGACGGCGTTGCGGAGCGAAAAGGGATGCGCGGATGAACGGTGGTAGCTGGCAGTCGGTTCCTGCCAGGGGCGTAATAAGGCACCTTAATGGGTGTTTTTTGCAGAGGGCGTGTGTCATCTAGATTTGGAAAATGGCATCAGTGTTGTCCTCAAACAAAATAGCTTTTTGAAGGTTGACAACGAGCGTTGAAGCCACTTAACTGGGGCATGAAAAAATGTAATAAAGAACTGGGCTGAGTGGTTCTTCCCAGAGAGCGTGGCTGGATGAGGCTCAGGGAGCAGGCCCGGGTGTGCAGGGGGACCTTTCTCTCTGGAAGGGGGGTGAGCTCGTGTGCTGGGTACCGGGAGGCGGACGGAGGTGGCGTGGAGCAGGGCTGAGATCTTCGGGGGCGAGCCAGTCCAGCCTCGGAAAGTGGGAGAGTCCAGGGAAAAGTTTGCATCATGCTCTATGAATCTTAACTGATTTTAGTCTGCGCTCTTAGCATGATAACACTTGTTGGGGTTTTTTTATTTGTTTGTTTTCTTTTTTCCCCCTGTGCCAAAAAAGTTTTGGTATCCATGTTGCAGATTACAATGCACGAACTGCTGTAATATCTGCCTTTCTGTGTCACTATTTTGCTGTGAGCAGCAGAGGGCTAAATGTCCACTTGAAAATGATGCAACTTGTTTGTGGAGACCTTGAGGCATGTTTCTTTCCAAGAGCATGACAAAGGTCGGAACTTAAAAAGCACGGTGACAGTAGGTGGGAATGGCAGCACGGTTAACGTCGTGCAGTGAACAGCGAGTATTTGAGAACATGCGTAATTAAGTTTCCGGTTAGACTTAATGCTGGTTAAAGCTAGCGTTGCAATGTGGTCACTTCCAAAAGAAACTTGGGAAAATGTTTTACTAGACAAAAGAATTGCACGAATTATGTGACAGGGTTGCTTTAGCGTTCAGACTAAATTATTTTCTCTCGGTAATCAGATAGCATTCAATTAAAAAAAAAAAAGAACTAGACTAACCTTAAACAATGTTTGTTCTTTAAAAAAAAGTCAATATTCTTTTTCCAAGTTAATGAAGTAATTAACAGTGATTGATGACACATGTACTCAGCTATTTTGTGCTGGTAGACCAGATGGGTTAGGCACAGCTAGTGACCAGTAATTTTGATTCTTTGTCAGAAGGAACAAGAAGTTCAGATGTGGGCTGTAACAGCTGAAGTACATGAATAGAAAAGGTAGATGGTTTTTCTCTCTGCCTTTCCCTACCTATACATGAGGATTTGAAAACCAACCCCAGGTAAAGAATTGTGGGTTGTTCCTTTTTAGCAGTTGAGAAGGCTGAGCTAGAATGAAAATGTGGTTGGAAAGCTGAAGGTTTTCAGTTGCTTCCCAAACCTAATTACATAAAGGTGTCAGTATCCTTTTTTTGGCTACGTCAAGCTGTTTTGAAAGAGAAAGGAAGATTGTGTGTGTGTGCACAGGCAGGTGAAGAAAACAAGACTCTCTTTGAAAGCTGCATTGTTGAGCAAGCCTACAGCAAAATGGTGGCTGAGTCTGTGAACTTTGTGTCATGATCCCATTTTTTGCCCCTTGGTGTCTGCTGTGCGAGGAGCGTGGAGGGAGAGGATCTGGCGAGCGTCTTCGGCACAGCACGCTAAAGACGGGAGTCAGCAAAGTAGAGACATCTCAGCGCTGCTGAAATGCTTTACCATTAAAGCTTCAGTAGAGTGATACAGTGGTAAGTTTTAAAGAGTTGGGATACATTACAAGTTGCCGAAACTTTAATTTGCAGGAATTAGGGAGGGATCTTAATATGTTGTTGAAGTGTTGTGTTTAGATCCTGGGCATCAATAGGAAGCTTCAGCTGTTCTGGAGTGCACATGGGAACGCTTCAGTCGGCGAGATGAGTTTCCTGTCTGCTGGTCACACAAACTCTTCCTGGCACTGGAAATGTTGTTAGGGGGATTTTGAGTAAAAAGATTATACTGGTTTTTATCACTTCTCAGTCAAGTATTTAAAAGGAGTTTTGATTTTTGTGCTTCTGAATTATTGTAGCTAGGGTGATCTACAAGAAAGGAATGAAGAAATGAGACGGATGTTGCCCGTAAACTCACAGTATTCACTTACCTTCTGTCAAGCGCTGCTTTCAGCTATCTGATTTGAACTCTTTCAAATGCAGAAATACTAGGATGGAGGAAAAACATGGGATGGGGGAAGAAGAGGGCTTCGGAAAACGCCAAGACAGTAGATTTTTATAGGTAACTCTGCCCAATTTGTACCAACTACTCCGAGGCTTCAGTAGCAGCTGGAACAGGCTCCCGAGGCAGACTTTTATCCTTTCTCCCTCCCACGCGGATCCATCTGTGAGACTGCTTGTTCTTGCTGCTCTTGCTGAGAAACTGGATCGAGCTCAGAAGCATCCTGCTCTTTCAGACCCTCTGCCAGCGTCTTACTAGTCAAGGAGGGCTCTGTAATCCTGCAAATCTACATATTCCCAGGTTTTACACACAGTCAATTGCCTTTCTGAATCTGCAGCTCTTCTATGAGCTGTGTTCCTGCTTGACTCCAAAATAATTTTTCCAAGCTGTTGACCACTTTAAATTGGAGCTCCCACAGAGTGAACGTGAGGTGGTATTTCTAGGTTTGCTTGGGGCTCCTAAATACGATCCTGTGTTCAGAGTCTTGGATTATGCATCGGAGGATTTAGATCCACTTGTTATCCACTTGGTTGTTCCCAAATCCTTGTTTTTTGCTTCTATGTGTGTTTGAGATACCTGCAATGCTGCTTCGACAGCAATACTTGTCGAGGTCTAAAAATAGAGGAGATCAGCAGATCCCCGCTTCAGCTACCCAGTGCTATTGCTATTGGCGTGAAATCTGTGGAAGTAGAAATAATGTTAATACTCTTGTGTACTCCTGGCATTGAAGGAGAGGAGCCACAAATATTTTCGGTGTTTCATGGTGTTCACCAGAAGATCTAAGGCTTTTCTTTTTAGGACATGAAGGAGGCACCCTCAGCTTTGAAAGCAGCAGTAGCTGTTGATCAAGGTGGTGATTTGCAGAAGTGTCTATAGATGGGACCATGAGGGGTTTCCTGCAGAATATGCAAAAAGTATATTCTTCCAAGTAGCCTTTGGTTTAAAGCTTAGTGAGGAAAACCTGCAGACTTCTGCTAAAGGCGAGCTCTAACAGTGGCAGGTATGCATTAATTTAACGTTGAAGTGGGTGAAGAGGTTCTTCACTTCTACTGAAATACCAGTGTCCTCCGTGTTTTCAGTTTGGGCTAGTGTCTCAGCATTTGGATTTACATGACTGAAGTGCAGGGGCTGCCCCCAGAGATCACTTTGAGCAGCTGACTTGACTTTGAAACGCAACTGAAAAGAGCCTGGGAAAGACAGCCTGGCTTAAGGAATCTGTGTGCTGTGGACATTAGTAGCGGAGTGTTTCTTGACAATAGGCAGCAAAGGCGTATGAAACTGTAGAAAGCAATTTTTCTTGATTATTTTTATTGAGAATTTCTGTTACACATAATTAGATCAATTATTTCTATATAGGCTTGCTACCCTTGAATAGCTGTGGATTAGATCTGTGTTAATAAAGTAGCTCACAATTAGTTAATAGTGTCTTGCCATTTGTGGCTGTTCGTTTTGTTTACTTTTAATGTCTGATGGTGACTTCAATGCACGTATAGCACTGCTTATATTGCAAAGACTTGCTTAACAAGCCGCTGCCTGAAATAATAGCAGGATTGCTCCACAAGCAAGTGCCAGGGACTGTCTAGCAATGTATTATAGCCTTCCCTGAAGGAACCGCGTAAATACGGAGTAGGTATCGGTTATTCTTGAAGTGTTAATGTACATATACTGTAATTTAACACTTAGGACAAATGTGGTTAGAGATTGAATCTCTTTCTGCACATTATACCATACAAAACCTGTCACAAAGTTAAAATGTTTAGTGTGAGCATATAAGCAATAAATCTTCACAGCGTGTATGTGAAAGTGGAAGTTTAAGGGAGAGGCGGAAACACAATATTTGTTCTACTCTAGGCTGTTACGTGAGAATAGCACTTTTAATGGCTGGCATTGAAATGTCAGCATTTGCTAAACAAATGTACTATTTTAATTCCTTCAAGTACTGGGTAATGCTTCTGTATTTCTTAGACAGTACATTTGAATCATTGTGTTGAGCTTTTGATCTTAAAGGTTTGATCTTAAAGGACCTCTGGTTTTGCTACTGCAAGATAAGAGTATGGAAACAACAAGTTTTGCAGAGATGGGGTGCCCTAGTAGTAAGGGCCAGACTGGTCAGTCTGGATCTGTACTGTGACGTCTATGTACCTAGTATACTATCAGTGAGAAACTATTTGTAACAGCCATATTAGGTTGGGTTTTCTGTTTAATTATTAGTTATACAGTTCTAACTGTAACGAAGGCTTCAGGTACTCAAACTGATTTTGCTCTCCGTTCTTCCATTTGGATACCCGAGTGCTGTGTAGATTCTTCCATCTGCCAGTTCACGCAAGTGTTTTCTTTAACTTAATCAATGCAGGTGTACTCACCACTTGTGTGGAAACTAATTAAGAGTTTGGTATGTGATTTCAATGCAATATAGAAAGTTATAAGGAGTAAACTTTATGTTTTGCAAGATGGAACTGTCACGTCAGTGCAGGGCAAAGCAGAGATCAGTTGATCTGGTGACTGTGTGGGTTGGTGTGTAGGTGGGCTTTTGTCTTTAAAGGTGCTTGATTGCCGTGTTCTCCAGCAGCATCCAAGATGATGTACCTTGGGAGGCCTTTCACAACAGGCCGTGCACGTAGTGGCACTTCTCTGAAACACTCTCTTGTGAGCCCGTGACTTGTCTCATGGGTTTCCTGGCCTAGTGTGTTTGTCCTCTTTTCGAAGAAGCTTGTCCATTTGCTTTTGGAATTCAGGAAAACTTTTGCTTTCTCTCGCACCCTGAGTCAGAGTTTCTTAGTGCAGCTAAGAAGGAGCATGTAATGCTCTCTGCTTCAGCTTGCTACCCAAAGTGTTGTTTCTGATACATTCCCCCCCTTCTGTGTCCACCCAACTTCTCTCCCAGACAAAGAGTGGGAAAAACTTCTTGCTCTGAAAGAGGTAGATGGAAAAGAGAGTGATTGGTGGCTTCTCTGTATTACTCATGATTCTGCATCACTGTAATATCCTTAAGTCATCTCTGTTCTGGGCTGAAGACTTATAATCTGCTTCACCTGTGTGAGGAGTTTGTACCACACCTCTGATCATTTTTTTCCTTGCCCTTCTTTTGAGACTCTTATACTGTGTAGTTGGAAACGGAGGGGGAGTGTCCAGATTTGCACAAAATATTCATTATTTTGGAGGAACTGGGCTAATACAGCAGCAAATTTGGTGTTCTATTTTGATTTTCTATTATTGTCATGGTATTCTAGTTGCTCTTCTGTCCACAGCTGAGCATTAAGCTGATGGTGTATTTTACAGTGCAGTCTGCTACTCCTGCAGTATATTTTTAGAGACAGAAACATTGTCTTCAGAGACTTAAAACTCTTTGACAGGATTTCTGATGTTGTTTGAGGCTTGCAAAGACGTTTTCTGGGAGAGCTATGTTTTAGGTATCGTTGAAACTGTAGGAAAACCAGCACTTCTGGAATTGGGCAACGCTTATGAAACTTGGTCTCTCGGGACAGATTCAGTAAAGCTGTATTCTGCTTGAGAAGTAAAGAGTTGAGGTGGTGGTGTCGAAGGATTGTGTGGGTCCTCAGGACTCCCGCCACTGCTTTTGGCATCTTGCAAAGTGGTGGCTCTGGAGACATTGTCTCTAGAGAGATGAATCAGCCTGGGAGACTGTTTCACATTGCCTCTGCTCTAAATAAAGATGCAGTAAATAATTTTGTGGTCACGGTGAATTATTACTGGTTTCAAATAGCTATATACTTCTTCCTTGTCTCCTTCTCCTTTCATATGTATCCTATATTGGCAGTATGTTATAAAAAAACCCTGAAAAGCAAAGGCAGCTTTGTTTTTCCTCTGGGTAAAGTTCGGGATCTGTTGTCAAAGGAGAGATTTAATCAATAAACTCCAACACTTCTGTGACTGTGCAAAGCACGTGCATGCTGCAGCGACAGGGTCGCAGGCTGCACATTAGGAGAAGGAATCCAAGCAAGCATCAAGATGCTGTTGTCATTGGCTTACCTGGAGCACGTGGGACTAAACTTTAATACTGTTTGCCTGTTAATGCAGCAAGGAGTCTGATACCGCAGTAGATTTTGGAAGAAGAAGAAAAAAAACCAACCAAACAAACCACAAAACCAAACCAAAAAACCCAAACTTGTTGGTATTTCATCTGCAGTGTCAGGCGGAAGAATTGATGATAATGCTTTTTGGAAGATGGGCGTTTCCATGACTTTTGGAGACCAAACGCCGTGGTGTTGGAGCACGGCTAAAGAAGTGCCAGGATGCGGAAGGCGTTCTGCTAGCGTCCCGTCTGCTGTTGCCTTCACAGAGCTGGCTTCCTGGTCCTGCTAAAGGACAGTGTCTTCTGCAAACGTTCAGAGGTCTGAAAGACAGAGCAGCTTTCTCTGGACCTAGAAATAGACTTCAAAGCCCAGCAGTGGCTATAGTAAGTGCATGACTTACAGCGTGTTTCGATGCATTGAGTCAGCAGGCAGTTAAGTTTTGTTTAACTGAGGTTTTCAGTGATCTTGTCAGCTGGCTGGAGCGTTGCAGTCTGGGGGTGTCGATGGCATGCGTCTGAGCGGGCCTGCGGAGGAGGCGAGGTCATCGATAGCTGGGTAACCTGAAGCAACCAGACTTACTTGGCTTAAAACAATCCTGAAATTTCACCCTTAGGCCAAGATTTTTATCTTGGCTGAAGTACCGTAGCAATTTAAGTTCTGCAAAATAGAGCTTTGTAAATAAAGCTCTATCATAACTTTAATTACTGGTTATTGCACATCTGTACTTGTGACTAGTAGAGAGGCACATCTGGAATGGGCTGAGAAGAGGAAGGTGAACATTCACACCGTCAAAACATTTGTATGGCGGAACTGTAAGATTTCTGTTACTTATTATTAAAAAAAAAAAAGCTTCCAGTAGCTGCAGTATGTATGGGAACAGACTTGGAAAACTGTTGGATTACTTATATTTCCTAGTTCACACGCAATTCTGTCTCTTAATGGTTGGCTAGATGCGCAGCGGGGAAAAAGCGGTCTTGGGAAGTGTGTGGAAGGAACAGCGTAGAACTGAGCTGTGGAGCTGTCCCGTGTGTGTGGTTTGGGGGGGCCAAGCCTGCTCGTGCCGTCAGAGGGGAAGAAGGTGCGGGACCGCTGCTCGGGGTTGGAAATGCAGTTTGCTTTAGAGAGCTGATAAACAGTTCTGTGTATAGAGCCATATGCTTTCTCCCTGTACGCATTATTCCTGCGTGCAGGTGGTTTGTTGGCACGTGCGATGACCCAGCCTGTTCATGAATTTGCCACTCTTTCCTTTGCGGCTTCTAGAAGAAGCAGTTGAAGCCTCATGAAAGTATTTTAAGCCGACGCATCCCTTCCTTAACACAAATGAGCCTGCTGTACTGCTGAGGACCCAGCGTGTTGTGTGATGTACTGGCTAGTAGGACGCGAATAAGCGAAGAGCTAACATGACTAATAGTGCCTTTAATCTAGGGAAGGTGTATAGTAAGGGATGGTGGTTTGTTAAGGCACCGAAACAACTGAGAAACGAGGGGCTTTTGCTGAGGCTGCAGCCCCTCAGTCTGTCTCGTACTATATGGTGACTGCAGATACGGAGGCTCACTACCAGCTGGCGACAAGGAGGTGACAGCGCACTCAGGCTGTGGCTACCTTCTGAACCAGGGATGTGATGAGGATACAGCTGCAGATGCACCAGCCTGCATGGTTTTAGGGAGCGTATGCTCTCCGGCATACCCCGGTAGAAGTAGGCTGAAATAAATAGGCATCAATTTGCTTTTTGTGCTCCTATTCCAGAGTTTTTTAAAAATCTAGTAGGGACCAGGCTCTGAACAATTCTCCTGTAAGGCAGAACGCTTGATCATACCAGTCCTGTTTGCTACACCTGATTAAATAAGAGTGTGCCTTTTACACACCTGCTTCTTTTAGCCTACAGTTCTGCTGGGTTTTCCTGCCCTGTAGTCTGAAACGTGCAGTGCCGTCCACCGTCCTGTGTGCGGATGCTCTTCAGCTGCTCTTTGCTTCGTGCCTAGGGAAGGACTCCATCTACTCCAAGTACCAAAGCCGGCACGGTCAGTATGCCACGGCTTGTTGTCTGCCAAGAAAATTCACCTGGCCGGCAGGCAATGCCAGGGCTCGCTGGGAGACAGCAGGCAGGCAAAGCAAAACGCTCCCGTGGCAGCAGTCATCCATTTCTTTTTTTGCACCCTGGAGCCCGGTGAGTCTGACCCGAGCACGCATGCAGCGAAGCCTGCTGTGCCCGTGATCCCGCTCCCCCCGAAAAAGGAAGGTGAACGACCTGTCTGGCCAAAATAGTTGGTTATGAAGTTACTCATGAGTGGATTGTGCTGCTATAAACAAACACATACTCATCCCCATCACGTATGGCGTGTGTCTGGGTTAGTAGTGGGCAGGCTGCCTAAGCCGCTCATCCCGGCCATGACCCGGTCCTTGCCCGTGCCTGAAGAGCTGGCGAGGAGCGTGCCTCTGGATGATGTGTGGGGTGGACTCGCTGTTCTTNGTCTTTTCCAACCTTAGTGATCTAAGATCAGAGGTGGTTGCCCTTGTCCTGGAAGGCAGTGGAGTAGAAGCAAAACAAGCTCTGTGGGTTTTTTTTTTTGTTTTGTTTTGGGTTTTTTGTTGTTTTTTTCTTTGTTTTTTTTTTTTTTTGAAGGAGAGAAGTTGCTTGGAAAACCCTATAAATATCCCAGGCATAGGGGTAGACAACATTTTGTTTCTCCTAATTTGAGAAGTGCTTTTGTGAGATAGTGGCAAAATGACAAATTCACGTAAGGGTTGTTGCAGATAGGGGCCTGACAACAGCTCTTGACCGCTTTGGAAATGTCTCATTGGACTGCATTGAGATCAGCTCAAGGGTAACTTAAAAGTAGAGTTCAGTAGTGAGATAAGTTGGGAAATGACTGCTGTCTGTATCCTGGAAAGGTCCGTTTTGCTTATACTTTACTCAGTGTTCTAGAAGAAATGCAGAAAACATTTAAAAAAAAAAAAAGTATAAGTGAACGAAATCTGTAGCTTGTCCATCTCATCATGGTTATTTTGTCGTCTCTGCTCTGACCAGGCACTGGTATTGCTAAAACACGCAGAAGCTTAATATTTTGGTTCTCTCTCATGTCTGACTGAATTTAGATAGACCTTTGGGGGAAGAAGTAGGAATAGGTAAACTGGTGGTGCTGTTAAATAGATTTGCTGCTGCTGTTTCAGTCCAGTTTCTTTGGGAAATGCATACACACCTTTTCACTGTTCATGCTCCGTGCTTCATTCTTGCACTGTGAAAATGAGTAGACAGAAATCTGCTAACTCCATTCCAAATCCTTCCTGTCTACAGCTTAGATTCCTTATGCTGTAACATTACCTGCTGTTTTTATTGGAAATAAAATGATGTTAATATTTTGCTAATGCCTGGTCTAAGCTGACCTGACTCTCTTCAACAGGATGTGCAAATTAATGGAATTGGAAGATCTTGAACGTTTGGGATGGCAGAGACCTGCAGGGATTAGAAATGACACTTAAGTAATTTTCTCTTGAATTTGACGCATAACATGAAAGAGCGTTCCAGGTCTCTAAAAATGCAAGATGGGCAGAGGAACTTGGAGAGTAGTAATGCTGAGACACTTGGGGTAGAGAGAAACAGCCAATTAAAGAAGCTTTTTAATGAAATACAGCAAGGAAGGCCGCCTTTGTTCGACAGCGTCTGCTTCGGCGTTATTCTGCAAACCAGGGAAGTACCATTAGAAAGCAGGGCCCATCACAAGCGACAGTGGTGGTATTTAAATCTTAGACCTGGCTTTGCCGCCTTACTGGAAAGGAACACGAATATCTGAGCATGATAAGAGCTCTTCCAAGAATAGATGGGACTACTTGAAATGTAATGGCACAGATAATTGTGGACAGATGCTCATTGTGCAAGCAGCAGTAGTAGTCGCTATCATAATCATCCCCCGCCCAAGGAATATTGCTGTCTCTTTGCTGGAGGTCACCACACCCTCAGATCTGCTGGTGAAGCAGTTTGGGGTGAGTGCTCCCTGCTCTGCTTTGAGCAGAGTCAGCTGGATTAACTTAGATGGGTTAACTAGTTGGCTTCTGCCAGCAGGCTGACTTCATGTCTGAAGTGGGTTGGGGAGCGCTGGGTATAAACTGTTCCTGCTAGCCAAGCTGCGAGCGCAGAAATGTCTTGTCAGGGCAGCGAGGAACTCCTCCGGGTACCAGCTGTCTGTTAACACGTCATCCTCGGTATCCAGGAGAGGTTATCTCTTGGGAGCCTGAACGCTGATGACTTTTTCAGTGCAAAGAAGGGAAATAACCTATGGTTGTGAAATGCTTTGCATAAAGGACATAATTTGGTTTTAATCTCTTTCAGTAGCTTTAGCTGGCAGCATGTATCAGTGGCAGGTCTCTCTATGTATGTTAAAACAGAGCAATCGCCCTGAGAGACCCTGCCTGTAAAACATGGCTATTTGGAAATACCGGATGCCTCTTGGTATAGTGCCAAAAAAACCCCTGAACCCCCAAAACTGAACTTCAGGACACCTTGCAGCAGGTTCTTTTGGTGTAAGTATTGCTGGTTGCATCGGAGACCCCATCTTGGGGGGGCTCTGAGGTGGGGTTTCTATACGCTAGGGTATCTACTGCTTTTATATTTTTATTTTGGGGGGGTGGGGGTACACTAGCCTGCTGCTAGCTCGGTGGTTTTTTTTCCTCTCTTCTTCTTCCCTCTAATGTACAGCTTAAAAATAATTGGGAATGGTGGATTTTTTTCCCCTGGGGCAATATGAAGTTGCTTTTTAATAATCTGCTGGAGGCTTGGGTAGAGTGGGAGTGGAATTGATTGTGTGGGTTTTTTTCCTTCCTGCTCCAAGACCACTTCTTGGCACCGAGGAATTTTTCTTTAGACTTCTTTGGGGAACAGATGCGTGAAGTACAGTTACCACTCATACATATGGCTTTTAAAATATGGAAGCTGTTGGACTGAAGTGGCTTCATATGGTGCTGTTGGAGGATCAGAATTAACATGCAAGTTTGGGTTTTTAAGACTTGAATGTGTAGTGGAAAAGTTTTTTTTTTTAATTGTTTTTTTAATGATGTTAAATATTAGTCTGCATTTTTATGGTTATTAATTAAAATTACATCTATAACTCTGAAAATTGCTCTTTCTGTACTCTTAATGCCTAAAATAGTATCCTGGTTTAATCTTTTCTTCTGGGGATAAATATGCTATATAACGTGTAATTTAAACGGTTGTAAATCTGAATTCTCTAATGTAGACATCTTTTTTCTTTAATTGCAGGTTTCCATTTTGAAAGCCATTAGAAGATATTCTGCCACCCTATTGGATTACTTCCTATACAACTATACAGCATGTCACTGTGCCCTGGATTTTATAAGGTGGCCATGATTTAATCCCCACTTCCGATTTCTATGTATTGGTGAAGCACTGGAGCTGCTGTTACTTGCGTGGAAACTGATCCGTCTCGAATCCCTTCTCCAAAGGACTAGACGTTACTAGCAATGAGCTCCCAAAGCCATCCAGGTAAGGGCAAAACCACTTTAAATCTAGCAGTGACAGCGAAACACCATGTGTTTGTTGCACAAATAGACTTTTTATTGTGTTGAAATGATAATCCAGTCCCTCTCCCTGTACGACTACTTTGTTTAAAACCAAGACGTTGTGTGAAGATGGAAAATCGTGTTGCTGATACCAGAGGTACAAGGAAATCTTGCCATTTTAGGTTTCTAATTGTTGCATTACGTATCACTGAAAGTTGTAGGTATTTTCTGAGATATTAGCCAGGTGTTTAATTTGTTACATCTATGCTGATAAATCTTAACGGTATGTAGTGTATCTCTAAGGAATGGTCATGGTTCTACTGGTGTGTCTTTATTGATATTTAAGAAAACTCTTTGACTTTTAAAGTACTTTTTAGTAGGAAAGAATAGTTTTGCTGGAACAAGAGCCAATTGATCCATCTCAGTGTTGTCTGGGGGATTATCCCTAATGTGTCTTGTAATTTAAGACACATGATTCATCACCATAAAGTTGTGCATTTCTGTCTGTCAAGAGGGTCTGTAGATACTCAGTTACCTGCTTTCTAGCTTCAAGTTGTCTCATACATTTGTATTTAGGGAGTTTCAGGTAACTTTGTGTTACGCAGAGCTTTGCGAGCTTGTGCTTTGGAAGAGGAATTTTAGTAGTGCTCTGATATGCCTGCTTTGACTGTTTAGTTTCAGAAAATAACTGCTGGGAAGCAAGTAATCCAACAATGACAAGGCACGTGAAAGTACTTATTTACCTACGCCTTTGCGAGGTTACTTCTGTGACTTCAGTTTAATCAATTTTGGATTAACAGTCAAATAAGACTGAAGTGTTAAAAGCCAACGAACCGCTCCTAAGATTTAAGGAACTGTATATTTGTGGGGGAAGAATTTTATATTTGCTTCAGAATTACTTCTAGCAGCCCATTTGTGGTTCTGAGGCTGGGAGCAAGAAACGCTGCAGTAAATAGGGATACTGGAGTTTACAAGCAGCAGTGCTGAGAATCTGACCCTTGCGTAGGAACTGAAATGAATTTATAAGTCTCTAAAATAATCAGTATTATAAAAACAAACAAACAAACAAAACCAACAAAAAAAAAACCAAAACAAAAACAAAACAAAAACAACAAAAAATTCTGGCTTCTACTTCCATAATGTAGCAGTCTCTTAGNAATTCTGGCTTCTACTTCCATAATACTTCCACTTCTCTTAAATTTTGAAACTTGCTTCTGGTACTATGGGGAGTTGGGAAACTAAGTATATTTGTATGAGTAGAGTGCATAAAGCTATTCACCTGTGACACATTTCTTGCAATGTGATATTTTTGAAGAGATCTGTTCTTCCAATAAGCAGATAGTTGTTATTTGAATACTTTCCTGTCTCAAATATGAGTGAGACTGAGGAGCTAACGGCTGCCTGCTTTTTTTCTCATTGTGGTGGGATAGATTAAATAAATACCTATATTCAAAAACTTGGTATTGCTTTACTTCTTAAGGAACAGCTCTCCAGATATTTGGGAAAGGGGGATGTCCTCCTTAGTTGGGCTGTTCTGTTGATGCAGGAGTATTGGAAGTCCGCTGCCGATTTGTTTTGTTTTCCTTTAATTCATTTTTGTCTTGCCTCTTTTTACTGGTTCTGCTACTTTTGCTCAAGTTCTATGCTAATGGTGTAGCAGGGAGTCATGTAAGAAGGGCTAATGAAAGAAAACAAGATGTTCCTCGTGTAAGGAGTGTTTTTGTAATGCTAAAAATCGGTTTGAGCCTACCTTTTCTAGCAACCGTGTCTAGAGTGGCTCTTGCTGAGAAGGCTGGTCTAATCAAAACCCAGGGAAGTGGCAGCTCAGCTGGGTGGCTTTGGACATACCTGTGTTCTCCTGTGCTGCTGTTCCGAAACCTTGGCCCTTGTCACGTAAGACCTTAGAGTGAGATACGGAATGGCTCGGTAAGAATTAAAGTTGTGACTACTGTATGAGTCTTCGGTAGGAAATAAGACTATTAATAGGGGAAAGTTTTGTCTACCCTGGTAGTTAGCCCTTTCAAACATAAAGAAACTATTGCAGTTTTAGTATTTAGAAATACAGCTTAAACTTCCTATTGACATTAACCTTTGAAGTGAAGAATGTGATAGATGCTCAAGGCCCATCGCCAGCTGGTTCACTGGAGATCATTTAAAGGGTGAAAAATTTTCATAAAACTGAAAAAGTGGAGGAAATGGTCTTGTGGTGGCTGTTCACAGAATGCTGTTCTGCAGGTAGCCTTTGTATGCAAATGTCTTCAAATGGTATCAACCTCCACAAAGTCTTACTTCTCATCAAATGCTGTTGAGAAGTTCTCCCTGTGCCCTTATTAGGCGTTGGGTTTTCATTTTGGTTGTATTTCCAAGCATTGGGTTGAAATTCTACAGTGTATCATGGTGGCTTTTTACCCCTGGCTCACACTATGGTATTCTTATTGCTTACTTCTCTTTTATAATAGTCAGTTTTATAATAATTGGTAGAAATATTTTCCAAACCTTGCCAAAGATGACATCTAGACTTCTCATGTCAGTTAGGGTAACTATTTTGATTATACGGCTACAGGTAATTATTACTAATGATGTGCATTGTTTAAGGGGGAAGGCTCTGGCTTAACTCAAGAGCCTATTAAACCTTGCTTCAGTGGATACAAGCTTTCTTCTCTAATCTTCTCCAAACCTATCGCTAATGGGATGTTTTAGGAACAGTGCCATAAAATTGTTGCAGTGTAGATGAATGGAAGTGGTTTGGTTTTTTTCTTTTTTCTTTTTTTTTTTTTCTTCCCCCCCCTTCCACTCTGCAAAGCTCTCTTGTGAGAAATGTTGGGTACCGAAGGCTTCTCACTGAACAAGGTGCAAAAATATGGAGAAGACCAAGTTGTCTAAGAAAAGTATGAGTTCCCCCCGCCCCCCACCTTCTTCCCCCATCATTGCCACTTCTTTTGTTATATTTTGGAATAAGCTTTCTCAGAGAATAAGAAATAACTTTTAGAGAAGTAAGAATACCCAGGTGGGAGAAGTTAATCTGCAAGAACTTCCAATGGGTAAATCAATCTGCCTTGAGCCCTAGACGTAGGGTAAAGACCTTGACCTTTGTTTTCTAGGCTAAAGGCTCTCACCATAGTCTACTACTTGAGCTTTGGGTTAAGACCAGCAGCTCTTGTGAACTTAACTGGCCACAAACACGCACGTGAGTGTGCGTGGGGAGCAGGAGAAGCAGGTGGGCTGTTGGCGTCTCTCTCGCCACAAGCACCGTGTGCCCAGCATCGCGTGGTGCCCGCTGCTCTGGAGGAATGACCGGCTCCTTGCAGGCGTCAGCAGGTCTTGTGGATTCCCGGGCAAGCACGGGAATCGCTTTGGGTGGAACTGCGGGGCGGGATGAAGGCGGTGGGGAAAGGGGCCGAAATTGGAGGGTGGGGTGGCAGGAGGACGGGCTTTCCCCTGCGGTGACGGGAGCAGGAGGCTACGCAGACCTAGTCAAGACAAAGCTCAGAGGCATCGTGTGCCCTTTGGCTTTTGGCAGAGGAGTCGCCGCTTCTTCCAGCGCTGGAGCTAAGCTGGAAAAAAAAAAAAATGCTGAAATTGTGCTACAAAAGATCAAGTTGCTACAAAGTATAATTAAGAAAATTAAGATAACATTTAGGATTATGACAAAGCTTGGGGGGGCAAGGGAAAGCGTGTTTAGTTTTACTTCTTAAACTGTTACGTTGCCCACAATTTAAACTTACCTTACGTAACCTGTGGTGCTGATGCCGCTCATCTTACCCGAGCTGACTGGGTTGTGAGTATGTGTGTGGGGTTTTTTGTGGTTTTTTGCTTTCTTTTTTTTTTTCCCCTTCCCTTCTCTCTCTTATTGACCTTAAATGATTTCTTGCGATCACCTTCTACCTCCTCCCTTAATTTTCAGTGGCTTGAGTTTCACTATCACTTGGTTCTTTAATCAGTAAAGATTGTTCTGCTGATACTAGTTATACATAAAGATTAGTTTTAAAAAAACAAAACACTTAAAGTTAATCACTCAACTGATTTGTATTTGTTTAAAGTTCACTTTCCTTTGTAAAAGCTGAAAATCTCCATGTTCAATGAAGCATTTTGTTTATGAAATGTTATCTTACAGGAATTAGCCGGTCTGAATGCAAATGCTATATTCTTTCTCCAGAGCTACTCTTGCGGAGATGCAAATTTTATTTACTTTTTGAAATGCTGAATGTTTGATAATTAAGAATATTGAAGTTTAAGAATGAGCTGCCTATCTGATGTGGAAAAATCTGCAGCAGGATCATTAAGACTGAGAGGAGGTACCAGAGAAAGCAGAAAGCTTCATGATCACACAACACTGGGAAAATGAGTTAGCAAGTCATGTGCTGTGATTTGCTAGACTGATAAGTACTTTTGTACGGTGTTTTATCTGCCGAGTGCAAGAAGCCACTCTGCTTTCATACTTCGTGGCTCAATGAGGCATGGAAAGCCATTTCATGCAGTATACATACGAGCTTTCCCCGTTAGTCTCGCAAACATTTTGCACCATCCAATAAATATTTGATGTGTTCTCTTTTTAAAGATTAAGAAGTTTCTGTGGAGATGCATTTCAAACTGGCTTTAAATGACACTGACCTACTTTCTGGCAGTAATGAGTCTGTTTCTGTAAGCTATCTGGGGGCAAGAGCATTCTTTCAATAAACATAAGGGCTAGAGGAGTAAATTCCAGCCCTCCTTCAGCAGGGCTAAAGGGCACAACTGGTATTTGGTGGCTGTTGTCTGGAAGAACATCTGGACATGGTGTATCCCTGCTTCCCCCTACCTGTCCGGTGCTCCAGGTCATTACGACTGGATTATTCTAGACTGGGCATTCAGGCCCCTGTTTACAAGTAAACCACTACTAGTAGTGAGCGTAGGTAGAACCTCATTACCTCTGATGCTGTCTTTTCTCTACATGGAAATACAAAGAGTTCTCCAGACCTGCCCTCTTCCCGCACTGCTATGTGTGTGCTTCATGGCAAGCTGAAGTTTTGGGGAAAAGTTCAACTCTTTGGCAGGCCCAGCAGAGGTAACAAGAACCCCTTTGAAGGGTCGCTGCCACAGTAGGGTAAGCGTTGAGCATGTGGAGTAGGAACTCAGTAGTAAGAGCTGTCGCTCTGCCTTGAAGCTGTTGCCCTGAGCAGTCTGGTCCCCAAACCTGGACTTTGAGGTTGGTTGAGAAGTAAACTCGGCAACAAGATCTGGCAGTAAGAAGCTTTGGTTAGAAGAGCTGAAAACCCTCGCAGATGGGAACGGGGCATGTCTCTGTTTAGTTTTCTTTCTTCAACCTACGACAGAATATCTACTCCACCCGCATTCTGATTCTTACATATATGTAAGCTGAGCCTGTCCTGTGGATTTCCTCTAAGAACAGTATCATTTTGAGGACCTTGAAAGTTTTAAGGCTGCTACCACAAAACCTGTGAAGTTTGCACTTTCTGGAGCATCAAATAATTGGGACTTTCTGTGCAAGGTTTTTATTGTACCCTCAAAAGAGAAGAATTGTCTTGTGCTTCAACTTGGTGTTCAAGTTGAAGTTCTTTCTAGGTCAGTGTCCCTGCTAAGTACATTCCTCTCATTTCAATTTTTTCTTCAAATGCAGTTCTTGTACTTCGGAATTCTTTAAAAGCCTGTTTCTAAAGTTTTTTAGCCTGTGATGTATCCTGCAGTGCAAAGATGAGAAGCAGGTACTTATGATGAGAGGCAGAGAACTCTGAATTATTTTGAATGAGGTACAGATTAGGAAAAGGATATAAAAAAGGTTGTACTTTTAAAGTAAGATGATAATGTTTGAGATAGTCCTTGGGACCTTGCGCCTCACTTGGAAAGGAGAGAAACCTTTTTCTATACAGTTACTACCGTATAGAAATTACTACTAATTTTTGTTATTCACTTTTGGTCAACCTCAGTTTAACCTGTATCTTATCTCATGTATACTTCCTCAAATTAATTTTGTTACTGGACTGTAACAAGGAATATATTCTCAGCGAATAAATTATTCAGCCTGTTGCCTTCACGCCAGGCTCTCACACTGATGAGACTTGTTTGTGTGCCTTTGATGTGGTCAGATCAATTAGGACAGAGCTGATCTCGAAGGAACGTTTCAGTCATCCCGCTGATTCTGAAAGTGATTCAAGAGGGGGGGCAGAAAATCTACTTATTCTCAGATGGATGTCAGCCATACATGGCATTTTTCATCCTTTAAGTCTAGGAATTTGGCTGTCTGGCTACCTGTGCTTTGACAGGTACTGCTTACCCTCCACTGCAAAGGAAAAATATTGCCTTATATTTGAGAGCTCTTGGTCAAAAGCTTTTGGAGTGGTTTTTTTTTTTTTTTTAAAGAAGTTTTCATATTGTTGGGTCAGGGAGAAGAATAGAGAAAGAATTGCAATGACGTTTCTTCTTTTAGTGTAGTTTTTTGTATATTTTTTTTTTCATCCCTTAACATCTGTAGAAACTGACTTCACAGTCAGAAAATAGCCAGGAGTGGCTGAACGTGGAGTACCAGATGCCTGGCTGGAGAAGGAAAAATTGTGGATGGGTTAATTCTCCCATCCTTCAGTAAAGGCTTGAAAAGTCCCTTTCCCCCCATAGGTTGCAATATACCATGAATTTCCCTGCACCCTTTGTTCTTTTCTATTTAGGCTGCTAAGCAAGAAAGGCCTTTGAAGTGCACTGACATCTGCAAGGTTTGAGGTACCAAGTGGAGTGGTCAAAAGTCTGGGTAAAGCGTGGAATACTTTTCTTAGCCAAACTGTGACGGCAGAAATATATTACTACAAATAAACAAGAATGCTCTTATTCCTAGGTAACACCTATGAAATACAACACTGCATGGATTTTATATGCTTTGTATGGCTGTTTTCTAGTTTTCATGAATTTGCATTTAAGAACTTTGAGGATGCTCAGTGGGGTTAGATCTCAAATAATTGTTCTAACTAATTAACCGGTAGTATTGCACGATTACTGAGGTAGGATGAGCAGAGTTTAACCCTCTTTGCAGCCGTGCTTCAGAGTAAAACTGCAGCGTCCACTTTGGTTTTTAGCCCTTGTGATGGTCTGTCCGAATGGAGACTCTCTGGCCATTTGTGCAGTGTGTTGCTGTCATCTTTTCTATTCCCATCCCTTCTCTTTCTTTTTTTTCTAATTTCTTGAATCGTGATACTTGCTTTCCTTTCCCTTGTCCATTGGTGTTTGAGAGCTAGGGGCTGGCTGGGGCAGGGGCCATGGCTCCGGTGACTTCCTTGCAAGAAGAAAACAGGCAAGTGAATCTCCGTTCGCATCTTTGATGTGCTAACTAGTTAGAAACGGGGCATACAACTCATTCTTCCTTTAAGAAAACTAAAATTAGTATACCAGCAGATCTTTTAAACATTTTGTTTCTATAACCAAAATCAAAATACTGTTGTTTCATCAGTTACTGGGAAAATAAGATGCTTTACCTGCAGTGCACTTATTTGCTTTGAAATACTCAACAGCTCTTGGTGTTCCCCCTGGGAACTACTGTCAGCGTTTGGCTAAATGATGCTTGATAGACTGATACAATGAACTGTTGAAGCAAATTTTTAGCCTTTCAAAAGAATGTAGCTAATATTAAACTTTGCACCTATTGAAAGCTGAATTACATGCAGAAAAATACTCGTGGGCTTTTTTGAGATCATCCTGTCTTCCTGCGATCTCTTCAAAACTGTACTAGATCAAGATTACTTAATAACTTCTTTCAAACAAAAGAAATGTGTGCTGACTGTAACAATTTAGGGATTTGTCTTGAGTTTCGAGCATGACTCAAGCTTAATTTTTTAATGCTTAAAAAACAGATAAGTATTCTGTAAAAGCCCTTCAGGACTAGACCAGATCCAGCAATACCCTGGAAAGCTGCTATTGCAGCTTATGAACCTCACAGCATCGCCATCCTCTGCATTCACCTGGCTCCACAGGGTATGGGCTCGCTGACTTCCCACCCCCGCCGCTGTCCGCCCAAGGGTAGAGTCGTATAGCAAGACCATAACTGGGAATATTTACCAGCTAATACGCTCGTATTAACAAGTTCTGCAGCTAAGTCTGTTTACAAAGTCCTGCTAAGCTGCTTCTCTTTGGTTGTCGTTTAACTTTTCGTAAGTGGTGGTACAATGCGTCCTTCCGATGGATTGTGAAGGCCTTTCTCTGGCTGCCTGTCAGGCAGCATCTCTGGAGAAGCTCAGCTCGAAGATACCACTGGTGGCACCAGTTCTTCTGAGCGTTATCAGAAGTCCATGCATGCGTGTGGGCTTCAGTGGGGCATCGTTAGTCCTCCTCTGAACCCCAGCAGCACAGGCTTTGCCAGGGAATCCACAGACTAGGCGTAATCTTCCCAGTGTCTGTATCTGATCTGCTCAACTTGGATGTAGCAACATCAGATTTATTTTGAAGGCACGGATTGTGAACATTCTGCAAGGATGGCTGTGCAAGGTCAGCCCTGGGGAGACCAGGTCCGGGAGCCTGACAACATCTAGCTGTGGATGCCTGGGAGAGAGGGTAAGAACAGGTCAGGTTGTGGCAACAGGCGTTAATATACCCTTTCAACCTCTAGTCATGCCTGACTCACATTTTTGGGGGGGGCTGGACATGGTAAATTTTACTTTGTCGGTCCTTTTTCTATTTCTGTCATCTGCCCAGTTGCTTTTGGAAGCTACTTAAGCTTTGGCATTTGCACAGTTAGACCTTGCTGCGTGAGGAGCGTTGCATTGTCTCCCTCTGCTTCAGAGCTCGTGTGGCTGAAAGCGATGTTTTTGGGGTCTGCTTCCTTCCACTGAGTGAGGGGTGGAGCGGCGGCATCTGAGCTCTGTAAGCACCGGAGCTGGGTGCTGGGATGCTGATGGAGATAAGTTGTACAAAACTGTTCCATCAGTTCTGTTTTGCGCTGTTCTGGTTGTACCAAGGGCTGAATAACCTCAGTGGGGGTGTGTGAAATCTTCCTTTTGTGTATTGATACTTGTTGACTTGAACATGAGCAAGTAGGATTTTGCCAGTGCCGCTTTCTCCTCCAGAAGAAACTCCTAACCATGGGCGAGGTGGAGTTGCTTGCAGCAGAGAGGACTACTGGAAACTCTCACTGTGCTACAGCTGTGCTCTGTGGTAGGGCTGGGATCAGGATGTTGGAGAAATGACAGATGAATTCAAAGAAATAATTTAAAAAAAAAAAAAAATCAATCCTGACCCTTTCACTATTCAAGAATCTAGGTACTCATTTTGTTTGTAGCTCTTATGTTGCCAAACCACATAAATAGCTTTACAGGGAAAATTGTAATAGGAGTGAGGTCTAGTTTGTGAGCTTTGAACGGCTAGCCTTGGCTTCAGGTAACCATTTTGTCCGGAAAGGCAGCTGCCGTAGTCCTGTAACTCCATCAGACTTTATGTAATAGCAGGGAGCATGAGCACTGGGGTGCAGGGGTGTGGGATATGATGCCTCTCTTGGCAACGTACACACTGTATTGTGTGTTTTGCCTTTTTTTAATAGATTTTGCTGTCCATGAACTACTGTGTAATGACTCTTTGCTGTCAGGTTTCACCTTCTAATCAATAGACCAAGATCAATGCAGTTATTTGTACGTGCGGTCACTTTAGATACACAGCTAGTCAAGTTGGGTGTAGCTGGGAGATAGGTAATGCCCCCTTTGGTTGGTTGATTTATCGAGAGATCAGAGGGCAGGGATTTTTGCTACTAAAGTTGGTTTCAGTATTTTTGATCAATTGACAATTCTTCAGGCAGAAAGACCTTAGAGCCTGGTGATTTTAACATAATCCATTCAGAAGGATTTTTTGCTATTCTGTTTCAGCGTTCAAAACTTGCACTTTCTAGTTAAACAGACTTCCCCCTCTACTTTAACTGTTGACCTTTGCTTTATGCTGGCTATAAAAAGAAACATCTTAGTTTAAAACTTTTTTCATACTAGTGTGCTCCTGTTCTATAAAATGCTTCAGCTGCTCTTGTGGGAAGACATAAAAGCCTGAACTAGACCAAGCTAATACCCCTTCTCTTCTCTGGTCAAAAAATAACCCAGAAGAATAAAAAGACCAGAGCGCATACACCAAACTCCAACAGTCCATCCAAGTATTGAATCTTTGACATCTGTGACTTTTGAAAAAAATCTCTGAAACTTCCAAGTACTTGCTTTATTCTAAATAAGGTACCACTGGTCGCATACAACCTTTGCCAGGAGAAGGCATGTGATCCTTACAGCTTAACAAATTGAGAAGAAAGGCTTTGGCATCTGTTCCCCGCTGGTAGCAAGTATCTGATTGGCATTAGATTTTTTTCCTTTTTTTTTTTTTTTTTCTTTTTTCCCCTCCTTCCAGCAGGTGGAAGGCCTGTGCTGCAGGCTCGTAACTCTTGACAGGTTGTTCATGATGGCTTCTTGGCAGGTAGGGGTGATGCTGTTCATTCAGTCTGCCTTAAAGATTCATGGGTTTTTTCTTTAAAGTGTAGCTTTGTGCAGTAGCTTTTTTCAAATAGGTTATAGGACTTTTGCCTCTGCTTTACTCCTTTGTATCCAGAATTGCAGCATGTAGAGCCACGGACCAACCTGCAGGATCAGTATACCTTAATTGTCACCTCCGCCTCCTCCAAATGTGTTTGAGACAGGGTCATCTGAACAAACGTAGCATCAGTTTATGTTGACAAAGGTTTGGGAATGCTCTGAATTACTCTCCTCATATGTTTTCTTTTTCACATGGAAAGGTAAGCATAATAGTTCTCTTCAGGCACTGGCTTCTTGTGATTTCCGAAGTCTTTCTAAAGGAGCTGCTGTGTAAAATTGTCTCTTTTTTTTTGATCGTGTTTATCATGCAAGACCTCAGCTTGTTATTTTTGGTAGTTCACCAGAGTGCTTTCTAACCAGGTGCTTAAAGAGAATTCCTCCTCCTCCACTGATTAATTTCTGGCATGGAGCATGAAATAGCTCTTGCGTCAATAAAGCGTCACAACCTTTGCTTTTCTCTGTCAGCGTAAATACGGTTGGACTCTAACGTGCCCGAAAGTAGGCTAGAGGTTGTTAATTTTGCGGCTGCAAAGTGGTCAAGTCCAAGAGGGCTGTGGGATGTGCAGGCTTGGTGAGATATCAGAGCTGCTGCATTTCAGGTTACAAGTTGGGCCCCTTTTCCCCTCTGTTAACTTTTTAGGTTCTTGAATTGTATGTTATATAAAAAGATACTGTTTTACAACTGTCTCAGAGGATAATGTTTTTAGGTGCATTTATGTTATTTACTAGAACAAATGTGTGCGTTCTTGTAACCATGAGCAAGCTAAACGCCTTTCTCATCATACCTCAGTTGCTTGGGCTATGTGCGTGCTGGTTACGAAAGGAAGGTTGCCAGCCTGCGTGACCCTGGTACTCGAGGCTTTGCTGGTTTTCTTGGGTGCTCCTCACCCCTGCTTACCTCTTGCTGTCCTGCTCCGTACCCGTTGTTTCACAGCTCGGCTGTTGCCATCCTCTGCTCCAAGGCTACCTGCGGGTTGTCACTCTGGAGATGCAGCCGAGCTCAGAAGAGCATCTGCGATGCTTCATGGCTGTGCCTGCTTCGTGCTCACCGTCTTTTGGGGAGGCTGCTGAGTGCGTCCGAGACCTCATGTCACTTCTTCACCTTTGGTCACTTGGGAAGGCTCGCTTTTGAGCTGGTTGCTCAAGACTGCTTTTTTTTCTTCTGGTAATTCTGCAAAGCAGAACCGGTGTTTGCGTTTGTCAGGGAGAATATGGATAGCATTGCACAAAAGAACAGGATGTTTTGGGGTTAATTGCCCAAAGTAATTGGGCAACAGTTACTTGATCTTTAGATGTTCTAGCAATCGGATGAAAGAAACTTTCTGCAAAGCCATTTGCTTGAACAACTGTTGTTGTGCAAACCACCTGCTGAATGCTTCAAGAAATGGAAGGTAAGAAGCGTGGTAAATGACTTAGCAGATTTTAAAGATAGGGTGGAGCTTGATTTTTGGGAAATGTAGTGTCCGTATTTATTAGGTAGGAGGAGGAAAACTTGGATTTAATTGCAAGGATGACAGCACATTTCAAGTACTCCAGTCACAGCTATCTGTATACCTGTCTCAGTTAGGAGATCCAGTTGCAAGTCTGGTCTCATTTAAAAAAGAAAAAAAAAAAGTACAACTGAACAGTAAAGCAAATACTCATTTTCAAGTTGCTTTTCTATTACAAAAAGCAGTGCAAGGTTTGGGTTTGGGTTTTTTTTTTTCCCCCCCGTTTTCTGAGTGAAGCAAAATTCTTCTCTGCAACAAGCTTACTACCGATGGTAACCAGGTTGTATTGAATGTGACCCACTTGCTGTGCGCCTTGTGACAGACTGTGGCAGTGGCACAGGCCGTGCCACCTGGCTTGTGGGGTGCTGTGGGTGCCTGCGGCTTGGCGTCAGTGTGTGGCAGGGGCTGACGGAGCTGCCTCTTTGCTGGAGTAGCTTGCTCAAAGCCATTGCAAAAAATGTCCGTAGTCCATTGACAGTGTTCCTCTCAACTCTCAGTAAAGAAGGAAAGGAGCAAAGTGAAACTCTTGAGGTGTTTGAAACGACTGAATACTATGAAATGTTGTCCCGCTGATCAGGGCACCCTGAAGAAATGCGTGTAAGTGATGGACTTGGATTTAAAGACTTTTTTCCCCCATCACAGAGTGACTGCAGTTTGACACTTCAGACTCAGGCTTCTTTCTGTGATCTGCTTCTTGGAGAGAAGCTTGAGGGAACTGCTGAAGGGGCTGAAATGATACACGTGCAGCTGCTTGTCAATGCGAATCAGAAGTTGGGGTAAAAGCTGCTGGTTCTCCAAGATGCCAGCGGTTTCTCCTTGGAGAATGCCTTGATGAAACAGCCTGTTCGATCCTTCTGGAAGCATCTTCTTCCTCCCACTTGCATCACAGCTGCCCTACCTTATGTTGAGTAGTTCAGCAGGCTTGATGGACCAAATGGCAGAGAAATGTTAAGAATATTTCTGAAGTTTAGGTCTATTTCCTTTTTTCATTCTCTTAATCTGTATCTAAATACAAACAAAAACTGCTGGTGGAGGGGTGGGCAAAAATTCCTAGACAATCCCACTCCCGGATGAAAGCTTTTGAAGTTATTTTTGCCAATTTTGAGAAACCAGCTGTAGCTGCTATCAAACAAACTGCTTGTTTCATAGAAAAACTTCTGCGAATATTCTTTCTGTCCTTTGAAAAACAAACACTCTGTTGATCCTAATGCTCATGTCAGCCTACTGCAGGCAGGAGGAAGCCTGAAAGAACAGGCCTTCATGTGATTTGTATCTTTAAATACTTTCAGAGATATAATTCCCGTCTATTTGATGAGAAAACCGTCCACTCAAAGTTGACTTTTGTTGCCAGAAAGGAAAGCGTGGCTTGTTCTCAGCCCGAAGGAGGGATTTGACAAGCTCTGTATTTTCTAGGATCCTTCATCTCTTGCCAAGTGTTGGAGCTACAGCATCGATGTCTCCCCTTTCCCTTCCTCCTCCTCTCTTTAGTTGTAAACTGATATTCATAAAGAGATTTACATGTTTTGGTCAAGTTTAATGCATAATGCGTACAGAGAATATTTTTTTTCCCCCTTTTCCCTATTAGAGCTTGAGGCTTGAGAATGAAAATATTTCTTTAAAAATATTTCACAGTGTAGTTTGTTTATTCCTACATCTGAGATGTGCCTGGTGGTGCCAGAGAAGCCACAAGATGTTGATCGTTGCAGGAAAAGGCAGTGGTGGTTATGTCACCGTGGCTTTTTGGCAGCTGCTTGCCCGTACCTGTGTTGGTGTGCAGACTGCATGTGCTCTTCCTTCTTTTGATTGTAAAGGCAGCTGGCGTTGTTTGTGCTTTTGTGCCGTTCCTGTAGCTAGAGTCTGTGCCCAGCCTGAATCGGAGGATCTTGCCAGAAAGTGACTGCTCAGGAGTATATGATGCCGTTAGACAGCAACAAGGCTGTTTGGAGTTGGCTCGGGGATGTGGGTTTATGTGTATTTATGTATGCATATAGATATATATGTATGTGCGTATATGTCTGTCCTAACTCTGCCTTGGTTACTAAAGCTTGAGTTTGTCAAGGATTTTTTGTTGAAGCTGACTATGGGGTCATCTTTTGGCTCAAATACCGACTCCACAGTGGGTACGGATCAGCTCCTGTTCGCTAGCATGCGTGATACTGCTGCACTGCCGCTCGTCCGTCTGTCTGTCCGGGCTCCTTCTCCGTCTGAACTGGCGAAAGTTTATTCCTTGCGTTTGGCTTGGGCTGTGCTTTTCTGCAGCCTGATGCGGGATCAGGGAGTTGTAGCCTGCTCATCACACGCATACTCATTTCCCCTGTTGCAGGTGTCTGACATACCTTTAAATAAATTGGGGTATCAACATGGTATGGTATAGACAATAAGAGATGTTGGGCTGAAGGCAGACTTCCTAATTGCTGAGTAAAGCTGTGTGTTAAATGAAGGTGTGCTTTGCTCTTCCTTTTCCCTGGGAACTGGCCGCTGAACAGCTGGAGGTTAAACACCCACGTTAATTGGGCGGGGATGGGATGTGGCATGGTTGTTTCTCTCCACAGAGGCGAGGCTTGGTGCTGGGAGCTTTCTGGGCTGCTGTTTGAGCAGGGGTGGAAGGTGCCCTGCACTGGCCATTACACATTGAGTTGCTTCTTTGTCTTCCTTTGTGCCTGAAGTCCCAAGAGGTGACCTCTGAGAAGCTGCTGCCCCGTCTCATGGCTGCTGCAGTATCAGCTTCACCGCCGCTCGTTCCTGGAGCGTCCAGTATGCTGGTGGTGCCCACCACGGCATGCTTCTGTAAATTTTTTGGCTTTGGCCAGCTAGACACCATCTAGAGAAACGCCAGCTTTGATAAGACTAAGACTGGATAAGCGAGTTAAAACTAGACACACACAGTGCAACCTTTGCCTAGCCAGCAAGTTAGGAATGCGTTTGCTTTGGGTGCGTTGGTCTCTAAGTTAGGATAGATGATGTGTTCATTCAGAGCCGGTCCTTACTCGTCTTACTGTTGTCCTGTTATGGCTACAGTGCTGTCAGACCCTCGATATTGAGCTGGAAGGAGGGCAGAAGACAGCAGCCCACATGTTGATTGGGACTTTTAGCAGGAGCAAGGGGCCCTTGTAGCCTAAAACCGTATCAGTTTCCTTCCTTCTGGAAGGAATTTTAAAATAGCTTCATATGGGCTTTAAAATTCCTTCTTTCCTGGTTATTTTGGTTTGTATTTTACTGTTGAAGCTGCTTTCGCCATGAGAGGCTGGCTGGAGAATAGTCGTTCGGGAGCTGCCAGTCACAAGACTTGGATTTCTTCAGCGACGGGAGCCCGGCTCTGCCGGCCCGCGGTGCTGTGGGGAAGGTGAGCCGGCAGCGGGGCTGGCATAAAGCAGCGTGGTCGTGGTCTTTCCTTTTGCTTTTTGGGCTGCTGAAGCCTGCAGAGCTCTGCAGAAGGAGCTTGGTTTTATATTGAAATGATGATGCTTGTCGTTGGTTTAGACACATACTTATTCGTGGCTTTAGCAAGCAAAAGTATGAAATGTAGTTGTGTTGAAAGATGACTTTTGCTGTGCTAGAAACTCCTTTTTTCTCTTGAAAGAAACAAGGGTGGGACTATTTCTTTTGAACTGTAATGGCTTTTTCCCCAATATCTTAATCTGGAATTAGTTTGCACTAAGAAAAAGTAAGTAGTGTTTAGAAACTGTTGTCAGTGAGATTGTAACTGGCTTTTATTTTGAAAGAAGCAGAATGCTCGGTATTCACTCTCTTAATTTTTTTGGTTTTTTTTTTCCTGTTTTCCCGCAAGACTGCATTTTCACCCTGTGTGTGAGCTTGACTGTTTTTGTCACATTTGCAAGTTGTTAATAACATCTTGGTTTGTTAGTATATTCTTTGTATTGGGAAATTTTAAGTGATTTATTGGCTTAGATCTCCTTTATTTACCATTCTGCCACTTCCAAGTCAGTAATTTTGCAGACTGAGTTGTGCGGAGGATACCTTTGCGCACAGGGAAGATGCGGGGAGGAAAACTCAGACCGGGGTGTTTCTTCTCCTCCCTCCTCCTCCCAAATTGAAACTAGCAGGGCCTGCTGGACACTTTCACTGATTGCCTGCTGATTCCTTTAATTAGAAAATTTCTGATTTGGAGCTTCCCCATAACCTGATTCATGTGTTAGATGCAGTCCGAGGGATTTGAGCTGTAAGGCTCTTAAACGCGACTAAAGCAGGCAGCCCTGCCTCTGCTAGCAAATGCTGGGCTGCACGCACCGCTGCCGGGCTCCAAATTTTAGTTTGAGCTCCAGCCCTTTTTTAGACGCCGAGAAAATAAATTCGACTGTGTGGGTTTCTTTTCTTCCCGGTCTTGGACTCGTGAAATGCCGCTGCGGACCTCTTTCCAGGATAACAAACACCGAAACATCTAATTATGGATCAGTCTCTCATTCCAAGCATCACATGGTCGTGGGGCTTTCTGATACGTCGCGCAGATTCTTCAAACCACTGACCTTTGCGGAGTGCCCTTGGCTGTGCCAGTAGAGAAGCACGCTGGCAGCTCAGAGATGTTTTGTCTGGCCTTTGAGCAGAAGTGAAAACTTATTGCTGGTGGAAACAGATGAGAGGGCAGAAAACGCCATGTGTGTGCCGAGGTTTCGGATGTCTGGCATTGTCTGATGTGAAGGGCCGTGGCAGTTTGTTCTTCTGTGTTGAAAGGTGACGTTAATGTTGAAAGCTCGGGGGGGTTAAGCACAAATTGGACAGTCATTGCGACATCTGTGTTGTCAGCCGTGGTTTGCTGGCCACGTGCAGCTCTTTATTAATTGGACTGTCCTATAAATAAGCGGTTGTACGCAGCCTTACACACGCAACTCTTCGCAACGCTGCCGCACCGTAGCAGAGCAGCCAGATGTCACAAGTCGCTCCCGATTGCTCCCAGCAGGTAAAGCTATGGGAGGAAAACACCTACAGTTCTGGAAGACATAATAGCCGAGCGGAGGGAGCTGGGGGTGATGCATGTGAAGGATATGTGATTTGTAATACCGGAGGCTTAAAGGCAAAAATAGCATCATTTGTAATAGTAAAAGTGAAGGCTTCTGCACTACGCCTTTGCATTCTGCCAGTCTGTAATGAATGGAGGAGTAGTTTGCTTACAGATGACAAGGAGGAATGAATAAGCGCTTAAAATTTTGGTGCTGAAGAAACAGCTTTTTCATCTTGGCCTCCGAGAAAGTCAGAGCCACGTAGCCCCTCTTCTCGCACTGCCACATGCTGTTCTAAATAAAAATGTCGGGAAGCATAAAATTAAGGCGCTCTCTGCATCCTTCGTCCTCCCTGTGGAGTTCGCTGTTCTGCTCTTCGGGTGCTCGAGGACTTGTTATGGCTAGGGCTGTGTGCTGATTTTTTTGGTTGCTGCTGGCTCTCCTCCCCACTCCCCGTCAGCACGAGGAGGTATTCAGAGAACAATCCACTGCTTGGAACTTCTTCGCCAGCTATAAACCTCTCGTCAGCATGGGCTAGGAGGTGATGTAGTCACGGTCTCTTACTGGGAGTCAGTTAAGGTAGCGCAAGCAAGAGTTCAGCTGGAGGATAACTGAAGTGAGTCAAATTAGGTGTTTATCCATGCCAAAACGTGAAGCTGTTTCTCCTTTTGGCTAGTGAGTAGTTGCCCTCTTGCCAACGTGACGGCTTCCCCCAGGAGTGCCTTGTGTGTCTCTGTCTTTAGCCTGAACGTTTCACAGAAAGGAAAGCTGGATCTGTTGCGGGTTTTGCGGTCGAAAGAGTGGCTGGTGTAAATGCAGCTTTCCTTTCTGACACAGGGTATTGGGAACTGGTTGTTAACTTTTTCCTAGTCCCCTAACAGATTTTTACCCAGATTACAAATTTTGCCTTGCCTAACTACCAAAAAAACAGGCTGCCTTTGAGTAATGGACCCACCAGCTAGGATTTCTGAGATTTGTAAGAAAGCTCTTGCAGTTAAATTGTTTTAGCCATGTAATGCGGCCCTGATGCATTTTAATAGATGGACATCTAAAGATCTTTTGAAGGTGAAACAGAAGAATAAGTACATTAATTTTGATGCTTCAAGAACAAGAGCAAAGCGGGGGTAGCTCGGGGTAGGTATAGGATACACGCTGGAGTATGGAACTGCCGTCCCTTGCGGTCTCCTCTGAACAGCAACAGGGCTGTTGGCTAGAGCAGCTCTGCCTCTGCTCCCTTCCTCTGGGCTGATGCATCTCTACTTTGTTTTTATGGAACCTCCTTAGGAGACCTTAAATATCTTCGTGTTTGGTGTTTTGTAATGAGAGGTGGCATTGCTTTTTTTTTTTTTTTTCTTTCCCTCTTCCCCTAAGCCGCTGCTTCGAGTGCTTCTTCCTGGGCTTGCTAAGAACCTAGTCCAGTGGAGAAACGTTCAGAGGGAAAGCACCTCGTGGTAGGAAGTTGAATACACCTAGTACTGTCTTTTTGTTCTAAGATCAATACTATTAATTGCTTGCTTGGTGCTTAATGATAAACTTGTGAAGATGTGGCCAGAAGTGATTCCGTTCACTGGCAAAATACCCTTTTTGCTTTTGGGTTTGCCAGAGCTGGCAGCAGATAACTTGTAGTACCTGAGGGATAGGCTTCTTGAAAACTGTGGTACTTTGGAGTATTTTTCCACTTGTCTGCCCATGACTAATGCCTTCAGCATTTCTGAAATCACCCGCGCACCACGTAAGGTAAATGCGAGCAGATTTATGTAAGAAGGTGGGGAGAAAAGCCAATAACTGGCCTTTGGAAATCGGAAACCATGAAGGTGATATCCGTCAGTGCTTTTATTATTTTTCATGTTTGGCTCCAACTTAAATGTCAGTAACCTCCAACTCGGAGAGGTCCCATCCGCCGGGAGTCTTGGCAGGCATTTCCCAAACAAAGCACGGGCAGCTTGTACCCGCTCTTGTGGTTTGGTTCAGATGTCTGGGCTGTCTGTTGGCTCTTAGGGCCCGTAGATACCAAGCTGTTTTGGTAGAGAGAGTACAGAAAATGTTTTCTTTTTAGGAAGTTTTTCTCAGTTCTAATGTTTAGAAATGAGATTTATTCCATTTCTACTAAAAGCGATGTTAGATGCCTGCAAGCCTGACAGTGGGTAAGTGCGTGGAGGAGTCAGTCGCTGCATTTGCTCGAACCCCTTTTAGTAGGGTGTATGAAAGAGGAGTTGCTTGCAACGTGACTCACTGAAATCTTTAGGTATCAGAGGGATACGCATCCTGCAAAATTTCCTGTGAGTGGGCTTGTGCGGAGAAAAATGATAATTAGTTCTTATAAGTGGTGGTGTGTGATACACAGTTAAAGGCTGCATCATAGGAGTATATGTCTGGATTTATGCAACCCATTCTGTCTGTTAGGCCTCCTCTTCAACGTATGAGACCTGTTGGTCCCCTTACAGGACAAAATTTACACCCTCAAATTGTAGTGACTGCTACTCTACCTTTTTTATTCTTTTAGTGTAGAGTGGGTCCCGTGTTTGCTTCTTTTAAAAACAACTTGTGGTGATGAGGTTGCTGTGAGCCAAAAGGGGAAAGTCCTATTGGAATTGATCTTCACTGAAGCTATAATCCAATTATAGAGTGTTGTGCTTGAGCAGGCTGATGGCATGTCTAGTCCAGTGTCCTGCCTGGTAGCGAGCAGCAGGAGATGTGTAGGACTGCTAAGAAACAAAACAGAGAACCCAAGATGAGTATAGAGTAATAGAAGACATTATATTAGATGAGTATGTAATTCTTGCCATTATGGTGCCTGAGAATCTGAATGTTTTTGCTGGCCTAAATGTTGTACTTGTGCTTTGCAGGACACAGACGTATGCAAAAGGTCCAGGTAGAGGCGACCAGGCTGACAACTTAAATGTGCAGGGGGAAGCCTGGGGGTAACTTGCAGTTTGGGGTCACTTGCTGCATATTCTAACTGTGGAAGATATTTTGTGGATGCGATTTTCTGTGAATATGGGATTTGTAAATGGTTCAGAATCGTTACAGATAAAACGTGAGGATGCTGTAGAGAGAAGCAGAGGACCATCACAAGCTGCGTAATTTTGCAGCTCTTGGGGTGTTTGTTCCCATGTTGTGTTTTGGGGGCGGGGGGATGCATTTGAACTGATAACTGGGGATGGGGGTTAAAACTGCATGTTTGAACACGTGGTTTAGAGGCTTCAGAGATGGTGTTGTATGTTACTGCGTTGTTATGTCCTGTTCCTGAAATGCAGAGTACTCGGATGCAGCTCTTCTGTTGCATCTTGCAGTGCTGAGAAAGGAAGCACGGGCAGGCAGAGGCTGGAAAGAAACCCATCATCTGTTCCGATAAGGTACGCTACAGGTTTTGCGTAACGAAGACCGGACTGAAACCTCGCTGGCATGTGAAGATCACCTGTATTCAGCTGAATCAGCTCTATAACAACTGCATGGCTTCCTGAATTGCTGCGGAGGAAGGATGTGCTCTTGACTCAGAAGAAAGTTTATAATGTGTGTCTAGGGACAAGGTCAGCAAAGTAGATGTCTGAGTTTGAAAGTTACACATTTGCCACATGCTCTTCAGACTGTGAATCACCGTGACAGCAGAAGTGACTTACAACTACCATTGTCTGGGGGGAAAAAAAACCAACCATTATTGTACAGACCCAAATTAGAAGATGGAGGGGGGGACACGAGCAATGTGGAGTTGTGTTTCATTAGATAACAGTACCGTGACAGGGCGGAGTGGAATTTGTGTTTGCATCATGAAGTTTGGCACTTGCTTACCTAACTGTTTCACCCGGCTGTAAACTTGTGTGTTCCCTGTGGCTTGTTCATATAAACTTTGTCTGCACAGCTGCAAGTGCTGTTATGTGCAGATTCAATTTCTGAACTGGATTGTGAAATGACATATTTTCTATATGGATTTAAACACCCCCCCCCCCCCAGCCCCCCCAAATCAGTTTTTCTTTTTCCTTTGAAAACTGCTCATTTGTCTTTGATGCCTTTGTCTGCTTCAAACACGCCTGTGTGTGTGGCATAACTTAAATTTTTATGAACAAGAATGTAAACACCAAATCCGCACAAGACTTGCAGAAGAACTCTGTGGCTGTAGTGCATCATCTGTTTGTTATGTAATCTGATATAATGGAAGTAAAATAGAAACCAGATGTCAAGGCAGAGCAATTACAATTTTTCATCTGCGAGTATTACAGTAAATGGACTTTGTATTCCTTTCCCCCCCCACTGAATAGAGTTTTATTTGTTGGGGGGGTTGGGAAAGTGCTGCAGGGGGCTTCAGAGCTCTCAGCATGGTTCTTGCTTAAAGACTTTGTTATTCCGTACTTGTGTTCTTTCATGTAATTAAGGTCTGTGTGCTACTCCAGATTTGGGAGCTAGCGTATTTCCAATTTAAAATGAGCTGGACAAAACTGCTTAGTCCCGGGAGACCACCTCTGCATGTCCGGCTCTATGGGTTACACGGTCAAGCTGCAGACTTGCACTAAATTTGGCATTCAAAGTGAAGCTGCTTTACTTATCATGCTTGATTAAGTTTTGTAAGAAAATCCTATCAAAACAGGTTTGGTGCAGACTCTGCTGTGGATTCTTTAGCTGAAGAAGCATCTGGGAGGAGAGCAGATGGGAGCTGCGGTTAGCTCGTTCTCTCAAATTTGCTGTGTGACTAGGAGGATAAAAGGGAAAATGGATAATCATTGATCCTTTCTGTTGGGGAAATGGATTCTTCCACTGCTAGTTTATCCACAAGGTTTATCTCTGCTGTCTTCCATTAAATAAGGCAACCTCTTGGTTGAGAGAGAAATCGATAAACATCTATCTTCATCTTCATATGCATCTTCACAAGTTGAGGTATATATATGATCTCACCGAGTGGTAGCTGATTTTAATTTTCCTCTTTCCTTCACTCTTGTTTTTTAACCTCCTTGTTTTTTTTGTTGCTGAAGATTTATTTTTTCCCTTCCGTATCGCCCTGTCTGGTTAAGTTCAGAAGCCAGCAGTACCTCGGTGGTGGGGTTTGTGCCCGGAGGAGGCCGCGGGGGCTGGAGATGCAATTTTTCCATGGGAGCGGGCGGGCATCCCGGGTGCATCCCGCGGGCCCGGCTTGGCGCTGCTGATGTACGGCTCCCCTCGGCGCCCTGCTTCGCTGACGGCTGCCAGTACGTTACGCATGAAACTTTCATGTTCCACTGAATAAAAGTCTTTCTGTTCTGCACTGACAGCTTTTTACTGGGTGGCTGCTGCGTAGCGTACCTTAGATGCTAAACAGGCCTTTACTTTCTGTGTCTCTGTGAGGAATAATAAGTCAGAAGTCTTTCATGAGGCTGGTATCTTCATTTATCTGTTAAGTACAGATAACTTCAAGGAACTCTTAAATCAGTTGCGTGTTCCAGCCGAAGGAAGTGCTGGCAATGAATTAAAGATCCTTGTTCCTTTCAAACAGCAAGTTTCTTCCTTTAAAACCCTGCAAAGAACGAGGATGAGAGATCCATGTGAGTGCTTGCTGCTAGCCATTACAGATAGCATCCAATCCATACCACCTCTCCTTTCAAGGACAACCTGGAAAAGGACTTGGGTTCGTTCATACGTGGTTACTGCTCAGCTCTACCAACAGCAAGTAATGACTTCAGCAAGTTCCAGTGAAGAGGGATGTAAACTCACATGTGAAGAAGTTGTTAATATTTGTGAACAAGCCACCCTTAGAAAACAAAATAGGGGATTCTTCCGCTCCTGGAAAACCAGTAGCAAGATGGGCTCCGTCTCGGGGCACGAGGCTTTTGTGGCTAACGCTCTGCAAGTTGCTGCGGGGTTGGCAAGCACTCTTTTGAAAATGAGACCACTACCATGGGAAGTAGTGACGAGCCTTGATAATGCGCGCTGTACCTGGCTTGCTAGACAGTAGGACAGAGGGGGCTTCAGGACTGGGTGTAGTTTCAATTTGGTTCCAATTACCCTATAGAAACACATGCTCAAGCTTTATCCTGTGTTGAGTCTGTACTGAGCATAGCTTGTACGGAAGATGGCAAACATTAAGGAAAGGAGGCTGGATGGGATGAAAATGCAAAAAATGATCTGTGTTGCTCGTATGCGCTTCAAAAACAGAAATCCAAAATCCTCTGAAAAAGCTCTGGTGGGACCAGGGACTTGGCTGTTAAAAGGTATTTGGTTGTTTCCTCCTATAGTTTGATTCTGATCTGAGTATTTAGATTCAACCTTGAAAGACTAATTTGCAGTGTGGATTGTGTTGTAACTTTGTACGGCCTGCCTTTTCTCTCCTGTCCTTTGGCCAGTTGTCTCCTGCTGTTGTCTCCAGTAAGGATGAAGCTTTGTGAATAGAGTCCGTTCCCCTAAACTGAAGATTTAACTATTGAAGACTCTTTCTTTCCTCCCACGTGAAGCGTTCATAGAAAACTTTACAACTGCAAGGAAGCAGCAAGGCCTCTTGCACCTGTGAAGTCCTTGAGATGGCGGTGAAGCCAGAGCTGAAGGCAGCATCAGGCATTCCCGGTCAGGATTGCTTCCCTTCTAAACGGAGACCATGGAGGCCAGCCTGAGTCCCCAGGGTCACCATGGAGAACATCCCCTCGGGTTAGTTATCGTAGATGTTCGGCCAGCTCGCTTACAAAAGCACCTTTCTGAAGGTAATGATGCTCTTCTCTCTACGTTGGTGCTCTGCAAGGCCAGAAGATTGGGAAGCTCTGTGGCTCGGTCCATGGACACACTTTTCGTGCCGTGCTTCCTCTCACATTACTGAAACCGGACCCTGTGATAACGGGGCTTAAAACCATGGAAATGCACAACGGGAATGTTGGCCAGACTATGCTGGTAGACAGAAATGACTTTTTTCAATGTAAGTCAGCGGAGGATTAGTTTTAAGAAGGAAAACAAGTCAATGAAGTAGGCGTTGGGCTTGAGTTCTCTGCTGTGGCACTGTCGCATTGGTTGTGACCAGCCTCCGTGACCTCAGTTCTCAGCCAAGGCAACCCGATTGCGCGGCGTGTTTTCTGGGGACAAAAATACTAGCAATAGCGAGTCACATGTCGTCAGGAGCTCTTACTATAAAAACAGCAGCTTTGCTGAAAGCGACCTTCAGCATGGCTGCAAACATTCCCCGTGTTATTTTTAACCTGTCTGGGTAAATTTCCAATACAAACGCTAGTGCCAATCAGATGTGTACACTTTCCCAAATCCTTATCTTCCGCTTTCTAGTGCGGTGACGCATTGGACAGAACAGCTAGTTTCGGGGTTGGGTATAGCTTCGCTTTTATGTCTACAGTACCAGAGAGAAATAAATACTTCAGCTCCGGTTTACTGCTATATAGATTTTTTTAAAAGGATTTTTTTAAAAGATGAGTTCTAATGATATCTTTTTTGGGTTTTTTTTTGTCTTTTTTTTTTTTTAAAAGAAAAATACTTCAACTAGGGTTTAAAAATAGATGAAGGCTGTACTTTGATTAGGTTGCTCTGGCACTGACGTCAGTGACATTTATCTATGTACAGATTTGTCGCCCTGTTGACTAAGGCTGTATTTACACAAATGGGGATATTTCTGTCCACCATGAGGGAAAGGAGGAACATGTCTGCTCGAGTTGTGTCCTTGCCCTTAGTATTCTTGAAGTCTGACTTTCTCTCCTACTGCTTGATTTTTATATTGGGATGGCAGCAGGGGTTTTTTTTTATGCATTGGAGGATAGAGTTTTAGGTATTTATGTTGCCGTGAGGGTCCAGGCAGTAGGATGCTGGCTTGGTGGAGAAGCATGCTGGTAGAGCAATGCTGAACTTGACTTGGACTTGGAGAGGTATAACACAAGGTACGAGCCTATATGGGTCCTTACTGGATGGCTTCATTAATAGACAGGTAATGGATATTCTACAAATAGGAATTACAGAAAGTACGTCCTGCAAAGGTGAAATACAAAAGAAAAGCAGTGAGCGGTTTCAGATCAGCACAGTTTTGAGTGTAGCACCTGTATTTCTCTGCTATTTATCATTTCATGTTTTTATTCAGAGTAGTTGCTGTAATTCACACTGTTTTGTTTTGTTTTTTATTAGCTTTAATTATTGCAAAGTTAAAAATCTCTTTTTATAGGGAGGCCAAACATAAAGCTGTTGATCTGTCAAATATCACGTGGATGTTCAGCTGCCGGAGCTTCTCAGAGCCTCTCTCCCCTCTCCTCAAAGCAACATTTAGGGTTTCCCTGGCCCCAAATCCCACTGTTTGTAACAGCAGCAGAAATCACTAAATAGTTTTCTATAAGCACTCTTATCTAAAATCTGGTTCCTGGAGCATGGGGTTTCCCCAAAAGTAACTTTTTTGAGGACATACATGCAGTTGAAATGAAAGGGCAGAGAAGCAATACTTTTCTTCTAAGTTGTTCTGTTAGTGGCAATGTTACTGCCAGTGTAACCGTTGTGTATCTGCATAGAACTGGGCTCTCGCTTCCTCACGCTGCTGCGTAAGGGAGCTACGCGAAGCAGGAGGGTACGGTGCTGTTCCCCGGCTGCTCGCGTTTGCGGCAGAAGGCGCGATCTGCAGTGGAAGGGCTCCGACTCGCCGGTGGTGAGACAAGAGGGGTAAGCCTTTCGGCTGCGTGCCCCAGCCTTGCTGTGAGCGCAGCTGAGCACAGCCCCAGCCCCAGGAGGATCCAGAGCAGCTGCCGCTCAGCCTGACCTTCTACTGCAAATTACAATTACCACTGGTTTACGTTTTTCAGACTTTGGGCTGTAAACTGCTGTGGCGTGGGGAAGCATTTTGCAGGGAAAAGATGCCTCCGTGGAATGAGGTGCTGCGGTTGGTTGGGGATGATGCAGTTTTGGATGTCTTTGCCCTTGAGGTAAAGCGCCAATACTTTTTCCAGTGCCATCACGATCATCCGGGACACGAAGTGCTGCTGCAACAGGTTGGTCCTCTTCATATGCAGCAGTTCAGGTCAAATAAATGACAGATCCCAGAGTAGCACTGCAGCAGGTCAGGCTGCGCTTAGGACTAAACGGACAATGCCATCTTAATGCAACCGTTGTTTATATTTGTTTTCTGTTTCTTTACTTTTCTTTGATTAAAAAGGCAGTTTGTTGGTACTGCAATCCCTTTTGAAATAGTGTTGACCGAAGGGAGGGGAAAGAATAAAGAGACGGGTAGACTCTTGAACATGTGAACAGATGGAGGTAAGATGACCGTTTGGATGTTTAAAATACAATTTTTTTTAAAGAAGTTTTTAAATCTAAAAACTTGTGGTGTACTCATCTTTCCTTCTGGGGAGCCTATAAGAATCTTGCTGATGAGCTCAACACACAGGGTTTTTAGCAGAGTGGGTTCTTGATTTTGATCAGGGTTTTTGCTTTGGTGGGTTTTTGTTTTGCAAATATACAAACTTTTCTAAGAAAAGCTGTCTATTCCCTCCCCCCCATACTTGAATAGATTTGAAATCTAAAATATTTTGAAAGATTTAACCTCTTCCATGGGAATTCTGACAATGCTGTTTGAAAAATGAGGAGTGCAATTCTGGTCCTGGTTCGGTTTTCACTTACTGATTTGAGGTTTTTTGCATGTATTCATGTGCAAGCAGGAGCAGCTCATGGAGAAGTGGTGTTGAGGCTGTGAAGATAATGCTTCTTAAAAATCTGACTGGACTCAAAGCCCTTAAACACTGATCAACAAAACACTGAAGCTGCAACACATCATACTAAATGGCCTAAATATGACCTTGAAAGATGCTTAAAATCTTACGGCTATAAAAAAGAACCTACCCCGCGGTGCTGACTTGAATATGCAGCATGGCTAAGAGAGGCTGCTGCGTTGCAAAGATGTGCTTTCTTAATCGTGCTAAGTGCAGAGCAACCAAAACATCAGCATGAGTTAAACAAAATGCTGGATGGGTTCATGTGCCGGAGGAGCGTAGGATCTGTTGGGACTGTGTGGATCAGCAAACTCATAGGAGTTTGTGTCTGCACAAAAAAACCATACCCACGCACCCCCAACCACCAAATTGTGTTTTCATGCACATCTTAAATGATTTGCATTGAACAAGTTGAAGAAAGTCCACCTTGGTGTTTGCATGTCTTTGAACCTCATACCAGTCTTGTACTTAGGTTGACTTTCATAGAAAAGTTTAAGCTACTTCTAGAGATGTCAAAGCTTCTGGTGTTCTAGTACCTGATTAAAGAAACCAGCTAATGCCAAAGAGAATTGAGTTGCTGGTATTAAAAAACAAGTTGTGCTCTCCTGCTCAGATTAGCCCATTACCACACACCTGAAACATTTACCTGGAGAGCCATTAGATGTCTAACTGTGGCTTTACCTGTTTTGCAGAGCTGCTGCTTTAGCGGTCTTGAAGACTTCCTAGTCCAGCGCTAGGTCAGTTCTCCAAAGGATGCAGCTTGAGAGGATGCAGTGGTACCCACTGAGGGATGAGGAGTTTGCAGGCATGGCCTGGGGGCTGTGCTGATCTACTAACATGGTGTCCTCGTGTCCCAGGCTGGGTCTCTGTGCTCAGTCTCTGCCTGGGTGGAGGGAGCTCATGGCTGGCCCCGCTTGCTCCTTCTCCGTAAGCTCTGGTACCTCCTTACAGTCAGAAGTGCAGGGTCAGAGCGTAGTTGCATGTATGACTTCAGTGGTTACTGCAGGAGTCCTGTATTCTTTGGCAGGTGGAGGAAAAAGCCATCCCACTTCCAGCAGACAATCCTCCTTAAAGGAGAGCGCAATAAGTTTTCCTGTACAGGTCTTGATCTCAATGTCATAGCTGTGTACCTGCCCTGGCAAATCTGTAGGTGAGAGCTGTTGCAAACCAAATGCAATATTGGGCCCCACAGGACTGTCTTCCTGCAGAAATGAGTATAGAAAATAGAGAGGAAACATCAATTCCTTCCGTGTTTCCTGTCCACAAGAAAAGCTAAAGGCAAAAAATGCTCTTAGTGTGGAAAGTCGGGATAGGGTGGTTAGTTGAAGCTCGAAAGAAATGGAGCTTAGGCTCCAGGTTTTTGGTATTGTAACTGTATGAGGCAGCAGCTCGTAGGTTGGCCTCTCATGCAGGCCCACCCTGAGAAGTGCCTTGTGGTTTAGGGTCCAAGTTCATCATCAATTCCACCCTTTGGTATAAGGATTTTGTTATATGCAGGGTTTGCTTTTTGATCGTAGAGCTGGCTGGGATGAAGGCACAACGCAGAATTTCCCACATTTCTGGAGGTCACATGGGCTCAACTGCATGTGCTGTCGTCAGCTGTGGTGCAGCTTCTCCCTGTGCTCCAGGCTTTAAATTCGGAAGCTGTCCTCTTCTATCCATCCCAGCCCATAATCATGCAGTTCATCGAGTGACTGTGCAGCCCCCACGTCAGCTCTGTCCATCGGGTCCGTGTCTGCCCTTTCTGTAAAACACCAATGCCACTTTCCCAGTGTCCTGCTGGTATAATCCTAATCCCCAAAGGGAGCAAGTCTAGGAAGAGTCCCTTGCTCCCCATCTGGAAAAGAGAGTCCCAGCACCACCTTGTGTTGCAGAGCTTCTCAGGGCTTGGAGTTGTCCGGCCGTAGCAGGAGAGCTGGCTGGGGAGCAAGGGTGTTGGTGAAAGCCAAGAGAAAACCCCTGTCTTACCACAGCTTCCCCAAACCTTTCTAACTGGAAGTGTTAATTCAATAGCGTCTTACGGTTCGCTGGGTTTTTTTGGCATTGCCTTTCTGTAGGGTGATGCCCTCCAGAACTGGAGGGTGAAGGATTCAACGCACCTCCTGCTCTTAGTCCATGCAGGGTGAGCTGTCAAAATGGTACCGTTCTCCAGAGTGAGTTGTTCCCCTCCCGAACCAGCCAAGACACACCACGTGTTTTGCACACAAGAACATACAACCTCCAGTGAAAACAGGCAAGAAAGTGCTGTTTGAGGGGATGCATTTGATCTGGTGTAGCCAGCTGGTTCTGTCCTTTTTATTTATCCTATCACAATATCTGATTTTATCATACAAGTTCTAAACTTTTGCAGAATAAAAGGAGATTGAAATTTATATAGAAAAAGTTAAAGGATTTGTTAAAAATTCAAGGAAATGCATAGAATTTTACTTCTTTAAAGTAGTGTTGAATCAGCTCCGGGAATAATGAGGATGTATGTTTATTAGCTGCTTCTGTAAGTCTTGGCCTGCAAGGGGAAATTGTAGCTGGACTAAGAAAAAAAGTCGAGGGGGGGACTGCTCTGTGCACTGCTATTGAAGAGAGCTGTTAACTCAAAGTGCTGAGCCAAGTGAGGCAATTTTTTAAAACTGGTGTCTCTGGTGGATGGTACTTAAGGACTGTCAGGTTCTGCCTACTCAGATTTTAAGGAGAACATTAGTTTTTGCAGCAGTCAGTCTCCAGCTCTGGCTGTTGGTTTCTTGCCCTCTTCTGGACAGCCTCAGGAGAAAGGCCGTGCCCACGGGCAGCAGCTAAAAGATCCCATAGATAGGAGAAGCTTTCCTGTGTGCATAATTGAACGGTGATGACATTATTTGGACTTGCATGTGTGTCCTTTGCTTACGTGTTTGTGAGCTGAGCCATGGAAACACAGAGATACCGTTGGTGGTGAATCTCCAAGATGCTTGTTGTTACAGGGATGCACTTGGCATCTTTGTCGTAATTTTTAATTTGTCCTTGACACTGAGACAATAATAAAGGAAAACCATTAGAAACTGTCTTGATTAAAGGCTGATACAAATGAACTTGCAGACTGTCAATTTATCATACTATTGCAGTGCTGTGACAGTCTATTTTCAAATGAAACATGGGTTTAAATCCGTAAGCCTTTTCAGCCCTACAGGGGAGGGGGTAACTGATGTCTGCTCGCTTCAGGAAGGCATGAAATTTGTTGCTCTCTTCTAAAGCTGTGAAATTAACTGTTTCACTCTGCCGTGATGGGCGCTGAATCACAGATTTAGCACATTAATTGCACTGACTTCTGCACAGCTTTTACCTGGCCCTTATCCTTTGGCAGGAGGGAAAGGAATACTAACTAATGTCCTGTAAACAGAGCCTGCTGGTAGAGGAGTAAATTTTAGTGCTAGTTTCAGACAGTGGATAATGTGCTTGTGGAATATTTCCCCCAAATTTCATAGTGGATGAAACCTGCTGAGTAAAATGCCTTTACCTCCGCTGCTAACCCTTGTATGTTTGGGGATTTTTTTTCCAAATAGCAATTCTTTAACCTGTACTCACCTGCAGGCTTGCTGCCACTGCTAAAAATGTTTTCTCTGTGAGCTGAAGCATGGCACAGAGTCAAGCCGATTGTTTCACATCTCACCCCGAGGCAGCTGCTGGTTTCTAAAGCTTTGTAATCTTCCCCTAAAAAGACGAGGGAGCTCAGAGGAACGTCTGTCCCATAGCATCCATGCTGGGGAGGGGTTTGCTTTCATCCTCTTACCACCTTCCCCCCAAAATCCAGCTTTTCCAGTATCTTGCCTGATAAGTGTCTGGACGAAGGCTGTAACATAAACCAGTAGTACACCATTTGGGGGGCATTAGGCAGATTATCATAGTGGGAAATTTTTATCTTGCTGAAGAAGGGATTGGGACTGCATATTCCGGATGGCTGTTAAGGATACAGGGCTTCTGTACCGCACATCTTTCACTTGAGGATCTTCTGTGCCTTGTGGTTAGTTACTCAGCGCGGCGTGGGACAGGCTTGCACAAGGTGGGGCTGTAGTCTGTGCTTTGGATATATGTGGCACACCTGGAGTATGATGATTTTTGGACTGTGACGTGTGTTGAGAAGAGTATATCGGCGAGATGTCATAAGGAGGGAGTAGCTAGGGATATTCTTCTGTGACTTTTAGAAGATTGAGGTAGTATGATCTTAGACCAGTGCTGGTTTAGGCTTTTGTACTGTTTTGCATCTCATGGTTTTTTTCCTTAGACATATAATGTATTGCCCATGTGCACAATCCTCGCATTTATAAATTTCTTACTCTGAGCATTCATGGAGTGCAGATGTTCATAAAACAGACATTCATGTCTTGAAAACTCCGCTCGCCTGTGGTGAATGGGAAGCTTTCCCAGGTAAGCTAGAGAACCACTGTAGTCGGTTCCTGAATAAATGAACCTTTCATCATTTACGGGAGGAGGGGGGGAAGCACCACCTTGCTGTGATGGATGCAGAAAGCGCCTTCCAAACGTGAACGCGGGGCAGGCGAAGGCAGCACTGTCTTCTCTGCTGCTGAGCTCAGGGGCTTCGGCAGTTGGAAGCTCCCCACAGTAGCTCTTCGGGGCAGGTACCGGGCAGAGGATGTGAAATAAAACCATTTGGTGGTATCTGTGCAAGCTCTTTGGCAAATACAAGGGTCTGTCTGAATTGAAGCAGTGGCTGATGGGGTTTTCATGATAAATGGGAACTACTACTGCTGTTAAATATGCTGATATACACAAAGTACATATTGAACATGCATATATGCACATATATACAAATGTATATATGCATCTCCTATGCAGAAACAAGCATCTTGTCTCTGTACCCCGTTTGCCCAGGAGGAGACAGCAGTCGACAGCAGCGTGTGCAGGGACAACACTGGTTAAACAGAATAGCTCCTTTACACACAGGTATTGTGCATCCAGTCAGCCAGGGCTGACTTGAGCTTGCTCCTTTTAAAGGAAAAAAAAAAAAGTCTCCTGGGTGCTTCTTGTTTCGATACGGGCTGTGAAGAGGCGAATGACTTCTCACCTGCTGAGGCTGCAGCAAGGCGGTTGTGGAGTCTGCGTTAACTTGGAGGTCGAACGGTTTATGGCTCTTTAAGAAGGCGGCTTTCAGGCTCAGAGGGTGTAATAATGGATATTTAGGTATTTCTGTCCAAATAGGCCTGCTGTTTTAGTGCTGGCGGGTCAGTTGAGATCCTCTAGCTTTTAAAGCAAGTGCTCAGATGAGAACCTTGTGGACCCCAAAAGACATCATCAGGGGGGTGAATGCATGTTCCTGACAAATGCAATGCCCGTTGTTTAGTTATTGTGTTTAAAATTGATGAAAAATAGCCTCCAGCTTTTATGGAGGATTTATGAATGTTTAAGTGATCTCACGGACCCTGTAAAATGGTGTTCTTCACTCGTCTGTTCAAAGGCACTGTAGTGTAAATCTGACGTTACCGACGGTGGGTTTAGGCGTTAGACCTCTGACCTCTCATCTTCTCCGTGGAGCACGGCCTCGCAATTCAGCTGTGCTTTCCACATCGCATCTTGGAATAAGCTCCTGTTGGAAGGCGTTTACATTTCAACTAATTGCAAGAGAGCCTCCAAAATCTTTTTTCCTCCACTACGCTAATGTAGTACACTACTGCTTCAGCTTGGAGATGAGCCTTCTCTAGCAACACCGAGTATTAAGCTTTGCATTTCGTTGTTTCCTACTGTTTTTGTATGAATCCCGTAAAAGCTCTACGCAATAAATGTCTCAGCGGTGCTGTCACAGGATAGAGCCAGGACTTGATTTAATTCTGTGGGACGGATTTCCAGTCTCAAGACATAGCAAAGAAAGGAGGTTCAGCTGTCTCTCTGCAGCGTCATTCCTGAGCAGTGATGTCCGTGGGCTTCTCACCTCTTTCCTCTGCGGAGCTCTGCAAAGGGCCCATGGACTTGGTGCCCGGGACAGGCCTGATGTGCCTGCTTATCATAAAACGAATAGTCGTGGTTAAAGGACCATGAAGCTAGTCCATAAAGGTAGAGAAATCATAGAATCATAGAATCATAGAATTATTAAGGTTGGAAAAGACCTCTAAGGTCATCGAGTCCAACCATCAACCCAACCCCCCCATGGCCACTAAACCATGTCCCCAAGCGCCTCATCTACACGTCTTTTAAATCCCTCCAGGGATGGGGACTCCACCACTGCCCTGGCCAGCCTGTGGCAAGGCCTGACCACACTGTCAGTGAAGAATTTTTTCCTAATGGCCAGCCTAACCTCCCTTGGCACAACTTGAGGCCATTGCCTCGCGTCCTATCGCTGGTGACTTGGGAGAAGAGCCCGACCCCCCCTCGCTCCAACCTCCCGTCAGGCAGTTGTAGATGAGTTGCTAAAATGAGCTGCTAAAAGCGGAGGTGAACACTGGTGCAGCGGTTTGTGTTTATTACAATCGGCTCTGCCGTAGGTGTGTTCTGCGCTTCCCTTTTTAGTCTTGAAAAGCAGAGCTGAGTTACCCGAGCTGAATCGGAGGGGACTTGTGAGGAGAGGGGTTATTCTTGAGTGTATCATCCCGCGCTCTCAGCTTCAGTTGCAACAGAGCTATAGACCGTATTGCTCAACAGGCAGGCAGCTCTTTAGGTAAGCATTGATTTTGCAATGCACAGCTAGCAAAATTGAACTGGGTAAATCACTGATGGGAAAACAAAGGTTTGGGTCCCCCCCCCCCCCCCTCNCCCCCCCCCCCCCCCCCCTTTTCTAGTGGCTTCTGTCTGTGGATGAAAGTGAGTTTCAGGGCCCCAAGCTCCGAATGGACGCTAACCAGGTTCTAGCCTTGGTTCTATTCTCCAAGTTGTAATTCAATTTTAAAATGGAAAAGTGATAAGGACTCTTCGTGCAGGGGACATTCCTCATACCATAGAGTTAAACTGCAGCTTTTGGGTCCTGTTCTGATGAAGCTCTGAAAATCTGATTAACCTAAAACGGATGAAGTGTGCCCTGGTTGATGCCAGATAAAACAAAGCACTTGCCCGTGTGGTGAACAACTTGACTGTTTCTTCTCTACCAGCTTAGAGCAGCTTCCCAGCCTCCATTTGCTCTGATATCATTGCTGAAGAGAGGGGCGTAGGGTGGCATGCGGGAGAAGATGTGCCTCCAGCCCCGTGCCCTGCTGTTCGTGTGAGGATGGCAGCGGTGGTAAAGGCAGCTGCCAGCTCTGTGTCAAGCTTGGTGTGACAAATAAGCGCAAGAAGACATTTTTTTTTCCTCCCCCAAAGGGCTGGGGGGGGGAAAGTGGGGCTGTCTGCCTTTCATTTTGTTTGGGGACTGGTGTTAATTGCAAAGGCAGATTTAGCTCTGGTCTGTGCATATGTATTTCGGCGCTAAACGTGAGCTGTTACTGTAGTGAGTTGTGTTTATCGTGTACCTTTGACCACCTCACCCGTTGATCTCTGCCCGGTCACCAGCTATTCCTTATTCCTGGTGCTCCGAGCCTGAGCAGCAGTGGTCCCCAGAAGCAGGCTCTCACCTGCGGTGGTTTGTCTTCTCACTGCCAGCGTGGATTTTTCACCGTCTTTAAAAGTGAAGCGCTTCTCTCAACCTTCAGGGGCTGGTCCTGCACAAGACTGTTTAAGGCAGGCTCTTTCGCAACCCTGCAGAACCATATGTTACAGTCCTACAGCACTGAGAAGAGAGAGGTGGTCAGCTGCAGACACGCTGTGTTTGCTTCCAGGGCACAATACAGCTGTGTCTTCTATGCAGAGATGCAGAAAGGTAAGGAGACATTTAAAGAAAATAACAACCTATTGAAGTAGAAGTAATAGCTGTAAAAGAAATTGGACCATCTTTTCCAAAAGCAGAATCTGGATACCAAGTTTGCCATCAAAATATTCAAAGAGACTAGCGCAGATATGCTTAAACAAGGATTTATAGCGAGTGGAACTGAGAACACTTGCTTTATGTTTTTTTAAACCGCAGAAGAATAGTGTGGAAAGAGATTACCGCTCTTTTCTGTGCCCGCATACAGCTGCACGCGAAGGCTTCGCAGCTGTATTTTCTGAACATCTTTACAAAACTCACCTAGAGTTCCCAGTTAAAGACCTCGCAGCTGCCAACACTTCTGCTGTTTGATAGCAGCTGCTGTATTGACAAGCGCATTTTTATCATGGGAGATGCCGGTGGAGTGGAAATGAGCAAGAAACAACTGTGTACATAATCCGTGCCGTATAGATCAATTACGGCGAAAACAACCCGATGGCTTGTCTGCAGCAGCATGCACCTTGAACTGCGCTCGCTATAAATAGCTGCCGCGCCGAGCAGCAGCATCTTCCGAGAAGTGCCGACTTGAGCGCCTTCGAGTTCTCCTGGTGCAAGCAGGGACGTGGTGAACTGCTCCTGTAGTGACAGTAGCTCCCACAGTCGTGATAGCGGGTGCCGCGAGAGTCCCTCTACTCCTGTTTGTTTGTTTGGGGGTTTGAAAAGTGCCCCTTCCCTTACCTGAAACTCTGCTATGCTGAATTTCACGCATATAATGACACTGCCTTCTTATTTCTTACCCTAATTGCCAAATTGGCAATATAAATGATTTATCAGCCGAAGCTCTTCAGGGACTCTTACAGCAACTCCTATTCCTAGCACATCTAGGAAATTCTTTCCAGTTTTATGTTAAATATTGGGAGTTGGTGATTCTTTAAGTCGCAGTTAAGCATGTGTCAGGACATGCTTGAGGGCAGCTCTGGTTTTTGCATGGCGGTCACAATATTTGCCTTATTTAAGTGGTTGATACGTTTGTAATAAGAATTGTTGATAGGCATGCAAAAAATAAACAAACCAATACTAAGAGTTTCAGCTACACAAAGTACAGAGGGGTCAAGGTATTGCAGGCTTGAGCCACGGCACTTATGGTGATCCCTGATGTTTTTAATTGCTTCATCCTATTTTCCTCTCATGGTCTAGTAACTCATTACACAGACAGTAAAGCTTTCTTTTTTCTGGATCGTACTGTGAGCCGTGCTTCCACAGTAAGCTTTGTGAAGGCAGGTGAAGGCACTGATGACCATGTCAAGGACTCTGCCTTTGCTGACTTCCAGTAAATTGGGATGTTTTTCTTTACCGTAACGGGGGTTTGGGAAGTTCTTACGTGAGCGTTCCCATTGGATTGGGAAGTCCTGGGAGGGTTTTGCTGTGCTGCAGGATCACTCGCTTGGATAACTTCGCTCCCCAGCAGGATGCTGGCCATTTAGCAAAAATAGGTTTCCTTTCCATAATCATTATTTCTTATTCCTTTCTCTATTCCTTCTTCTTTCTATTTCTAAAGCAGAGGCTCTCTACTGTCAGGGAGAAGGGCTCAAGCAAAATCTGTTACAGGTTTTGCATTTTTTCCCGAATCTCTGAAGGTTTTCAAACGTCACTCCTGCCTTAAATTGCTAAAACAAACCCATACTTCTGCTTCAGATTTGATAATTTGAAATTATCCATGTGCAGCTCTTCCAGAGGTGTGAGCACACTTCCTTGTACCGGTCTTTCTTTCATCTTGTTTGCTCTTCTGAGATATCTAACGTGGCAATAAATTAGCTAGTGCTGCCCTTGCTGCTTAACAAGTTCATGCCAACCCTTAATGTTAATTAAGTGGGGGGGGGGCGAACACCCTAAAAAAAGATCTGCATTCTGAATATACTTCTCATATTTATGTAGCATACATGTTTTCTTGACTTTAGTTTTTAAATGTGTCCGTTATTCAGAAGTGGTTAAGCTGTAAGAGCCGTCCTGGTCATGCCAAACAGGTGTCAATAAAACCTCCAACCACATGACTTGCTAGATGCTGTAATTTGCTAATTTGCTGTCTTTTTTATTTTTTTTTAAACATTCAAGACTGTTAGGAAAAAGACAGGTACTTGGGAGAGAGGAAGGTAGGTTGTTACTGTACAGGATTTAAAAAGAAGAAAATCTCTGCTAGAAATGAGAGCCTTTGTGAATAAAGAAGACAGCTTTTTTCCCCAGTTGTAAACTGATCTGGTTGCCATAACCTAATTACTGGTAGAGGGGTGTTTGATGGGCCTGGTTGTGAATGGTGCTTCTAGAGCCTTTTTTTTTCAGTGTGCAAAGAAGCTCTCCTGGTAAGAGTACCAGGATGCTAGTCTGGTCTGGAAGACTGTGTTGAGGGAACTGGGAAGCATGACCGAAATAGGATTTGCTTGAGAGAACTGTTTTCAAATTATATTCTTCAGCAGTGTTAAACTCTTGTGATGTAAGCCTGCAAAAAAAAAAATCAAATTCAGGAGAAATCACCTCAGATCGCACCATGTCTTTTCTCTGTTAAAGAGTAGCCATTAAAAAAAAAACAAGGAAAAAAAAAAAGTTTTAAAAAGTCAAATGGTTTTAGGCCACTCTGAACTAGTTTGCTGTTTGATACCCAATAATCCTTCTGCAATTTTTAAAGGGGACAGCTGCAGCTAGCAAAGGTTTTAGCCTGCCAGTCATCCCTTAAACTTGTTTTGTTTTTTAAAACCTTTCTGCAAACAATCTCCTAAACCATGCTTTGTGCCCAGTGGAAAAATCAGTGGGGCAGGAGGCTTTGTGGGGGGCTGTTCAGCGGGGTCCCGACCACGATGCTTCAGAGGCATCTGCGTACCGCTTATGGTTTCCATGAGTCCTGAGCTGAACAGTGTTGGGGATCCCGAATTGCCTCTGGCTTCTTGGATGGAGTCCGGGGTAGTTCAAAGTAGCACTAAACCCTGATAAATGAGGTATAACCCTGATAATCTGATAAAATGAGGTATTTGACATAAGAGCAAACAAAGTCATTGGGGTGATACCGCACAAACTCTGTTTCAGACTGGGGGTGGGCAGGACTTTGAAGTCTTGAAGCTAAAATCATGGTTTTAATGGTATCTGGGGTTTCCCCCACCTCCCATACATAAGCATAAATTGTCCGGTGTTTAGATGGCAAATATGGGGAAAGCAGTTTAAATCAAAATCATTTCCGATCCTATAAAAATCTTGAATCTATTCAGACGCTTCTTCTAATGCTACTAATTGGTTTGTGTGGAATCCTGAAAATGTTGAGCGAAGTCGGAATCGGGATTGCCCAGTGGTATTCCTTTTGAGCGTGTTCTTGCTGGTTTCCTGAGTTAGAAGTCAATTTTATTCGTTGCATGACAATATATACTGCCCTTTATGACAATCATTTTCCACAGCGGTTAATCTTGATGGTGAAAAATCTGTGGCCATGGGTGTACAAAGTACAAAACTTCTGATGTAAAATACTAGGAAAAGCTGAAATATAAAAAGGTGGTGGAATTGCTTTAAAATAATTTTTTTTCCTCTCTTTTCACAAGGTGTCAATGAATGCTTAAGCATTCTTTGCAGCTGGGAAAAATGTTTTGTTTTTAATTTTAGCCCTGCTAATAAAGTCTTGTCATGTGTGTCAATGAAGCAGAAAGAAAATTACTACAGAGCTAACTGTAGGTTGTCATTAAAGCTGATTTCCTGCATTAAGCCAAAAACAACGCAAGATTTCATTTCTGGACTTCCTAAATATGTTAGTCATGCTGATGATTTTCTAAAGCTCAAACCCTAAGAGCTACAGAAATTTACCATGGGGACTATATTTGAAAGTATTTATTTGCTCTTGTCTGTCACCTTGTCCTGTTCTTCACATGTTGATCTTCTGCCTTCTCTGTTTTTAAGATAATGTGCTTCGACTTCCAGCTGTTGAGACTTGCAGACAGCTGCTTGTAGGGTCCCGCCTGAAAAATCCCTTCCTCTCTTCGTTTGGCCAACAAAATAAGAAGCGATCTGTTGTTTGGAGGGCACAGCTGAAGTCGCATCCTGCCAGATTCTTGGGCAGCAATGTAACGGGGGAAAAAATCCTGCTATAACTGCATGGGCACTTACTAGTTTGCTCATAGTAATTGAGAACTCAATGCTACTTAAAAAAAGTCTTCCAACCAGATAATTTACTATAAACGGAGAAAGGGGAGTTTCCAGGGAGCTAACTACAAAAAGTAGCAGTTCTTAGGTTTTTGAACCTCAGATCAAATGATTTGTTCTAGTGCTGTCCCTTTGACAGCACCTCATTGTCTGCATCTTACTTGCATTTTTACCTACTCTCAGGTATGAGCGGCCAGAAGGTTTTGGGGCATCAGTTATTTTAGTGGCTTGTAATACTTGGAGGAGCTCTAGAGCGTATTTAACTCTACTGCCTTGCATATTTGACATAGTGCTTAAAAACAACATGGGACCAAATGTGTTTATACTGAAAAATATCAAATCAAATGAGCTTTTTAATTTCCTTCTCAGCAACACGCTGCAGTGCTTCATCAACTAACTTCGTGAGGGTTTTGTGCTTTGACTTGTGGTTTTTTTTTTTTTTTTGTAATGATGACTAAACCAGAAACTGAGGAGGGGTGACAACTGCAGTGCTGCGGTATTAAACTTGCTATAATTCACCCTTTCATGATAATGTGTTTCTGGGAAGTCTTCTTTCCCTGTTTTCTGCCCTTGTCTCTAACTATTTTCATCCTGAAGAGTTAGATCCGATATTCTTGTGTTGGTGGAATGACTTCTCCTTAGGCTGGTCCCAACTGCTTGAGCACCTCCAACCTTTTAGACTTGTTCCTTTTGAGCCAGCTGGAAGGGTTGTGTTATGCTGAAAAACACTTTTAGGCCTTACCGTTAACTTAAAATATCTTCCTTATAGCTGAGGAGCACTGTTTAAATATGGCAATGGGTAAGTGGCAAAGGCAGGACGGGCTCCAGGCTGCGGAGGGGCTGCGGGCGGGCAGCTTGGTGCAGGAGCAGAGCTGGTGACACGGGCTGGGAAGGGGCTGGTGCGGAAAGGCGTGCACGTGTCTCGCAGGCGCTTCGTACCAGCTCTGATCCAGTTGTGTGGAGAAAGTCCTTTCGGTGTGCTCTTGGAGGACCTCTTCTGGGTTAATTTTTCTGCCAAAGAAATCTAGTTTGTGTGCCGAAATGTTTCTGAGATACAAACTAGAGCACGGTTTAAGTGGTGTGTCCCGGGAGATGCCCTTCTGAAGTGCACTGGCCCAAACTGAAATGTTGGTCTAAGGTGTCTACCTGTGTCTGAGGTACTTGCTGTTTTGAATCTGTTTTCTCCCAGGATCCTGGATGCTGCTGCCAGCTTGGTTTAGCGGTTTTTCCCAGCTATTTTTAAGAGAATGGTGGGAGGAGGTGAGCCTTGGGGACTCATGGTGGGCACGTCCATTGCTTAGCCTTTTCTTTACCCACTCCTGAACAGAGCTAGGGGAGCTGCTTTCCCCGGGTCATTGCAAGGCAGCTGGGTCCAGGCTGCAGCTGGCAGGGTTTGTTAGGGGCTGGGAAGTGTAGGTGGTGATGGGGGAGGCCTCAAAACACCAGGAACCAGAGGTCTGTGGGTGATGCATGGCTCAGGAAGTCTCTTTTGGGAGCTCAGGTGCAGAGCCATAGGCTTGTTCCAGCAAAGCCAGCTCAGGATCCAGAGGCTTTGGGATGGATTGCCATGCTAGCAGAGCTGGAGATCACAGAGCATAGATTTGGTGCAAGCCACGGGGCAGATCTTGACACCATTTGTGAGCCCCTCGGAGGGAAAGATGGTGTCTCATTTAGGCAGACTGCTGGAGAAGAGATGCATGTTGTTCTAGGTACCTTGGGAACATGAGTATCATCAAGGTGCATCTTGGATTTAAGAGTTACTTCAGAAGTCATGCGTGTTTGTATCTTCTTACCTACAGTTGCATTTGTCTTAAAATGGTTTATGAAAAGATTAGTATGAAACAATATCTTCAGTTTATTTTGTGTTGTTGGCAGGATCTTTGTATATTCTCTTTTGTTTCCTAATTGTTTGCAGGAACACAATGGTGTCATTTTCATGAGTTAATTATGGTAGAAGTTTGTACGCTCCCTTTGTGTGTGGTGGGGAGAGCTACAGCACCACAGGACCGGCCTGCTACTGGTGGCAGAGACCCTCCTGTGGCCCAGCAGCTCATTCCCCCAATTCCCACCCTCTTCCAGCTAGGAGGAGAGCTGAGGTCTTTGTGATCTATGCTGTTTCCCCCAGATTTGGAAATCCAGAGTCTAGTCAGAAGGTCTGACTTCCTTGAGTGCTTTTGTAAGCCCTGTGGGTATGGTGGTAGGATACCCGTCTCTACTTCTGGGGTAGATGTGGCCCTACTGAAGTAGGAAGAGTGCTTCGGACTCAACCATCTTCCTGTGCAAGCGTCTCGGCTCCTTCAAGAGAGGGCTGCAGCTGGCTCACGACATGGCTCTAGGCTGCAGGCTTTCCAAATGGACTGCTTTGAGGATGAAGACTTGAAGTCAAGTCATGTTTGCTATTCATGGTGTCTCTTCCAGCTGTTTCATGGCATAAGACTGTAGGCTGTAGACTTTCCCATTGGTCTGCTCCGAGGATGAAGGCGTGGAGTCAGGTCACGTTTGCTTTCCATGGTGTCTCTTCTAGGTACGTTGGACTGAGATGCATGGAGAGTATAGAAAGATCCCAGCTTTATTTACATTTGCGAGCACCCTATGCAGAGCTTGCATGAAGTGCAAGGAAAGTGGAACCTGTTCAGGGTCAGCAAGAAGGGCTGTAGCTTGGGGTCAACTCAGATGCTGCTTTTGGCTTTTTCCTGAAGGCACCCTTATGAAATGGGGCAAAATGTTTCTGTCCCCAGCCACAGACATGTCTGGTCCTGCTTTTCATGCTCGGGTCAGCCTTGTGGGAAAGGAAAAGGGAAAGGAAGGTGTCTTTACTGTGGCGGGAGAGAGGGTAGACTTAAGTTGGGAATAGAAAGGTCAAAATACATGGCTGACAGTGCGGCAGCCTTACTGTCAAACTGCAGGAAATCGGTGGGGTCTGGTTATAGGTTATCCCTTAACTCCACTGGGATTATGCCTTAACTCCATTTGACATACTAATCCTTCCTGCCAAGCTGTAGGGAAGTACAGCAAGATGCTAATTACACACTTATGCCTGAAGATTTATTACAACTTTGTTACCTAGGAAAGTCCAAAATGTCTTTTAGGGGCAAAGAAGGGGAATAAAAAAAAACACCTTGTTGTGAGTGGTCTGCATTTCACTCTGAAGCCTTTCACGAAAGTGCTGAGCATTTGAGTGCATCAGCAAGTTTGTCCGCATGCTGTTTTTATGCAAGTGTTACGGTCTGACAACTATGAATCACCCGCTCAGCTCTTGATTTGCGTCAATCAAACCACATTTAAGAGAGGCTTTGTTCGCAGTTTGGAACACAAGACCAAGGCAAGTGTGTGAGTGACTGCTTCGAGCAGATCTCTTGAAACTGGGTTCAATGGTCCGGGCTCAAGCTCTGGGGACAGAGCCTGTGGTTCAAGTGGGAGATGAGAAGTTGATGTTCCTTTCCTTGCAGTCCCCCAGACCCCTCCTGCTGGTACACCAAGTTGTCACTGGACTCGTTGAATCTGTAGGTTCGGGCTTGTGTTTGAGGGACCTATCTGTGCAGGTTTCTTTGTGTAAGCATGGAGTTTATCCCCCAACACTTGCTGTGATAAGTGTTTTTATGTAAAGGGATACAGATTTGTCTTTACATTTAATTTTTTTTTTTTTTTTAAAAAATAAGTTAATCAAAAAAAATTCATTACAGAATCATCTTTCCATATCTCCAAACGTGGGAGTCCTTTCTTGCAGAATTATCTACACTTTTAGACAGTAAGTCTGTACTTTCTGACCTAGAAACTGTGACTGCAGCAGAATCGCGAGCCAGGCAATGTCAGTGCCGAAATGGAGCTCCCACCTCGAAGCGGATTGCAAGCCCAGAAATAAATCCCGTTGGCAAACTCAGCCTTGGGGTGGGACACGACTTCATGGTGCTGATGAGCAGAAAGTCTTTTGGAGAGGCGTTACAAAAAAAGCAACAACCCCAAAACCCGCAACAGTCTTATCTGCCCTTCACTTAAAATCGCTGGTACCTAGCTAGAGATCTTTAAAACAGTGACAGAGCTGTTCCTGGAAATACTCTGAGGTTTTGTCTGTTCCCTTTTGAAGCCCTCTTGGTGAAGGTTTGCCTACCAGTTAGGCAAACTGTAAGGCGCATGCTGTCGTGTTGTATGCAAGGTCCAGAGTAAACCTCCTTTCACTTGCAGGTGAGAACGACCATTTTTCCTCCTTCCATCTCTCCTCCCAGCCTTCAGGACCCATATCTGAGGTCCTCCCCAGCTCTGATGTTCCTCTGCAAGCCTGCTCTGCTTTCCCATGTCCTAAACCCACCCTTGACCTAGTTCATTCTCAAACCACTTCCCTGCCTCTTCCTCTCTCCACGCTTTCAGCTCATTGAAGTTTCTTCTCCTCCTTCCCGTCCCCCTCTGGCACCAGTCCTTGTGCTCATCAAAACATTGATCTCATGGGCTGTAGGCTTGCCAGCGTAATAAGGCCACTGCTCTTCCAAGCGCTTCCCCCCCCCCCGCCCCTTAAAAACACAGAAACAATTTTTTTTTTTCCTTCATTGGACTTGCTCTCACTATTTTTCAGGCTGAAATTAGAGAATTAATTCTTGCTTTCCTGTTGACAGTCATGGAGACGAGCTAATTTCCAAGTGTCAGGATGCTGATCCTTATCTCATTCAGTTCCCAAAAAAGGTAATAAAATAACTATAAGTTGCTGTAGCAGATGCAGCACATGGGCATGTGGCAGTCTATTAATTACTTGTGTTCTACCCAACTTTTAAAATAAATCAATAAATGTTGATAAAACACTGGAGGGCATGCAGGTGGTTTGGTTTTTTTTTTTTATTTTTCTTTTTTTTTCCCCTCTACCCGTTATTTTCCTCCTCTGGACACTCTGATTGTAAATTTTGGCTGGTTTTAACTGTCCAGTTTTTGGACAACCTTAGTGTTTCCCTATGGAAATGAACACTAACAGGCCTGCTTGCTTCTTTCTCCAGACTTGGGGATGTTATTGCTAGCTGGTTTTAATCCTCAAGAGGCAGACTAGCAAGGAGGTAGCTGTTTTATCAGTTCATTACATCATATATTTGCAGTATGGTAGTTCATAGCATCTATGAAATTACTTGGAGATAAAAAGGAAACAATCTTCCTGAATGTTGCAAGGAACCCTCATGTGCCCAACCATTACCACATTTTTCCTTATGCAAATCTCTCTTTGAGTTGCTACAACAGTCATGTCCATGTTCTTCTATATCCTTATACTGGTCAACGTGATGAACTCTTCTTGCCCACGTTAAGTGTGGTGGCAGAGGAGTGTTCCATGCATTTGCTAATGCTTATGGATTTATATGACTGAGAAACCTGCTTTTCTTTATATACTATTAATAAAACCGAAGTAGCTTGGTTCAAGAGCCTGGTCATACTACTTGGTCTGTTGGTCCTTCTGGTCTAGTGATGGCAGAGCTATGATGTGGACAATGTTGGTGCTTACCATGGTGCTCCTGTCCAGTTTCTTGTTTCCTCTGCAGTGTTTCTGATTCAAACACCTTTCATACAGGAAAGGTGAATGTAAAATAGATAAAAGTAATTAAAAAAAAATCTCTAGAAATTAGGGGAAATAGGTTCTTCCTCTTTTTGAAATCTTTTACTGATTCTTTCTCTTTGATTAAAGATGTGTCGGAGGAGGTGTTTGGGGGGTGTGTGTGGGAACTGTATCTTTCCTTTCTTGAGGTTTCTAAGTGACAACGTCCTGTTTTCATATGCTTAAGGAGGATAACTTGAAGAAGGGACCTGTTCTATCATTGTGTTTTATCACAATCACAAGCAGACATAGCTTTTATATAAGGAAAAGAAAAATGTTTGCAAGTTGCAACATTAGTTCCACCTTGGTGCTTAAGAGCACTTTTGGGAGGTGCCCTCAGGNCCAGGATTCAAGGTGCGAATAGACACTTGTAGATACGTGGGGTGGGAGATGTGACAGAAAAGTCAACTGGAGTCAGGCGATTCCCTACGGCAGAAATTCTCCTCTGGTTTGTGGAATATTTGACAAATTCCATTTGTTTAATGAAGTACACATGTAGATTTCTAGTTGTCTTTTGGTTGGACGTCAGAAATGCCCTTGCCCTAAGACTAGCACCTTCTGACTCTCCTTGTCCTGCAGGTCTTTGCTGGCTGAGCACTCACTAGCTGACAAGGGGCTGCTTAATCTCTGGTGCTTTCACTGGTACTTGGCCACCTACCCCTGCTTTCACAGGCTAACAAAACCCCAAGAATATCGCCTAAAACCAAAGAGTAGCTGGTGATATGCCTGCACCAAAGCTGTTGTTAGAAAGGTATTTCCCTGCTAAGAAGTTACCGAAGTTGTAAAGATCAAGGGTCACCAGCTGCAGTGACTGAACTGTTTTTAAGCACCTTTTGAACTTTGATTTACGAACAACTGCATTTCGAAATTAGCAAATGGCTGCACTTAAGGCTAACGAGTGAGTAAAAGGGCACTGTGTTACAAAAGGCTTTGAAGAAACCGAGACTGTTCTTGGACTTTAAAAAGGGAGGACTTAGAAAACCAGCATAGTACTGGGCTGGGTGTTTTTTAAGGTTGCATGTGACCCGTTCGATGATTTACCTACAAACGTCTTATACCCATGCAAGCTTTGAAATGTTTAAGAACGCAGGTCTTAATCCAGCAGCTGCTTTGTAATGAAGTGTATTTCTGATTTGGCAAACGGTAGGTGCAGTTGCGCAGCGTCGATCTCCTCCTGAGCGTGTTCCAGTATCTCCTTTACACCGAGAGCTCCGCGTTACAAGAGGAGATGTGTGGCTGGTGGTGCCTGCTCAGCTGGAGGAGGGAGCTGGGCTGCTGGTTTCTCCATGCCGCATGCAAAACGGGGGCCTTGGTGACATGAGTGGGACTTCAGGCTTCCATTCTCCTCCGTTACCTCCGCAGGCTGCAGCAATAACACTTCTGCCTCCAAAAAAGATCAGAGGTGGCTGTTAGAGCAGGCTCTTGAACAGTCCTGCTCGAGGTCTTTCTGGAGGAGAGCTGCTTGGCACAATGTGTCTGCTCAAGGAAAATCTAGGGCAGGGGAAGAGAGGAGGTATTTCGTAAAAGAACTTGCCCTGTTTGTCCAAAGCACGCAGTCAAAGCGGGGCATGTTTTTAGGTTTGCCTTGCTTTTGTGATAGCTTGTGGCCTGGCAGATGGGAGAGGCAGAAAGCTGTGCCGAGGAAGAGATCGGTCTCCCTGAGAAGACCCGAATGCGAGGGGAAAGCTGTGATCAGTCAAACCATGCTTAATTTTGGCACCTTCTTTGTGCTTCATCTACTTTCCTGACTGTGTATCCTGAACCAGCTGAAAAAGTAGGAGGGGAAATACTTTTTCCATCCTAAACTAAAGGAAAGCTTTTGGTAGTAATTCCGTGGAAATTAAAGTTAAATCTTTCTATTAGCTTGACTCGAGTGGAAATTGTTAAATACTCCGGGATGCTGTCATTCTGTAACCCAAGACTGCAGTTTGAAGTTTTTCAGGATGTTTTTGCTTTTCTTCACCAGCTTTCCAAGTCCTTGAGTTGCTCGTCAACTTTTTGAGAATCTTCGCAATGAAAAAGCCTCATATTGTGTTTTTCTTTTTTTTTTTTTTTTTTTTAACTCTTTATAAGTAATACTTCTGGGCTCAAAACTGTCAATATTAAGTTAACACAAAATCCATAGGCCAGTGCTTCCTGTTTTATGCTGTTTTGGCAAGGGAGGCTTGGTTTTATTAGATAACTACATATGTTTCAAAAACCTTTTTACACTTCGACAGCGTAGCAGCTGAAGTGATTTGAGAGTGCAGTCTGGAGCCTGGGTCTTTGATCTCCCCGGGGATTACGCAGGCGGAAACTGGTGGAAAGTATATGTATGTGTATGATTTGAACTTCTAGCTGGGATTTTGACTTTAGGTGAAAGTTTATTTTTGAGAAGGCTTGGTCCTTCGGAAATATAAACTTACCCTTGATTGACTTGTTCCTAGTACCTCAAAATATGGGTCTTGCTTTGTATTAGTGTGTTTTTTGTGGGTGTTTTATTATTATTTTATTTTATTTAATCCACTTGCTGGTCTGCAGGCACAGCTGCTATGCTTCAACCGAAAAGGTAGCGCAGAGGTAGGAATGAGATGCAGGAGCAAGATGGGGAGGGAAATGGGACCTACTGAACTGAGTACTCATGGCAGAGGAGATATTGGTGGTAAAGCCAGTCGGGCAACCCATGAGCTTTCTGCTCTGGGGCCCTGAGCTCCACGCGTGCCTTAAGTGTTGGTGTGCTGGAGGTGGCTGTCCTGTGGAGGAGAGGAGATTTTACCTTGGGTTATTATCTTGGTGGCTGTGGCCCTGTAGTAGAAAGGGTTTGCATTGGGGCTGCTCTCATTCTGCCTTGGAAGGAATTACTTCCTTTTTGGTATTAGTTAATGACAGTAAAATCTTGCCCCTGAATCTTACTAAGGAACTGGAGTTTTCCCTCTTAAGCTTAAGTACTGTCAAACTTCAGGGTTAGCATCTTTTCATTCAGTCCCTACCCATATCCATGTGCTTCCCCCCCTTCCCTTTTGATGGCAGTCATCGTCTGATGAAACACTTGGTGACAGAAACGAAAGAAACTTATTCTCTTCCATACCACTCCTTGCTCTAAAAGCCCTGAGTGTTTAAAAAAATCTGCCTGCTGTGTTTTCCTTATTCTGCTGTGTTGTTTTTCAAAGCAGGTCTTTGTCTCTGCAGCAAACACGAACGTGTGGCTGTGAATTTGTCAGTTGTATATATTCTGCATTTTTTTTGGATTAGCCTTAGGTAGTTGCATCTCGTGTTATGCCCATGCGTGTATATATTGCAGCAGCACGGTCTCGTGCACGTGCATGTATATATATGCAGCAGCGCAGTCTCACGTAGCAAGTGTGCGTTACCCTGTGCGGAGGAGCTGCTGCCTGCAGGTACGTACATAAAAGCTCAGTTGTATAATACCAGCACCAGGTTAGTGCAACGCCTCCTTAAGAGGAAAGATTCCTAAACTGCAGGTAAACAAGAGCCCCATTGGTCGGCGTGTTTGTAAACTGCATGTTCAAAGTCCTTTTTGATGACTTTTATATATAGTATCTACTTTCGAGGACAGATAATAATTTTATGTGCATAATAAAAACCACCGTATTGCAAGGGATGGCTTGCTTTTCTAATGGTGTCCATAGGAGTAAAAATAGCTTTGCCTTATGTGGTTTTATTAATCATTTGATGTGTGTTTAGGGAACCTGGCATAAGATGCTGCCAGCGTAGCAGGAGCAGGTTGACTGCCCTTCCCTGAGGCGAGGGCTGGCTGAGCTCCCCACTTCTGAGAGCCACCAAAGCTATGCCTGAAGAACCCTCTCTTTCCACTTCTCCCTCAGCAGTCCGAAACCCAAACCGACTTGCAATATTTACCCCCTCTGCTGTGTATTCATGGATCGGTGCACCCTGCAGAGAAAGAAGTGAGTCTGGATGGAGTTCCGTCCGAGGCTTGTGGAGGAGCCCTGTTCTGAAGACCCCCGTTCGCGTCCCTTCCTCCTGCTCTTCCTTTGCTTTGTTCCTCCCTGCTCAGCTCAGGCAAAACGCAGGGCTGCTCGCTTCCAGCGCTCTTGGGCGTAGAGGTGCCCGCGTGGTCACAGCCGTCATCGACGGTTACAGAAAAGGAAACGGCAAGTTTTTTCTGTCTTTCGTTGATCCTGAGTTGCTACTAAAGGATTCGTGTCCAGAGAAGGGCAACGAAGCTGGTGAAGGGCCTGGAGAACAAGTCTGATGAGGAGCGGCTGAGGGAACTGGGGGTGTTCAGCCTGGAGAAGAGGAGGCTGAGGGGAGACCTCATCGCGCTCTACAACTGCCTGAAGGGAGGTTGTAGTGAGGTGGGGGTTGGTCTCTTCTCCCAAGTAACCAGCGATAGGACGAGAGGAAACGGCCTCAAATTGCGCCAAGGGAGGTTTAGGTTGGACATTAGGAAAAAATTCTTTACTGAAAGAGTGGTCAGGCCTTGGCACAGGCTGCCCAGGGCAGTGGTGGAGTCCCCATCCCTGGAGGGATTTAAAAGACGTGTAGATGAGGCGCTCAGGGACATGGTTTAGTGGGCATGGGGGGGTTGGGTTGACGGTTGGACTCGATGACCTTAGAGGTCTTTTCCAACCTTAATGATTCTATGATTCTATGATTCTATGATTTCAGTAGCAGCAGTTCAGCTTTCGACCTCGCTAAAGCTGCCCGTGGCTCCAGGTTTCAGGTCTTCTCCTGTGGCTCCAGGGTGCAGCTGCAGACGCAGACTCCGACTTTATGGCACTGAGGTACGAGTTAGGCCTCCAAAGTTGCTCCTACCCAGCAAGTGCCTGGAGAACCCACCATGTCATCCGCTAACAGTGCTTGCTCGTGGTCTGAACTGTGTTTTACTGGTTCTTCTTTTAGTTTTGCTTCTGCCTGTGATTGGGATGCAGAAGCTATTCCTTCCTGCCTCGCTGGCAGTCGGGAACCTGTTCACACTTCTAATACACACATTTCCTTGCAAACATCACTGCAGGTTCTGACCCAACGTCTGACAGCACATGTGTCTCAGGGCTTGTTATGGGCGTCAGGTCAAAGTATTTGCGTTGCTGTTTACTCCTTTGGGTGAAATCTGAGTTTGTGTGATTTAAACTTTCTCTGCTCTGCTGTTCCTCATGTTTCCAACAGGTAGCACTTAAATTAAACAAAACCAAACCAAAAAACCCACCCCAAAAACCCCTCTCTTCTAAAGCTCACTCAAAGCACCTGGGTGAATCACTCAAATGGCTGGAACTGTGCAGTCACCTATATAATTTTTAAATATCAAATGAGGCACAGAACTGTGTACTTGCTGTTTGGTGACTTTGTTTTTCAAAATACGTAGCAAAAAGTGGGCACTCGTGTGGTGTTCCTAATACTCTGTAAATGGTTTTGTCCCGAGTCTCTTGGGGACGGGTGTTTTCCCAAGGCGTTATGAAAAAAACCATTAATTATGATTCCAAATTTACATTACAACACAAACTGTGCAGACTTTCTGCAGAAAACTTATGGCCCTGTAACTTTGGGAAATCTCAGCAGCTTTACATTAAGCTGTTTTCTGTGTGATCTTGAGGCCCACACCTAAAAGTCAGCAGCTTCATTCCAGGCCATATACATTGCAACACAAGAGATGCCCTCAACCAGAGAGAAGGTGAGCAAATATTTTTTGGGGTGTTTTTTAACTCTTCTAAATACTTCTTCGGTGGGTTTAAGTCTAGGGTGATGTAGACCAAGCATTTGGGGTTTTTTGGGGGGGTTGGTTGGTTTGTTTTTTCTGTAGGCGTACCAGAATGGGTTTCCCTTGCTTAAGCAGAGCATCTTGTGTTTTCCTTATCCACTGTGTGTGAGAGCCGAGCTGTGCTGCCCTGCAGAGCTGAGGTGTCACCTCCCCGGCGGTGACACCCGGCCAGCGGCTGTGGGACAGCCTGCGGAGGCCTCTTGGTAGGGGGTCATGAGTAGCCTACGCACGCAAGCTTCTTCCCACACATATCTTTGGAGCTCCCGTTAGCCGGAGGTGATTGAACATTGGCTTTGTGGTGGTAACCACAATTTAAGAATGACTGAAATAACTTTGCAGCCCGTTGATAATTTGTTTTCTTCTTGGTGCACTACAGTTTTTAATTTCTTGGGGTGAAAAAATCAGCCATCCTTTAAAGACTTAAAAGTGCTTCTTCTGCTTCCGTGGGTGTTTTTTTCCAGGACGTGGCACTCAGACTGCAAGAACTGCGTGTACAGCGGGTCTCAAGCTGCCAGAAGAACACCCAGACCCTGCCTTGATGCTTGGTTTTGGAAGGGCAGGGGACTGTAGTACCAGCTGGTACCTGGGTCGTCACCCCTCGGGCCTGGCAAAGCTCTGCTGATGGCTCTCACTTCTGTAGCTACTTTGCTCAAAAGCTTAGCGATGTCCTAAACTCTCCCTGTCACAGGTACAGCCTTCAAAGAAATGCTAAAAGCCAGCTGGCTTTTAGCCCCAAGCAGGACTATCAGGGTGGTTTTTTGGTTTCGGTTGTTTCTTTTTTTTTTTTTTTTAACAGCTGTGTCCTATTTTCCTACTTCTTTGCACCTTTCCTAGAGTTTTTTGCTGCCCGTCTTCCTTCTCACAGTAATTCCTCATGTCGTATGTCCCGTGAACTGTCTCCTCTGCAGTCAGCTATCTGTTTCTTATTGCTCTCTCTACGTTTTTGCTGGATTTTTGTGACTGACACTGATCAATAGATTTTATTGATGGAGGACAAGATAGATAGACTGTGCATGGTAGTAGTAGTTTAGGAAAAAATGCTAAAAACGGAGACAAGTGTCTCTGATTTGTAACAGTGTTGTACGTGCACATTTGTGTCTGCCTTGTCTGTTCAGTGTACAGTGGTGGAAATATCAACAGGTGATTAAATGTAAAATATTTTAAATCTCACTGATTCATTATACATTGCAGATTAATTTGTCTTGAGGGAGAATTATTTTGAGACTGAGCATTTTGTAGGAGGCTGATGATTTGCGGGGTCGCAAGCTACCAAAGTGAGGTGGCAGGTCTGGGGTAGGGAATCTGTGGAGAAGATGCTTGGGGGATGCTGCCATTCCTTGAACTTAGCCTGTGCCTTCCTTTTTGTGCTCTTCATTTTCAATGATCAACATGTTAAAAAATGAAGTACATAAAAAGGGTTAACTTGGAATTAGTAAGATGAGTGACCAAGAAGGTTCCCCCCCTTCCAGAAAACTTCTTCATGCTCTAACTTAAAACAGAAGACACTATCAGCACTAATATTGTATTCTTGGTAGCGCTTTTGGATGTGGGTGCTTTATAGCACTGAGGAGCATTTAGGACGGAGGAGACCTGATTTTGGTGATGCTTTGAATAGCCCAGACCAAAGATACTGCACATCTAAGGAGGATCATCATTATCCAGGAGCTGATCATCCTTATCCAAGAGCCTGGTTCTGCACTCCTCTGCAACTGTACCCATATGGTCACATAGGGTGGGAGCGCTGGTAAATGCAGTGTTTTGGGGTCTGAGCGTGTATTACAAGCGGTCGATGCTTTAGGAAAAGCGTGCAGGCCTCCTTCTTGGGGCTGGCGGTGGAGAGAAGGGTCTGCTCCAGGCTGGGGGTTCCCTCAGCCTGGGAACACGCCGTAACTCGGTGTGGTGCTGAGGCAGCCGGATGGAAGGTATCTATATAAATTCAGTACACCATGAAAATAAATATGGCATCTGCAGCACAAAGGAAGAGAAGAAATGTGAGGCTGGATACATGGTGAGATGCTTTTGGAAGTAAGCATCTGGCTTTTCTCCACTTGGAAAGACAATCGCTGGTCTGCATTTTTTTCTTCTGCTGCATTCTTCATTTGGAGCATTGCTTGTGCTACCCTTGAACATTAACTGCTGAAGCGTCTTCACTTTGTGTGGGCAGCCGTGGAAGTCTGTTTTCCATCTTTCGGAAGATTCCAGCTAGTTAGGTTGCTTTTGTCATTCAATTTTCTCTTGTTTACCAGGGTATTAGGAAGCTGGAATACAAGCAGTGTGTGTTTTGCCCCAGGAAACATCAGTAGTCCGGTCACCATTCCAGAAATTCCTCTTGGTTCATTTTTCTCTGTAACAGAGCTCGCAAAGACTCTGAACGCAGTAAATGTAAATCTGAAAAGGTCAAACCTCATGTATGCCGGAGACAGGAGTACAGGATGACAACGATGCAGGGGCACAGATGAATTTTAAACTGTGTATTGAGAACAATATGTTCATAGAGAACTGTCAAAGTACATGTCTTGACTCTTGAGGAGGAATTAGATGTAAAGCAGCGAGGATTTCTCTTGCATTACTTGGTGACTTCTTAACATAGAGCAGAGAGGGATCAAAACACAAGATTCGTGGCTAGGAAAGGGTAGGAGTTGCATAAACTGGGATTGTTCTTTGCTTCCGCTTGCTTTGCCTGCGGGATCCCGGTGGCAGAGCAGTGCCCAGGGAAGCAGCACGTCAAGGGGTTTTCCCGTTGGCCAAAGTTGCGTTGAATGCGCCATTTTGAGTATGAGTTGATGCAGAGCTCGCAGCTGGGACGTGTTTCTGTTGTGCGGGTCCATTCACGCGTGAGCCTGCTGGTTTTGTGCTGAAAGCCTGTCCAAAGGCTCCAGTTTGGATGAAGTCCTTCGTGTACAGCACTTCAATAATGGTGGGATCGGCTTTGCCTTGATGCATTTCCGATTCAAGAAGTGAAAAACCATACACGACGCAGGGGGAAATCTCATCTAGAGTCACAGAATTGACAAATGTCAAGTGTGTTCAGCTGCTCCTTTGCACGTGGTGAACAATTCCTGCTAGCTGGGCGTTCGGCGTATTGAAATGTGGGCCAGGATTGATTTTTTCAGGGAGGCCGTTGATGTGCACGGCGGGTTCGATGGGGCTGTCACTGCAGCGCTGCCTCCGGATGCTGCTGCGCCAGTAAAAGGCAGCACGGCAAAGTATGAGAGACGAACAGGGCTGGTTTCTCCGTCACTGGCTGGAGGACAGGAAAACAAAAATAGCTGTCGGTGTAAAACACTGAAAGATGCAGCCAAAGCTGATGGAGGCATTTGTCATTTAGCAAAGTATGAAATCATGTTGTGTTTGGTTTTTTTTTTTTGGTTCTAAATAACAGGGTAATACGTTCAGGATAATAATGTGCGCTGGTTCTAGGAAATGAGAAACTGAGAATATGAACATTTTCTTAGCGGTGAATGCCTTGGAGCGTGGGAAGCGCTGGCAGACTCCTCTTCCCCAGCCGGCACCGGCGCTGCTTTGCCGCTGCCAGCTTCATCAATCCTGAGACCCCACCTTGCTGTTCATGTCTTGAAGTCACTTGGCACAAGGAGAAAAATCTCATACTTATGGTATTTAAATCATTTCAAGGAATGACCTAAGCTGGAAATGAAGGCTGAAAGGTGCTGGGGACTGCCGTGCACCGCCACGTGCCGGCACTACCAGCAGCTGGCTGGTGCCTCCTGGGACCGTGGACCGGGTTGTGTGCGGTGGTGCCTGAGCCGGGCAGAGGGATGGGTGCGCTCCCCGAATGCGATGCCCCTGTGCCCCTGTTCCCCTGCCTCAGCTTCGTTTCATTCGTGGGCTGTTTTAGGGCTGTTCATCTGTATTTGGTGCCCACCTTGGGCTTGTCTGCTGTGCAGTGCATAAAATTAACGTCCCTGGTACGGTGCTGGGAGACGCGGTTCCTGTGGGTCACCAGTAAGCAGGGAAGGCAGTTTTGTAGTGGGAAACCAGGAACCCACCATCTGAGGAAACTGCCAATTTACAGTCACTCTTTCCCACCGTAAAAGAGGGGAGGATAAAGCTTAAAGAAAGGCAGTTCCAGCTGAAACATCTCCAAATCACATCCTCTTTATACCATTTTTAATTTTTCTCACCGTTTTGTGGTTCATGGTGTGTTTACTGAATGTGCTGTTACTCGCTGTTCATGTAAACTAATGGAATATATTTTTGTTTTAGAGCAATAATTGTATATATACATGCATATAATTGATACATACACATTGATTTATATAAATGTGTTAATTGATGTGATAACATTGACTTCTATATAATAAGCCTTCTATTTTATGGTCTTCAAAATATATAATATGGGTTTGGAAAGCTGTTATGAAGGAAGAAGTGTTCCTTTTAAATTTATTTAGAGAGAGAGAGAGTTCAAGGCCCGTTATGCATGAAACAAAAATATTCTTTAAAAGTATGAACTCGTAACTCCAGGCAGCGTATGTCTCCTCTCCAGAGAGTCCTCCTTGTGAAAGCAGAATCGCTTGTGAGGGAGAGAATCACTGACTTCAAAATGACTGGGTTATTTTGTCCAGTCTGCCCTAGTTCAGAGCCTTTTCATCTTTGTGGCTATTTAGCAGAGCCAGAAGCATAACCCAGAGACTCCTACCTGTGGGGTTTTCGCTGAAAACAAGAAATCTCACCAGCAGCACGGGAGAGGAGTGAGCGCTCAGACTTGGTGTGGACAGTTCTGGTTGCACCAGCGTGGGGTTTCTGGATGCTTTTTGTGGCGGCTCCCAATTAATAACTTGCTGATTTCAAGCTGCCATCTTCCTACGCGCTTCCCTCCCACCCTGAGAAGTCTAGAATCTGTTTTGTGGCTTTCCTAAATGTAGGTATAAAATCGCATTCTGGCCATTTCAATGTCCGTAGGGCTTTGGCACAGCTTCCAAGCAGCTCGGAGCGGTGGGGTGGCCCTTCCACGCAGCGCCGCATCCGTGAGATTGGCAGCAGGGGCCCTGGACTCCTGCAGCGTCGGGAATAGGTTATTGCACGGCCGCATCCGCCCCGCTCTTCGGAAATTTGTTTCGCAGTAGTGCGAGACGTTAATTTTGAGTTGCCCACTCCCCCATTTGTTGATAATCTTTTTTCAATGTCTTTCCCCTTCCACGGGAAGGAGGGACCCCTCGTCTGGGAGAAGCTCTGGACCTCTGATGGCTTTCTGGGAGGTGCCACTTGGCTTTCGATTCGGGCACACAGAAAGCTGTGGGAGGCTTGGCTTTAAGGTGAGAAATAGGAGATAAATAACTTCAGATTAAAAAAAAACCAAACAAACAAAAAAACGCAACAACAAAACGAAACCCGAAATCTTTCTTTTTTTTTTTCTGATTACTTCTGAGTAAATGGTGCCTTAAGGAATACCTTAAGCAGTAAAATCAAATATCTTAATTTACACTTTTCTACTTGCAGTCATCAAACAAAAACCAATATAACAAAACAGAAATGACTAAAAAAAAAAAAAGCCTTGACTTTTCCTTTTTTTTTTCTCAGATATATTTTGATTACTAAGAATGATGACACTTCTTGGCATTGCCGTTTTTACAAGTTGGCTTATTGCATTGCTTGCAACTCTCAGTCTTTGTTTTATTTAGCTGTGGTTTTTAATTTCCTGCTTGTGGCGGGGTGCGTGTTTGTCGAACGCGCTATGGCTAGGATCGTGCGGCTTGCCTTTCCGCTCGCCGTTACCGGGTGACGGCGGCGTTTGCTTCGCAGAGGGTTCAGTGTGCGAGTTGACAGCACGTGGATATATTCCGCATAACCTGCAGCAGCTCCTGTCAAGTCATGCGCGACTTAAAGCCTGATGTTTTCAGTGGTCATAAATCAGTGTTTAGTTTTGCTTGAACTTGGGAGCGAGCTTTTAAATCAAAAATGTATTCTTGCTAATGCCTTATCTTTCTTGGGTTAATTTGGTTTTGAAACTAATGTATTAATTTCATTTTTGGAATGGGATTTTTTTTTTTTAAGACTGCATCCTGGAGGGCACAAGAGGGTTGAGAGGGCCCTTAGGGCAACGAAAGAAGTCTGATGTATCAGCACTGGTGTGGCCAGCAGGAGCAGGGAGGGGATCGTGCCCCTGTACTGGGCACTGGTGAGGCCGCACCTCGAATCCTGGGTTCAGTTTTGGGCCCCTCATGACAAGAAGGACATGGAGGGGCTGGAGCGTGTCCAGAGAAGGGCAACGGAGCTGGGGAAGGGCCTGNCTTTTCCAACCTCAATGATTCTATGATGACACAGGCTGTTGGGTCACTGCTGTTGGGTCATCTTAGAGCTGGGAATGGGGATGTTTCCTGAGCTGGGAATGGGGACTTCACTGTTGGTCCAACATTTTTGGTTGCATGATGTTTAGATTGTTCACAGTATGTTGCTTGCAGTTGGTCTGCATAGTTTCCCTGCTTATGAAGGTGAAACCTGGCAACTGCGTTGGAGCAAGCTGAGTAGTGCCTTTGGTTGGGAGGGGATCAGATGTTAAAGCATTTGGAGACCTCGACAGAATATTTTTTTTAGAACTTTTTTCTTTTGTAACACACGAAAAATATTTCATCATGCAGTCATCTGATTCTGCATTCAGAGAAATCCTCATGGATTTCAGACCTCACCTAGGTGTTAAAACTCCTGAGATTTCTTACGGTGCATTAACGCTGTCTCTGGACAGACCTCGTGCACTGCGCGCATCCGGATGGCCGCGGCGTTTACGCAAGTGCAGTCCATGGGGTTGTTTGGCACTTTTTCGTCCCCTGTGAGACTGCTCGTTGCAGGTAAAAGCTTATGTGCTCAAAATGAATGGGCAAGTAATACTCCTTAACATACACGTTCATTGCTTTTGTCCTGTTTGTCAAGAAACTTCCGCACGTGGTCAAGCTGTGAATTTCTTTTGGTGCGTTTTGCTGTTAAAGTTAACATGCCTTTTCGTTGTTTGAAGCCGCTCAGCACCATCAGTTAGGTGAGTCTAAGCTGTTCGGGGTGAAAGGAGCCTGTCCCGGTCGGGTAAGGAGTAGAGACTCTTGCATAATTTTATTGAAGCAGCGTGGCACTGCGGGTGGGCGTTTTGGCTGCATTCAGCCACTCAACAACATTAACCTTAAGGTAAAAGAGAGGGAGGGAGAATGGCAGACAAGATTTTTTTTTTTCGCACCATCACCACTCTGCCCCGGTACTGAGGGCCTGGCGTTATTTTGAACATATACAAATCCCAGTGTTTTGGGTTGGCATCATGGTAAAACGGACTCGCTTCTCCTTGGGTTGGCAATGGGAGTTGCTCCTCAACAGACAGGGGATTAGAAATTTCTGTTTCAAAATGTGCCATTCTCATGTTACTGTGTTTAATTCAATTTAAAATGCTTTTACTATAGCAAATCTATATTACTGATATTATCTAATATTACTACATTAGATAGCCATTGAAAAAAGATCCATTGTGTTAAAGTGATAAGGAAAAAACATTATGCGTTACATGAGCAATTCAGTTTGTGTTAACCCCGTATTTGCAATAGAACGGGAAAAAAAGAAATTCTGAGTGTGAGGGAGAAGTTGTCGATTGTACCTTTCTCGTGGCGTTGGCAAGATTTTCCTCTGCCAGAACTTTCCATTGCTTTCCATCGTCAGGGTGAATCAAGGCAGGCGCCGAGGTTAGTTGGGAGCTGTCTTCTGGGTGAGTCACGGTCTCTCTCCCCGAGGTGCACGCTGAAGCTGGTTTCTGTGAGCAGTCTCAGTTGCACGAGAATAATACTTTTACTTTCATCAACAACAGGGACTACTGACAAAGTGTAGGACAGCCTGGGTTTCTCCTAGACAAGAGAAGATAGCCAGGGGAGTCTCAGGTTTATGAGAAATGCCACAGTGTGGAGACTGAGGATTAAGATTTTGCACCGTTTGAAATGCACAAAATTTATCCAAATGGAAATTGGTGTCCCAGCGTCCTGGGTCCCACAGATGCGAGTGTACTGGAACGCCCGATCTGAGCAGAGTGGAAGAGACTTTCCTTGCGAAAAATGTGGAGAGCAGAAGGAATTGCTGCAGCGGAGGAGCCTGAGTTTGGCAGTAAGTCAGAGCTGGGAGCACGCAGGATGAAGCCCATGTCACCTCGTGGACGAAAATCAGAGGTGCCTGCAGTATAATGTAGAGGAACGCAGGGCAGCACGCTGCTCGTGGCATCCTGCAAAACATCTCTTTGTGCTTCAGAGTTTAACTTGTGCCTTTTCAGGCACAAGTACATCAGTGTAGCTCTGCTTTCCCTTCCCATCAAGATTTCTTTCTTTGAGTAATTCCTAGCACCTTCTTTCATGTCCAGGTATACAGCCAGCAGTTAAAATAGTGCATCCTATTATGAGAAGGAAATCTGGAAGCAAGCTGGAGAGCCTCATTCGAGGGAGCCTGCCTTTGGGGTTGGTTATCGAGCTGGCGGAGCAACCTGGGCTTGCGGCACGAAGCCTGTCCAACAACAGGGTCCTGAGGTCAGGTACTCGGGAGCTTTCTTGACTTTCAGTGGTTGTGAGGTGGTACAAGTTGCACTTTTCCTGTTGGCAAGTGAGGTTTTCAGAGAGCACCAGAGTGATGATACTTGTGTTCCTTACCTGCTGGAGGACCTTGCTCTGAGTTGATGGCACAAGGCTAGAAACGACTGCCAAATGCGTGTGCTGGTGATTAATGCAATAAAGGGAAACATTAAATATTTTCTTGGAACAGAAGGTCTGCGTGTTGAAATCTGCCTAAAACCAAAACAAGACCCTCCATAATCCTGGAAAGATCTGCCGCAGCTCTGGTGCGAGCTGGGGAGAGCCAGCTGGGAAGAGCTCCTTTATGAACCCCAGTGATGGACCGCTACCAAAATTCAATCATGAGCAGTTCAAAAAGTACGTTAGTGCCTTTGATGGGGTTTCTGCCTTTCTGACAAGAAGCAAAAGGCCTGTTCTCGCTGTTGGTGTTATCGTGACAGCGTAAGAAGCCTTTTGCCATCCTCCTCTCGTGCAAGTGCAGACAGATACACCCTTACCTGTCTAACTGGCTTTCGTGGTCTCCATCCAGTGCTCTCTGTACAAAGTCTGCATCGCCTTCACGGGTCTAATATAAAGAGTAATTTCCACAGAAATGCTTAGTTTGAGTATTTTAAACTAAAACAGGGTCTTTTGATGAATGGCTCCACATTCTTATCTTTAGTTAAAAATAATCTTTCATCTTTGGCACTTTTGGGGGGTTTGCTTATTTTGAGAGTGAAGAGCCAGCTTTGAAGTTGGGAGTATGGTCATGCTGGGCACAGCTGTTTTGAATTGCATGTGTTGTTTTAATTGCAGTTTGTTTGTGTACTTCCAGGATTGTTTCAGAGTTTAACTGATGATTTTGATAAACAGTTGCCCTTCGTTGGGCACTGTCTTTGTGGCTGTTTTGTCCTGAGCACCCTGAATTAGTGCGTTGGGGAAGGATTTTGACCTCTGGGTGTTGGTAATTTTTGGGGTGCCACACTGCAGCTTCACCCAGAGCAGCACCGTGAATTCTGTACGTAAAACCCCGGAGATCAGCACTTGTTCCTTTCGCATGAACTGTCCCTTCACATGCTGATGGTACTGCAGCTCTTCTCACTGGAGTATTTCTGGTAGTGACTGCTTTGTCTTGATGGTCTATTATATGGCTGCACAGAAATAACTGTCCAAACTTTGTACATCAATTTTTTAAAATTTTTTTGTGCACCTACTTGAAATATGAGCAAAGCAAGGAAACAAAACTTGTCTTTTTCCCTTTTTGAGAGAGAGAGAGGAAGGAATTTTAAACATGCGATTGCTGTCTTCAATGAGCTTAGGGTGAATTGCAGTTTAGGCTGCTAATAAGTGTGGTCAGCTTGTCTCTGATCCTGAAAATGTTGGACCAAAAGGATTTTTCACTGGTGAGCAACAGATTTTACACTGTTACCCTAACAGCCTTGGATGCGGAGAAGGTACCACATGCCGGGATGAGTTTCTCGGGAAGGCAGAGCGGCAGAGACTGTGCAGGTGTCCAAGGAAGACGTGTGCGGGTGGGTGGGTTGGCAGAGCAGCCAGCCCTCCATCTGACCGCTGGCTCTTACCCCAATACAGCGGTATGAGCTGAAACGACTCCCTGCCTGCTCTAGTTCAAAGATATATTTAAATATAGGTTCTTAGGATGAAGTATTTGTCTTAATGGATAAAACAAGTAACAGGTGGAAGAAAGCAAGGCATTTGCTTTCAGACCCAATCGAGCTAGCCCTGGCGCTGGGTAGGTGGGGAGCAGGTTGATCTTGCTCAGGATGGGTTAATTATAAATTCTGCCTGTTTTGATGGATGTATGTGAAAACGGAGGGAGCTGGGTTTTAAACAAATAATAGTATCCTACGTAATCCAAGCCTGGGGAGAGGGGACCTGTGGTTACTGTGATAGATGGGCGATAAAGATGAGAGGCATGGAGATGGTGTTGTTTCAGAGCGTGTTGCCCTGATGCACATGGAACAAGGTTGGTGTGACAGCAGGGAGGTGAGAAGAGCCCTCTCGGGGTCTTGCTCAGGTTTCTGGAGTTGTAGGTCTCCAACAAGCTGTGTGTGAAGCATACATATCCAGTCCAGGTCCCCTGACTGTGCTGTTTGGTTTTTGCCTTTGATCGGAAGCTTTCTCAGATCTCTGAAAGATATTTTCACTTGTGTGGGGTTTTTCCCCAGTATTTTAGCTCTTGTTTTGTAGAAGAGGGGTTTGATGGAGCACTCTGAAAGGTTGAAACTTGAAGCCTTGCACTCTGACAGCCACCTGGGACCCAGCAGCTCCATCAAACCCAAGTCCTGCTCTGTTTGCTGACGATCCCGTTTCCATGTCTCCGTATTTATTTTCCTCAACGAAAAATTCTCCCTTTTTTCCTCTGCTCTTTCCAATTCTGCCATTCACTGAAGAAGCTGCAGCTTGTAAGGCAAGAAGGCATCTAGTTAGTAGTGAAACTGCAGATGGTTCCCGTTGCCAGCAGTGTCCAGGGAGGGCTCCGAGCATCGGTTTCCTTTGCCTCTTTTCTCCCTGCCCTCTGCTTCATCCAGGAATTTTCCCCGGGTTAGCCTGCTTTCTGAAAGCATTAGTGTAATGGGTTGCTGAGTAATTATGATCACTTCCCTCTTCTGCTGTGGAAAGGATCAGAGCCTTTGGACACAGCCTGCCTTGGAAAATAGTTTCGTGGACGAGTCTTATTGAGCGTGTGTGCTAGCAAAACGCAGGGCTGGGATAAGGAAGGAAACCCACGTGGTTTGGTTCATACAACATACAGTTCGTTCCCTCTTTAAGGAGCCAAGCCTTTTTTCTGCTTGGTATCTCATTAGTTTGAGAGTGTCCTGTAGGTGTGTGGGCAGGAGCTGGAATCTCGTTCGAAGCTGCAGAAGAGTCAGGCTATCTTTCAGCTGGATTTCTTCCTGACAGTTTATTCAACTGGAGAGAAGGGAAAATTAAGCAGGTTATTCAACCTTCTCTCCTGCCTTTAAAATGTGCTTCGTAGGTCTCCTTCTGCTGACAATTGCAGATAATTTCAAGTTTTTTTTTCTTTCCTCGCTTCGTTTTTGTATCACCAATCAGTTTTTAAAACCTGCTGAAATATTAGTTTTGATTCAAGTGGCATTATATCTGTGAATTTGTAGCTGTCAAATGTGAATTCATGTGTTCTGAATAGTCCGTGATTGTGGAATGGCCGGGTGCCAGCAGCACCTCTCCCGCTGAATGCCAAGGGAGTCCTGTGGAGTTTGCTTTTCTTCGTGTGCTGAAGTTCATGGGATCTGTCTCGGCAGATTAAGCACGTTGCATTGATAATACTGATCTCCTGTAGAAATATTTATCTGTGATTGTGGAATACTGGCTTTACCCCGTTCACATACGTAGAAGGATGGAAAGTTTTATTCACTTTTGATAAAAGGCTACATTAAAACTTTAAAAAACCCAGCATGCCGTTAGCAGGGAACAGGAGTATTTTGCATAATGCCCCTTGAAAGAGTCTGTTGGTTGAACATAACATTCCAGAGTTAAGTTTAATGCTTGGACTATGCTAATTTCTTGAGGACAGTCACCTTTTCAGATGGATAGCACCCTGCAGATGGTGGCAGATTGTACCCTCCTCCACTCTTGCCAGGAGCGTGTGCTCACTGACAGGATAAAAGCAGTAAGGATGAAGCTATCCATAAGAGTTGATGAATCTCTTCTTGCCTTTAAAACTGAAATGCTTTGTGCCAGCGAAAATATCTATGAATATATTTATAGTAATAAACAGTGTAGTCTCGTCTCCTTCATTGCAAGCAGGAAAATTGCTGTTCCACCAAGTCTGTGAAAGTGGAATCTACTTTTAGATGCTTTGAAATGGTAGTCTTTTTTTTTTTTTCTCTGGGATTTAAAAATATCTGAAGTCCAACTTTTAGAAATCTGTACAGTAATTGACATGAAGATACTGTATACAGTCTAAAGCTGGTAGATGATGGCTGGTGTATTCAGGAACAGGTAGACTGGGACAATTTTCCTGCTGTCTGATGTTGACATTCATTGACTTGATATCGGATAGGGTTGGAATAACAGGGAAGTGCTGTGCAAAGGTACCAGGTTGGTTCTGCGTGCAGCATCTCATCTGAGATGGGTTTAACATCAGGACATAGCAGGATCCTGCAGACCCCACCTTGAGTCTCCCAGCACTCTGGGGAGACGGGGACACAATGATGTGTTTTATTCTCCATGTGGTGGAAACCCTGAGCTGTCCTGCTGGAACTCGAGGCAGCGCTAGGCGGGAGAAGGCGTTGGATGCCCACCGCCAAGTACTTTCTGATGTTGGCTGCAGAAGAGAGACTGCGGGAAATGGTTGGGTAAGCTAAGCCTAAAATAGAGCCAGATCTCTGTCATAGAAGAGACAGAGTATGGTATGCTTAACGGTGTCTGTGTGCATGAAATAAGATAGCAGTCTTTTCTGCCTGTAACTGGAGAAATAAAACCGCCGGGCATTCAGATTGACCAGCGGCTGCGTGCAGGAGGAGGTCACCCGCGGGAGGTGTTGAAGCTCTCAAATGGACCCTGAGCTGGCCCCTACTTTAGGAGTCAGAAGTGCGTTTGGGCACGGTTGGGGAGTTGTTCAATACACCTTTGTTCAATACACCTACCTGATGGCTTCCGAGCAACTGTTCATATATGTAAACCAGTCTTTTGCTCCATCTCCAGACCAAGAAGTTGGGACCCTCTGTGAGTGTTTTGGACGTGATGGCAAGCTTGTACTGCATTATTGCAAAACTCAGGCATGGGGATGAATGAGAAGCAATACAGTTGTTGAGGTGTTGTCTTCAAAAATGGAAAAGGGACTAACTTTCTTAAACTCAACCTGTAAACACACAGAAAGAAGGATTTTTTGCTTATGACTGTACATTTATAAAACGTAGGCTCCATTTGCTAAGTGGATGTTTGGCATTGAATGGGAGCAGGTGTATTTCTAGGTTTTCCATCTTGACTTGAGTAAGACTGAGTAATCCCTCGGACTACCAAGGTGTGACAAGTGATCAGGACATAGGATACTTGTTTTGCTTATACTGCAAGTGTGTACTTGAGCTTGTCCGTAATTGTACTCTGTGGTTATTTTCTGTATACCAAATAAGCTGATTTTGAAACTTGTTACAGAAGAATGGAATGAAAAACAACATTAAATATGGATATTTTTGGCTTAGAAGGAAAAATACACATCAAAAGTGTACTATACATGCTGTTTCTTTAATGTGGTAATTCTTTCCTTTGTATTTTATTTTGTCTTCACTTAATACTTTGTCTGTCCAGGGGATGGTGGGAAGGCTGGCTGCAGGGGGTTCTGACTTTCCTTGCCCAAAGGGGGAAGCAAGTGTACTGAAATGGCTAGCTGTTTCTTTTTGCTGTAATTATGTCAGACCATTTTCAGTGAGCTTTATCTCTTTGATTGGATGGATGGATTACCACAGACCTTAGATTACTTGCGTTTACATGTAAAGGATTATTTTATTACTGTGGATTTCCAAAATGACATATTTTTCAATTTTGTTCAGATGAAGTCGTCAGAGTCTGCTGAAGAGACGGAAGATTGTCATGTTTAGTAGGAGTTGTATTATCCTCCCACTGCAAAGAATTAAGGAAAATAATGGCGTAGGAAGTAGAACACAAGGGTTTTACGATTTGGCATTTGAAAAGTAGTGTATTGTCATTTGGATATTAATCTGTAAACACCTTGAGGACCACAATGTTTCCTGTTTTAACACATCTTAGGTATTTGGATTCTAGGATAACTTCCTAGTAATATATTAAAGGTTGCTTTTCTGATTAACTGTTGTTGAGTGTTACTTCTACCTTGATGTTAGCCAAGGGGGGATCTGTTGGATTTATCTTTACTAGGTTCTGGGTAGGAAAGCAGTATGAAGCTCTTGTAGACGTTACGCCCGAGTATCTTCTGACTCTTGTGAAATACTCATGTTGATTATAATGCAAAAGAAAGCTTAAAATCCATCATAGTTCTTGCTTGCGAGGTGCGGAGTGCTGTGGTCTGCTGCTGGCTTCAGTGGAGCGCTCTGCGTTCTCCACCTGACATCTGGACCCATGAATGTCTCTGGAGGAATCAGTATTGTCAAGGGCATGAAGGAGGTTTACGATTCCAAATATGTCAGCCTCTTCTGTAACTGAGATGGACATCAGACTGACATAGTTTCTACTGCATCAAAAGTAAGAAGTCAGAATGATGGCAAATTACATCTATACGAGACCATGCTGATGATGTTTATGCATTATGTCACTCGTTGACAATGGAACGTGGTTAACTTAGGTATTAGATATAGTGCTAGTAGTAATAACAATTTAAAAAAACCTGAAACAACCCCATATAAACAGGATTGGATTAGCTTTCATCTAAATGGGTGTTTTCTTGATTATACTTGCCGGCCAAAACCTGACATATTTAGAGCCCAACTCTAATATTTTGTTGTTGTTGTAGTTGTCTTTTCCCCTTCTATCCTCTGTTCTGCCCGTGGATATCTGCAGCAATTCATTTTTACCATCTACCTTTAAAGTATGAGTAAATAGTGCTTAAATACTACGTTTGTTTTTGTTGAATTCTATAGGCTGTTGCGATGCACTGCATTTTTATAGCAGTTGATTCCAATTGAAACCATAATTGGTATTTTGACTTGATAGCTGCTGTAAATCTCAAAGAAGGGAAGAGAAGGATGCTCTCATTTTGTTAGGCTGCTTCTCTTTCGGATGCATGGTGCATCTTCCAGCTCTCTGGGCTAATTAAAATGCCATTACAGTACATGTGGTGCTACAATACAGTCTAGGGAGACTTCCAAAAATAGATTCTTGAGTGCAGACAAATTAGAGAGGAAATATGCACTGAGCATTTTCTCATAGGTTTAAAGAGAAATAATCCATTTGCTGCCTTAATTGTTTTCTTGTAAATGTTGAAGACTTTTTTTCTCTGTAAATTTCAAATGAGTAGACAAATAAATAATATGTCCATGATAATTACTATTCTCATTACTAATATTTTAACTTGTTGTTACACGCCATAGCTGTTAATATGCAAGTCAGAATGCTTTAGTGGACTGTGCTTAACAGTAGGGGACAGAGACTTTTATTCCTCAGCAATCCTGTTTTAGCCGCCTGGTATCCCAAGGCTACAAGGTTAGTGCGTGGTCTGGTGTTAGAAATACAGGAATACAGTTGACCAGAACCACCCGCTCACCCACCCCAAATCCTGCCAAGAAATAACGCAGATAAATTCTGTTTGCACATTGTTCAGCAAAACAACCCCCCGTGTATAAAACGCAAAACGCTTTTTATAATGGGACTGCGGTACGTATATGCTGATAGCAGGGAAAAAACCTAGATGTTCTTGGGCCTGGAAGAGTGTCATGGTTTAACCCCAGCCGGCCGCTGAGCACCACGCAGCCGCTCGCTCACTCCCCCCCCGGTGGGATGGGGGAGAGAATCAGAAGGGTAAAAGTGAGAGAACTCGTGGGTTGAGATAAAGACAGTTTAATAGGGAAAGCAAAAGCCGCGCACGCAAGCAAAGGAAAACAAGGAATTCATTCACCACTTCCCACTGGCAGGCGGGTGTTCAGCCATCCCCAGGACAGCAGGGCTCCATCACGCGTAACGGGGACTTGGGAAGACAAACGCCATCACTCCGAACATCCCCCCTCCTTATTCTTCGCCCAGCCTTATATGCTGAGCATGACGTCATATGGTATGGAATAGCCCATTGGCCAGCTGGGCCAGCCGTCGCGGCCACGCTCCCTCCCAGCCCCCTGCACACCTGGCAGGGCACGGGAAGACAAAAAGTCCTTGACTAGTGTAAACATTACCCAGCAACAACCAAAACATCAGTGTGTCATCAACGTTATTCTCACACTACATCCAAACCACAGCACTGTACCAGTTAATAGGAAGAAAATCAACTCCATCCCAGCCGAAACCAGGACAAAGAGACCCGTGAAGTTGCCATGGGCTTACACATGCGACGGAGACGGCGCATGGCTGCCTGGGCAGTGCCGGCAGGAGTGAGGAGCTCTGTTTTCACAGCATGTACCTCCTCGTGAGCTGCCGACAGCAGCCTGACGACAAGGGACGAGGCTTGCGCTGGCGGGTAGACCACTAGGCAGCCTTAATCGGAGGGAAGGAGCTGGGGAAGGGGAAGGCCTGAAGAAGAACAGCTCCTGACGGTGATAGCAAGTCCCGTGCAGAGCATCAGCTCTGTGGAGCGTAGCAGATGCTGCTGCTGAGGAACACAGGCTGCGTGGGGCTGTTCCGAAGCTTGCTTTAGGACTGAATTTAGTTCAGTCCCCCAGACACGAGTCCCCATTAGTGACTGGGGCATGTTAGGTGACCTGGAGGGCATTTTAGGTTGAGTTTGAGGTGTATCCTCCCCAAAAAATCCAGTCTTTGTGCTGAGACTGCTTCATGATGCAACCAAAAATACGGGATGTGGAAAAGTATGGGAAGTGGGGCAACCAGGGGCTTGCTCCAAGAGCCCGCTCCTGATGCGAAGGGAAAGCTGATCCTGCCAATGTTCCTCTTTGTCCAGGCTTTGAAAGGAGCCCTGGTCAAGCGTGCACGAGCTCATCTCCTGAGTCAAGATTCTGAGGCTGATTCTGTCTTCGAGCTTTTCTGAGAAGCGCAGTATCGTTGTGTTTAAGTGTCTTTCAGTTGTACCGTGAAGCCGATGGGAAGGTGGCGTGGCTTGAGAGAAGGGGAATGGATCTCTCTCTCTCTCTCTCTCTTTGCTTTGTGAGACAAGTTTACAATTGTTTTACTAGAAAGCAGTGAGGAGAACAAGGTAATTGCTTGATGACAACGACAAATTTGGGAGTCATTGATCCAGAAACATCCCCTTTCTTTCTGTCCTTAGCGAAAGCTTAATTTTAAATGTGGATACGCGCTTTTGAAAGGATGTGGTTGGGGTAGTCTCGGGTGCCAACTGATGATTTATCCTGGGCATACTGTCAGCCGCCTTGTTTTGCCTGAGGCTTTTTAATCGATGGGGTGATGAGAAATTACAGCTTCTTTCTATTTTGGCTTGGAAGGCATGGGGGCAAGCTTTTGAGCTGTATCCTCCTGGGGGAAAAAATAGCCATAATAAGCTGGTAACTACCTTGCAAGTGGTTTGCAAAGAAATGATTATAAATTCATCACCAGCCACCTGGACTGTTGCAGGTGTCTTATTGGGATGTCTTATGGCTCAACAGTTTTCCTCTACACTCCTTTTTTCTTATCTAGGAACTAGAAATATGTAAACAGAAAGCTCTAGTTACTACTGTATTACTGAGAATGGTAGAGTCCGTCGGACGTTTTGCAATTTTTGTGCCAAACCCACCCCAAAACCAGCTTGGAAAGGAACCTGAAGCTGTGAATGGCAAGTGGCAGTAGCTGCCTCGTGTGGAGGGCACGGGCTGGCAGTTCAATGGCAAAGTCTTAGGTTTTCGGACATGTCGCTTACAGGAGGCATAATTCCTTGCCTTCTCGGAAATATCCAATTACTGCTATTAGTGAAGCGTTGTCCACAAAGTATATGACTAAAGAAGACCAGAAATATGTTCGGTCTAGAGGTCTCAACTCCCTGCGTTGACAGATAACTGCTCATCCTGAAAGAGTCTCGGGGCCACTGTGTCGTCTTTCCTGAGAACAGGCTGATGAACACTACTGAGTTCTGCAGACCAGTTATCTCTCTTTTAAATCTCTTCTCAGAGGTTTCTCCTTGATTGCCTGCAATTCATCTTCTGGTGTTGAATCTAAAACAGAGGGCAGTGCTTTGGCCATGGAGACTGTTGAGTCCCTGAGTAATGACCTCCTCTGCCTTGCATATGCACCTGCTGATGCATTCGGGAATGCACTTGTGTCTTCTGCATCGTTGCCAAGTGGTGGATGCTCAGTTTTGTGAAGTGCTTTGGCTTTTCTTTGTTATACCCTTGCTTTGCCAGGTATTTCTCATCTTGTAATGGTACATTTGACCATTATCATCATTATTATTATCATCATCATTAAGGCGGTAGGGTTTTACTCATTTGTCATTGAACCTTGCATCCATCCATTTTCCAACTTCTTCTCGAATTCTGCATCTCGTGCTCCAAAGGGGGATCTCTGTGGTGTGAGGGCACACCTGAGGTTTAAATGCATCTTTACTGTTCTTACCAGTAAGTTGTGAGCTACCGCAATACGCTGGATAGGATAGATCCAGAAGCAGATGATGGCTGAGTGGGCTTTTTAAACCAGGTGTGTACTTGGTTTAGAGTGATTCATGCAGACCTGATTTTCTTACTGATGTGCCCCATGTAGCCTCTCAATATTTTCTCACACTTGGGTAAAATCAAAACTTTTTTTCCCAGCCAAATATACTGACAAAGAAATAGATCCTGCCTTCAACTTCACCTTGATCTGTCCGTCTTGCCTTTCTTGCTACCTGATTTTTGTTCTGGCTTTTGAAATTGTCCTTTCTGTCAGGAAATCAAATCCTAGTCAGTAATGGTGATTTTCTGTACCTCTTCCTCCTGCCTTTCTCCCCGCCTCTCTTAAAGTTTTGCTTCTACTGCTGTGTAGGACTTTTCCTCTACTCTGGATGTCCTTTAAAGGTAATTGCTGGTTGCTCGTCGCTTTACTCAAGGAGTTCAAGTAGGCCAGGGTGATTTGCATCAGGTTGAAAGATCTGAATACATGGAAAACTATTTAAATAACCTCTTCGTTCCCAGTTCTGCCCTGCATTTTTAAACTCATCAGAGTTAATTGTAGTAAGGCTGCTTACAGTTTTATATAAGAGCTCACTGAATGCTTCAATCTTCTGTTTTTGTTCATTATTTGTCTTTTTTTTTTTTAAAGTAATAAAGCTGTACTTTCCTGTCCTCATCTCTTTTGGTTTTGCCTTGGATGATGATGATGTTCGTTTTGCCGCTTCATCTTTTCTGAGGGTTTTTATCCGTGCATGTTTCTGTCTTACTCTGGAGCGTACTGTAGCCATCTTGTCTTTGTTTTGCTGTTTTTGAAATGTTTAAATCCTGCAAACTCAGCTAGTTGCAAAAAACCTGTCCTGGCTATATTTTTAAAGTAACTTAAACAGATCTTTGGAACAGACTAGGATAAGAATAAAGTGTTCAAGTTCCCATCAATGAATAATGGTTTCATCTTATTAATTAATGAGCAGAAATACCCATCTGGAAATTAAGCTACACTAAATGTTCTCTAACTCGAGCCGTAAATCAGGCAGGCTGGTGTCTGCCTCCTTCCAGGCTCGATGGACGGTGCAGTTTGTCTTTCCCTTGCGAGCATCTCGGACTGGACGGTCTGCAGGCGTCGCTTCTGGTGTTTGCCAGCCGCCGTCAGCCCCGGCGTTCATCTGCCCGGTTCAGCCCCCCTCGTACCGCTGGGACAACTCACTCTTGCCGCGTTCTGATATTTTCTCTGAAGTCGTTAGATTGATTGACACAGACCAATTCAAGAGGACGTTTTCTTGACAATTATTTTTAGTAGCTTAAGAAAAACTTGGCTTGTCGAGAGCTCAGAAATATTTTGTAGGTAATCTGGTTTGTCTCAGTACTATTCAAACCAGGGCTTGTGGTTTGTAAAAGAGTCAAATCGTGGTTGCATGGTTTGACCTCTTTGCGCTTTCTTTGCTTGTCCACCGTGGTAAGACAAGCTGCTTCCCATCCCCGTCTGCTTTTTGGGGACTGCAGAAGCACCCCTGTGATCCCTTCTGGGCAGTAACAGGGATGAAACTGTAGCCCTGTGTGTGGCACAGATAATTTTAGCATCTTCCGAGGGATTTTTTTTTTGTTTGTTTGTTTAAATTTTATAATTGCCAAAGCTTTCTCTGCAGATATATGGTGAAGCATGGAGAGGATGGGAGCTGAATACTTTGCAAGGGTAGGAGGTAAAACTTTTTTGTAACGGAAACTGATTGTATTCATTTTGGCATTTGCAGACCCAGACCACTCTTAGCGCTTTCTAAGCGTTAGCACTAACCATCGTGCTTTTCCCTTGTCGCACAAAGGTCAATTATACAGCAATTGATTTAGGGGAGAGTCTCCAGTAATGGTGGTAAGAAAACCCAGTGCAAGCAGTTGCAGAAAACATGGTTTTCTTGAGGCTTAGATCCCCCCAGGTGACCAGTTTATCTTCAGTGTGATGGTACAACAGGATCTCTGAAGCGATGTGGTTGAATATGCAAAACATAGGGATTTTTTTTCTCCTTTAAAGTTGTATAGAGCACATAATCACAGCCTAGGACTCCAAACCCCTCCATCTTTCAGTGGTCAGTTCTCAGATAATTCTTTAAAAGTTTGACAGCAATTCAGCTCATCTGGTTGAGAGGGAAGGAAGCGATCAAAGCCAAGTGCTGTTGTGGGCAGCAAAGGATGAAGACCTAGATCGGGTCTACACACCTAGATTGGGCGTATGGATTTTAGTACTTGATCAAAATCTGATGTAGCGCCGTTAGGATTTTAAAGCCTTCCTTCAGACTGGTGTAAGGGACTCTTCTGCTCCTTTCGGAAGGTGTAGGGTTTTTGGTTGCCTTGGTTTGGTTTTTTTTTGGTCAGTATTGTGTCGGCAGTAGATATGATGCTTCATTAAATGCCATGGTATTTTAACTTTCCTAACAAACTGATCACTAGTTTCTTGAAATTAAAGGTTTTCTTTGCTTTCTGTAGCATCTTTAGCTCGTCGTAAGAAGCTGAGGACACAGCAGGAATGTTTAGCTGCTTCGAGAGGCCAGGCTTGTGTTCTGGGTGGTTTGTTTTTTATTTTTTGGCTCAAAAGCCAAGCTAACTCTGCATATGCAGCAAAGTTTTGAGTCCAAGATGCTCATTTTTTTTGTCAAGTGAAGCTCATTGATGGTGAGAACCTTCGCAGCTTTGAGTAATACAGATACCGTGCAACCACCGCAGTCCAGAGCAAGAGGATACTTCGCACCCTAAGTAGCTGACCCGATGTAGGACTGCGACTTTGGGGAATCTCCTGCAGTGTCCTGACAGCGAGTGGTGTCTGAAACCAGACAGACTCTGCCTGCCTTTATGGAGGTGGCTGGAGTAAGAGTTTTTGGGTTTGGCCTACAGCTGTTGGGAGGTGCCGCTGGGAAAAGGACACCGCTTGAGTTCCAGCTTGGAGAGTCTGGTTACAGAGCATCGGCTTCTCTTAAATATGTGCCGCTTCTGCAGTGAGGCATAGCAGCTGTATAAAATGAGCTTGAAATATCTCCAAAGTCCTGGCTTTTTCACTGCTGCTCATGTTTTGTAGTCACAGAGAAGGTGTGTGTATAGGGAGCAACAGAATAGAATGTGTGTTTGTTTGCATCTACTTCAATTAAAAAAAAAAAACCAAAACAAAACACCAAAACCCCCAAATCCTCTAGATTCTAGAAAGCGAGTAAACGGAAACGTCTTCAACACTGCTTTGCTTCTCGGCGTTTTATTAACTATGGAGAGGCCAGGGATGCTTGTTCCCACTGCGGGGCTGCTGCCTGCAACCGCAGCACGAGGATGCGCTGGCGCTGCGTGGGTGCTGCGACTTCTGCGCCGCAACCCACAGGCTTGCGTGTTCCCTCCTCCCCATCGAGAGGTGGAGCCGCATCTGCGGAGGGAGGGAATGGGGTCCCCGAGGCACGTCCTGGGTCGTCCCGTGGGGCTGAACGGAGCCTGCCTGGATGTGCAGCCTCCTCTCCTGCAGCCGGAGATGAGGCACCTTGGGGTAATCGTCTGCGAGTTGCGCGAGAGAGGAGGATGCAGAGGGCTGGGAAAGAAGGTGGTAGGTTACCAGGAGCAAGTAGGGTGAAATGATTATGGTCTGGACGTACCAACCCAAAGGGTTTTACAAAAAAAATACGGTAATCAACTTGCGCAGGTAGCGTGTTTTGCTGTGTTGTGATGGCCGGGTGCGTGCATTTAGCGTGCTCCGGGTGTGCGATAGCTTACCCCTCAGGAGGAGGCGAGCGGGATGCCAGCTTGCGTGTTTACATCTTATTTTAACCTTTTTTTATCCATACTAGTAGCTTAGGAGACAAGGTGCCTTATACAAATATCTCCTTACACCAAACTACCTCCTTTTTTTTTTTTCTTTTTCCCCCTTTCTTTTTTCAAAGAGATTTATTTTTTTAATCACTCAATAGAGCAAATACAGAACCTCGGTCTTACGTAGTTTGGTTTCACTTCCAGTGTTTAAGGCATCAGTGCTTTAAAAGACGTTCTTAAATGTTCTTCTGTGATTAGTCTATTACTCATTTTGAAACAAAGGTTGAAAAGTGGTTTGTTTGTTTGTTTTAAATTAGTTGAAAATGCAGGTATTTTATTTCTTAGAATTAAAAAAAAAAAAAGTCTTAAAGAAGTTCTTACTAATCAATTCTTTTGTCAGTGATCTCTGATGCACTGGTGAGACTGAAAATTCACATTGGTGGGGGACGAAGTCCACGGGCAACAAAATAAAAGGCCTTTCTCGGTTTGGTCGGCACCGAAGCGGGTTGCCTGCAGGGGTCCATGGTGTCTGGCCGGCCCGGTGAGCCTGCCGAAATAGCTGGTGCTGCCATCTCACACTAGGAATAGGTGGGCTCTTGTCAGTTGGTCCCTGCCAGCAGCTTTGTACCGCTGGAGGTGGGGGTTTAATATGTCACTTGTTCAAAACTGCTGGATTTAGCATGAGAAAAACCTTTGCTCCAACAGCCTTGCTGCAAATGGGTGTTTTTTTGGCAAAACTGACCCGCCTTTGTCTCGCAGAGCACCTGGGCTGCTGGTAACAAGGCTCTGTTTTGCAGCTGGGTCCTTTTCTGAAGGCACATCTTCGTCTGAAATAGCTCAGCGGAGAAGCCAAAACTGCCCAGCTCCCCAGGAAAGCGCAGGAGCTCCTGGGGCTGCTCCCGCCTCTCCCTTCTCCTGGGGTGCTCCCTTCTCCTGGGGTGCTCCCTTCTCCGGGGTGCTCCCTTCTCCTGGGTGCTCCCTCCGGCCGAGCCGCAGCGGGTGCCGGCGCGGGCACGCGTGCGGTGCCGGCTGGCTGCTGGGGTGGCTGCTGCGTCGTTGCTAGGAGAGCCTGGCAGAGTGGTGGTTTGGGGTTTTTTTTTTTGGTTTTTTTGTTTTTTTAAGCACAACACAAAAACCAACAACACAAAAAAACCCCGAAACCACCACTCTGCCAGGTTCGCTGAAGAGATGAGTTTTGGGAGCTGCTCGTGGTCCCTGGGCGATGCTGGCATCTTCAGCAAAGGCTTCAGCAGCAAGTATGGTTGCAGTTTGCCAATGAATTAAAAAATAAGACTGAGGGCTGAGATAGCAAGTGCCTGTCTTGTAGGAAAAACAAGGCTGTAAAACCCGATGTGTAATAACCAGGGAGGATCATATATTTTTGCTATCCATTTAGGCTCTTTCATCTGCAGTGACCACTAGGTTGTGAATCTGGAGAAGCTGACGGCTGAATGTTATTTAAAATAGTGACGTTTCGCTCTACCCTGCCAATCCAGTTGCCTGCTCATTTATTGCCGTTCACAGCTCCTTGTGCAGGTGAAGCTCAGCTGGCCGAGGATCATCCCACCGACGCAGTAGGTTGGCCACTCCGGTACAGCAAACCCAGCCGCTCTCTTGGCTTTAGAAGTAACGAACCAAAAGCCAAAAAAATTGTAATGTGAATAATCTATATTACTTCTTTGAGAAGGAGAACTCAGCATGGTTATAGGTTAATTTATTGACATACTGCCTGAGGCTGCACTGCTCCTTGGGTATGGTCACTGGAGGCAAACCCATGCAGGTGATGGAGAAGACCCAACTATGCTTTCTCTCCAGAAACCTGGAATGGAGAAAATAGGGAGAAGAAAACAAAGTGTGGTTTGGTTTTTTTGTTTATTTATATATTTAGTATGTTTTTTAATGTTCCACTGACATCTTAACATTTTTATAATACTGTCCTTTGCTTTGTCTGAGAGAGATGGGCTGGCTTCTTTGATGTCTCCAGACAGGGTTTGGCTTGATCGTATCTGTGCTGTAGCACAGAGTGCGGAAAGGCATTGGAGGAGAACAAGTGAGACAGAACTGGCAAAGCTGGAGATATTTACAGTGGAACAAATGGGTTTGAGATAAGTTTTCTGTATTCAAGTATTCATGATCTAAGTACTGAAAACATCATTTAGCATTTTTTGCTTCAACTTTTGGCGGGGGGCAGATGGAAGGGGAATGGGTGACTAGAAAATCTGGTCTGGCAGTCTAGAGCAGTAGGTATCATGTTCTTCTGTTTTAACTCTACCTGAATGCAAGATACAATCTTTGAAATATTTTAAATAGAGAACTGCTTCAGCAAGATGGATTTCTGCATATCATTTACAAAGTATGTTTTTAATGCCTTTCTGAAATCCAAACTTATGCAAAATGGGGCTTGTTATGCATGTCTATGCATTTTAATCTCCTGCAGTGATTTGTCAGTTTTCCTTAACATCTCCCTGGCATATTACAGCCATTCTTCAACTTTGCTTCACAGGGCTGTGTTTCTGTCTTAACTCACTCAGTTCTCCGAGCAAGGAATGAATTGCCATTTAGTTATTGTATGGTAAGGTTTATAAGCTGATGTGCCTATTTCCTTGGATTGGGGTCAGCACCAGTTGTGGATTTAAAGACCGGGAAAACCTGAGCACAATTCGGGCTGCAGTATCTTTTATTTTACGCTTTAGTGTAAGCAGTTGTAGCACAGCTGTCCTGCTCATGTTCTTGTTTCTCTTGATTTGTGCTACTTGTGTGTTTCTGGTTTACATTGATAGTTGGGTAGTGATTTTGTTTCTGCTTGGAATGTCTAAAATGGCTCAGCTAACCAAAGAGTTGATGTGATTTTTTTTTTTTTCCCCCTTCTCTTTCCAGATGGGCTTTCTGGCAGAGACCAGCCAGTAGAGCTGTTGAATCCACCTAGAGTGAACCACATGCCTAGCTCTGGTAAGAAGAAACTTTTATTAAATGTTGTTCCTATTCTGGGAATGCACTAAAATATTCTGCAGCTCTATCTTGCAAGTGGGAGAGCAGAATGCAAATGTAAAATGCTGGAACAAAGTCTGTTAGAACTTGCACACATCTACTTTCCCAGGCTGGGCGAGTGGGATTTGGGAGTGGAGGGAGGATGGAGCACGGCAGCCTTGGGAGTCTTAAATAGCTCAGCCCTCACCCTTGGCAGGGGGCTAAGGAGAAGCCGAACCTGGTTGGAGCTGCTTGTTTTTCCTTAGAAAGGAGAGGACAGCAGAACAAAGCAGCACCTTACAAGTCTTTTCACAGCCCTGCGAAGCAAAGTAGGTTCTTGAGTTGCTGCTCCCATGAGGGAGAAATCTCCTTGTGTTAAAATGAGGAGCCAAACACGGGCTGATCAAAGTGTATCACACTGGGCTCTGGGCTGTTTGCTCTTCTTCCCTCTTCTAATGGTCCTGCTACGGTATCTCTTGGGTCTTGTCCTTCTGGTGTGAAGCGCGCACAGCAGCCACAGCGTTCATCCTGGAGACTGTCTGCTCCTCCTGGAGCTGAGAGAGATCTTGTGGCTCACAGTTGCAGCACTTCAAGTGATGGAAACCAAAGTTTTGGTCACAATACATGGAGTGCTATGGAAAGCAATCTGCTGCCGTCTTTTGTGTTTCCCCCTTCTCTCTTCCAAAAGTGTTTTGTTTCCAGGTGCAAACAGTTAGAGATATTTATACTGGGGATGATAGGATACATGAAGCATTGTCTACTTTCCAGGTAGGAGCTCGAGTTTTCCAAAAACGCAACTTTCCCTTGTCTTCTGCCTTCCAAAATGCCTTTAGGTCCTTTTATATTAAGGAAGAGATCTCGCAGAAGATCTAAGCGCTTCTGGTAATGCAAGTTGGAAAAATGTAAACGAAGCTTATTCAAAACAACTCCTGTAGATTAGTGGGGGGGGAAAATGGGCTGTGACCTAACCTAGATTTTTGTGGACTTAAATGCATATCTAGGGAAGGAAACTTTTAAGGAGGTAGAGCTATTGTGTTGGAAAAAAAGGAAGATATCCTTATTTACCAGGTACGAGTGTTTGGCTTCGGATTCTGAGAAATCTCTCTTCCCTCCGTGTGCTTCAAAACTTGTCCGTCAGGTAAGGGAGGTTATATTTTCCCAACCCTGAGAGAGATTCTCATTTTAAGGCTACCGTGGTAACACAGGTCAACTTAAAGGTTTTACTCCCCATGTCATATCCAGGTGCTAGATTGAATTTTGTGGCTCTGCACAAGAGGAGTCACAGTCCTCTCTTCTGTCAGTAGAACGATGGCCGGTATTGTGAATGTGGTGGGTTTTAGTCTTTTTTGGGGGGGGGAGGGGAATTGATTTCGTTGTTGCTTGTTATGTTTAATGTTTCCTTTTGAGATATTTCAGGACAAAGGCTGATGCTGGTTAACAACTTGGGTAACCTGATGGTAGAGTTTGGTGTGCTCTGACTATTTTTCCCCAGATGAAAGGAGGCTTTTTTAAGGTGTTATGGACTCATACGGGATTTATGGAATTCTTGCTGTTTGGACTCCATTTTGAACATTTTTAATAGCATACCTGTATGGCTACTGAAAAAATAAACAGCTAGCCATCGCTGGGGAGCTGTGCTCATGCTGAGGGGGCGGGATGTGCGATAGGCAGCAATGTCTTTTTGTTGAATGACTCCTGCCAGCGTTTGAGTCGTGGGAATTCCTGTCTCGTGCTGGAACAATCAGGCTGGTTGTGCGTGTAATGGGCGAAGGGTAGGACCCACTGGGAGTGAAAACGTGACCTTATGCAAGAAGCAGCGTTGGCTCTGGACAGTGGTCACCCAGGTGCTTTTCACTCGAGACCCTGTGCTTATTCAGTTTCTGCTAAATTTTGGAGAAATCTTTTCAGCCCTGCAGTGCGTACACGGGCTGGAAATGTCTGTCTTGTATTTTGATTTGCAGAACGGTAATTAAAACCTGGAAGGCAGAGTGTTTGGCAAAAGGCAAAAAGATGTTTCGGCATGTTTGTAAATGCAAGCAAATATCATTGATCTTGGAAGTGGCTCATCAGCTGGCTTTCAAGTGTGGTGCCTGCCTATACCTATGTACCCTGATGGGTTTTTTTTTAAAATTACTGTTAAAAGTTGCTGTCAGTTTGAGGGAGTTACCCACTTGAGCAAACCATTGTCCTGTCTGGTTTTTATCATCATTACCTTTAGGAGTTTGCTGCAGATCCTTCTGAGAGAAGAAAGGAGAAGTAACACCAAGTATTGCTCTGGAAAAACAAGTTGTGGGGGGGTTTGTGTGGTGGTGTTCCAAGTCGCAGGCATGGATGAAATAATGGTGTTGAAAAACAGCTTAAGGAAAAACATTGCTTAATTGTGTCCTGGGATATTCCATTTAAAACCTTATCCCGTCCTGGTTATGGTAAAGCGACTGGTTTGTAGCCCTCATGATGTATAAACTTCAGTGGACAATGAGCCTTTATCCCCAGAACTACATTTCTAGTTAAGATAAAATCATTGCGGCGTACTTGTAGGAAACCAAAATGTTTTCTCTTCACCACGAACCAAGTGAAGGAGAGGTTTGATCCTTGTTAGTTGTTCTTCTCTGAGGTAGAGGGGCGAGAAAGGGATGTACAATACCGAGGTCCTAAACATGCTCTGTTCTGTGGAAGCATCTCAAGTGCAAAATCAAAATGTTTAGAGCACTGTTACGAAACGGTTTTAGGAGTGAATTGGGTTGAGTAGAACGGAGTTCAGTCATCGGCAAGGTGTGTTTTTAGGAAAATGATTTCTCTCTCTGCTTTTTGCATAAATTAAGGATTAATTTGAGGAAGGGAAACATTTTCTCTTTTCAAAAATGTATCACCCATAATTGGTGCTTCAGAATTCTACTTGTAAAAGTAAAACAAGACAAAACCCCCACAACCCACATCTTGCACAGGAATATAATAATCTGTTAGATAATGCTGCTTTCTCTTTTTCTCGCTTCAGAATATTACTGCATCTTTCGCCTGGGCGAGGAAGGGGCAACGTTGCTTTTCCTTAACTTTTAACTTGCTGAATTCAAAGCTCTTCAGAGCAAGGACTAAACAGATTATTTTTTGTTAATGTTACATGGAAAATCTCATGATGATTAAGGGGCCAAGTTTAGCAGGAGAGAAAGCGTCTCAGCTGGGTGGGCAGAGAGGTGGCCACTGCCTGGTTTTGGTGGGTGGCAGCAAATCGCTTGCAGAAAGGGGAAGGAACTGTCCTGCAAGTTAGTATCCTGCTTTGTGTTTTACATTTTTTTTTTTCTACTTTTTAGCAGTGAATTTAGGCTGCAGTCTGCGTAAGGGGACTGATCCATATGTGAGGAGGCAGGGATAGAGCTGCCTTGTCCTCTTACTTTTTCTTCCTATGCTTTAAACTGAGCAATGCTGTGCCTTTTCCATAGTGCAAAGCTGGGGGGCCAGGCTTAAAGACCTCGATTGTGTAAATATCTAGATATGTTGTAGCTAATCCTCTTAAATCACTTGCGTACTGTTGATGCCATCCTTAAGATTTATCAACTAGATCTTCATTACGCATTCTTTGTAGAATGAGCTTGCTTTCTTTTTAAGGCTGTGTTTACAGTACTTCAGATAACTACCTCACGTAAGTCTTTTTGGTTTTTCTTGCTGGTGTAAACTCTATAGTTGCTCATTTTGTTATACAATACAATCTTAAGCAATTTCTTTGGTATTAGAAATGTGAAAACAGCTTGATATCTGTGATACATAAGTAAAATGCTAGAATTAAATGAGATGGAAACTAGTCCTTTTTAAACTTGAAAGCTTTACAGTAATAAAACTGTGAATTGGGATGAACAGTCTCAGCCGACCAGCCGTGTTTCCCCGATATGCTGGCCATGCCCTAATGTGAAGTTCTGGGGATGTCTGTGTACAGTACAATGACTGAATTAGGAAAGAAAATCCCTTCCCATAGTATTTCCGTTGGCTTTTCAGGGATGCGTTCCCAAGTTGTGATAAAAATAACAGTGAAATCATCTAACTTATTGCTGTGGTTGAGTGCAGCTGACGAACAGTTTGCATTGGGACGTACCTATTGCAGAATACGGATGTATGGAGAGGTTGAGGAAAAGATGCTGAGCTTCTCGCCCCTAAGGTGAGGACCTCTGTCTGGCCACTGTTGCAGATCAGATGGAAAGCTGCTGCTCACCTCCTTGAGGTTGTTCTCCATCTGTCATCCGTAAATCACTGGTGGTCTGTGAGGCCATCGTGCACCTCAGAGAAGTGATCAGTGGTGGTTTTCTGAGGAGTTTTTGAGGGTTGATAGTAGTCTTCTGCAAAATGTTGGGAACTAGGGGGTTAAACAAAGCATGGAGGGTGGCTGCTGCTGAGCAGTTTCTGTAAGAGCCACAGGGGCTTGACGGGGGATGTCCTAAGGGTGGTGATGAGCAGGCTGCATCTTCTACACGGGGCTGCTCGGAATGGTCCTTCCGCATGTGGCTGCAGCCCTGCTCTCCATCCAGGCCACTGCCGCTGCCTTTATCACGACGCTGCTGCTCAGCCCTCGGCACTGCGGCTCCTCCATCACGGTACTGGGGCTCTTCTGGATCTGACGCTGGCGAGAGCAAGGGCAGCGTGGCAGGCGCAGCCAGAGGATTATGCATGAGATTTCAGCTCCCTGCTTTTTCTTCTTCCTGGATCTAATTATCCAGTCTCGCTTCCACATTCATTTGAAAAAAAATGTTGATGTATGTACGAATAAATGGTTTGCAAGAACCTCTGGACTAATATTGTTACATGATTTTACAGGCTTTTGAAAGCAGAGATTAATCCCCGTCTCTAAGAGGAAGGAGTGGTAGTCCAGTTGCTCTAACAGAGCCAAATACCGCGCCTTTGTTAATTTATCCCTTCAAAGGAAGGGGATGCCCTCTCACTGCACCGTGTTTTCAGATACTTGCCTTCTTTCTATAGGGTGTCTGCTTCAAAAGCTCCTTCAGAAAGGTACCAAATCAGCGTGGCGCAGCGGGGCTTTGAAGCAGGTTCAGATTGCTGGCCGGTCAGCTAGGATTCGGGGCTCCCGACAGGCTCACGCCTCCGCAGGCAGGAGCCCGTTCATCCTTGTTCACACGGGGATGTGAACGTTAGTATGGAAACGGCATATGGCTTTATCGTGCCACAGAAGTGTAGCTCGCATGCAGAAAGGGTAGTTCTTTAATGTTAAAAATATCCTAATCTATTCTCCATGGAGTCTGGGGGGAGGGGAAAAAACCAACCCCCAAAACCAAATTATCATTAGAAGTGAGTTCTTGAGAAATCATTTTAATGTCACAACTCTACACTAAGCAGATGAAATCATTGTTTGCTTACTGTCCTATTGTTAGCTTATGTAAAAGCTGCAGCTATTTTTGTCAGGCTTAGTGTATTAATTTTGCCACCGTTTAGGTGCTCTGGCGTAAGATAGCAGAGAAACTGCGGGTTAGTGTAGCTTTGACCTTTGATAGCTAAAATCAAGTTAACCTTGTATTTACTGCAACAGGTATTAGTTCCAACCCTAAGCTAGACGCACAAAATATAGCCCATGCAATGGCAATAAAAGAAGTGTTTCACCAGCTGGAGGTACCTTCGTAACCCATTGCTCAGCAAGAAAAGCCTTGCATAATGCTTCAGCCAGCTCCCAGATTTCCACAGATGATTTGCTGTATTGTTGTGCTTTTATAAAAAGCCCTTTACAGCACGCTCAGAATGTGGTCAGCAAATTTGGGGTTATTTATGCAGGACAGGGGAGGGAATTGCCACATCTGGAGACTCCGGGCAGCTCCTTGCAGAGTAGCAGGGAAGCTCAAGCTTCAGGACCTCTTTGCTGGACTCATATTGTACCCAAACTCATGTTTTGTCGGTCACGGTCATAAGATAATTTAATGACTCTCTAACTCTCCGTCAGCACGTGCCTGTTGCACGTGTAGGGAGGTGTGCAAGAGGGGTGAGCTTTTTGGACACCATCTCTTGCCTGAACGTCAGCATCTGCATGCTGCAAGGAGTTACACCCCATCTCTTGCTGAGTTGGGTTTGCTGGAGCGGGGACCACTTTGATGTCTGCCCAGGACATAGTCTGTGGATGTCCTCATCCTGTGGGGTGGGAAGAGCAGGAACCTGCAGCTCCTAACCTCTATTTTGCTGTGTTTTGTCTCAGAAAAAATATTTAGCTGTCACCTTCTTTCTTACCCAGAAGAAAACGGTTATTAAACGGAGGAGGTGGGATGAATTATTAACGACTTGTTCCTCTTTTAAAAGCTGAAAGCAGCACTTAAGTACTTGAATACAGAGTTGTTTTCTTAGATGAAAAGTAACTGGCAGGAAAGTTAGCTTTACTGCAAGGCCCAACTTGCTATTTTTCTTTATTCTTCCCTCACCTTGTTTAGTTTATTAATTCACACTGATCAACCGTAGATTTCACTGGATTTGCTTAGTCCTGACTGTTCACGAAGTGTTACTGAAAATAATAATTCTCCCCAATTCCCTACCAAGGGAAAGGTTGTTTTGTGCTTTTGCTTTTATATAAAAGCAGGTGATGGAGGGAAGAGCCTTTGAATGCCTGACGGTATTTACGTTCAACTTTCTGACTTCTTAGGGAAGGAGGAGATGGCACGATACGAGCAGACATTTAAAGACTCCCTTGAATTGTTAATCAGTAATCTGTTCCCATTGCCTCTGGCTCTTCTAAAAATAACAGTACCGTGCGATGAATGAAAAGTGATAAATATTTCATGGAAAGTTGATCACGGATTGAGGCGTTTCTCAGTAAAAAAATTCTGCGTGTCTCAGATGTGATCTTGTGGTGACTGTGCCATGTCCTGTTTGCCATGTGTGTTTCCACTCTGGGTGTTTTACCTGGATCTGCAAACCTAAAGAGGTAATCGAGATGAAATCTTTGGTTTTTTCTTTTTTTTTTTTTTTTTTAATTTTATTTTATTTTTAATTCTCTCGCTTTTTCAAGATAACACTTGTCCGATGGCTGGAGCGGTCCGACACACCCTGTACTTGACTCCTGTTTTCCACCAGCTTCTCCTGACGCCTGCTAGATGGTTGTGTTAGCTGGAGGAGGAGGGTGGAGGAGTTGCTGAGGACTCTTTCGTTAGCAGCGTGTTTGCTTTGGTCCGCATTCCCTTTTTATTGGTGTGCTCTGTACCGCAGAGTGCTTTATGCCAAAATTAACTTCGGGTACTTTATCGCTAAAGGAGAAATAGATGCCTTAGATCCATGCTGAGCAGCCACCTGTGTTCCCAGGATTTTAGGAATTCCTTTTCTGACACGAGATGCATTTATCAAGATCCTAGAGGCTCTTCCCCAGTGTATATTGATTTTCAGGGCTATATTTGGCTCTGCTTTGTCTTTGGGCAGTGGAGGGAATATCAGGTGAATGGCTTGTGCAATGATGCCTAAAATATTGTATCAGTCTCCAGGTGCTGACCTGGAGAGTTGCCGTTAGTTGATCAAATAGACCTTTCTTCTCCCTTTCCGTCGCTTTTTCCCCCCTGCTCCCCTCACCTGCCCCCCAAAAAACGGCTCCAAACCTAAAAATGATTTAGGCTGAGATGTAGTTCACCAGGTATACAAATAAAAATTGTAACCAAGCTACTTCAAGCCAAAAAGCCCTAGTAAGGCTGATGCGCCCAGGTAGTGCGAGAATACTTCAAACCATGTGTAATGGTTTAACTTTGTTTCAACTTCTTAAGTGTGTAGGCCTTGAAAGATGGGATGTTGCCTTCAACAAACAGAGTCTTTTGAGAGCTGGATTGCAAAATGAGCACTTCAGCTTCACCAGCATGGTTTCCTTCTGCGTGCTCATGCTTTCCCAAGTCACAGACTCTCTAGACTTCTCAAAGAGGACCATGCAGGGACATCCTCCTCCATCCTCACCTAATTCCTTTCACCAAGCAAATGTGAAATTGTCATTTTCTGTGCCTTGGACGCAGTAGTAAGTTCATTCACACTAAAGCCATCTTGTTTACATTTATGGTTGGTGGTGGCTTGGCATTTGCCCCTTGAATGGCTTGATTTGAGGTCTACCTTAAGCTGGTGTCTCCTTTAACTTGAAACAAGTGCTTATGATTAAATATCTGCTCCTTTGGCTTAACTAATTATTTAAAGCACTCAATCATTACTACTCTTCCATCTGTTTTTCATTGAAGAAATTGTGTCATATCAGATGATTCATTCATATTTGATTAGAGATTTCATTATAAGCTGGTCTTAAGTTTTTATGATCTAATAAAAGGCTTTGGAATCATTGACTTGGAACTGTAATTGTAATCTACAGAATAAATGTGCTGCACATTTTAATGATACCTTGCTAGGTGTTTTTTAACCTGTTATAGTTCTTGCTAGTGAATTGTGTAAGGTGAATTTCTTAAAAAGTTTCTAACAAAATTCAATGACCGACCTTTTCCATTGGAGAGAGGAACTCTTCACGAGCTATTGTAGCGGTTCTCCAGGTTGCACTGAAGACCAAACCGTGGGTGAAATTTAGGTCAAAACTTGCCTTCCTTAACCCGTTTGTAGTCCTGCTTAGATAGTCACGCTGTCACGATATTCATGAAGGTCTTGAAGATCCTGAGTTGTCAGGGTATCATGTGCGTTGGTTAAGTGTCGTATGGAAGGCTTTTATTTTCACTGAGGAGAGTGATCCGCTACTTGGATGCGTATTGTTTCTTAGATTAAATACATGAATACAATTTTTTTCCAATTTCTTCTAAAAATTGATTAAGCTGTTACAATAGGGTATTTAAAAAAAAAAAGTATTGGGGGACTACCTTTATGTTTTATTTTTTGCTATTCCAAAACTGTCTTGAGCTCTTAAATATTTTTTGAGTTGTATGTAATAAGAGCTTATTTTTGTGCTTTAAATATTTTAGGAAATTGTTTTATTAGCAAAATATCAGACCAAGTTATTTTCTGCTGTACTTTTCTTAACATTTGATGCTTGTATAATGCGTTAGAAAAGGAATATGTAATGCAAAACTAGTCAAAGGAAGCCTATCTACTTGATAATGTACCTGTGAAGGAAGCATATCCATGTTCTGATTGAACGATTTCCATTAAGTTTTGCTGGGTAGACCGAATTCCTCCAGTCGGGGAAAGAAAAATCTGTCATGAATGAAATTAGCAGTTTTGGTTTGTTCGTATGTTTTGGGGGGAGGATGGGGGAGGGATGGACAGACTCAAAAAAGTTTCGAGGTGGGTGTTTTCGAGTTCATTTTGCACTTGAAAAATAATTGCACCTCATCGGTATCGTTCTTGGTGAGCCAGATCCTGTTGTAAAAGTTGCCAAAAGCTTTCATTGAAATCTTATCCTGGAGGATTAATTTAAATTGGCTGTTTTGACTTTATTAGGGTAACTAGACAAGCACCTTATTCAGTGCTTTCGTGTGACTGTTGGAGCTGGGTTGTGGCTTCGTGGCAAGTGTGTCACTAGGATCCTGGGACAGTAGCTACAGCAGAAGTCAACTGAACAGAGCAGGGAACTAATGCTGGGGCACCTATTTGGTCGTGAAGGTAAATGAACGTTGTGGCTGATCTGACACAAGCTTCTCACCTGGGAGTAGGCAAATGGCATACAGAAGTCTTTACTTGCACATCTGGCTGGAGATCAGGCCTGGTCTCAGACGTGGCAGCGGTCACAGGGATGGAGAGGAGTTTCCAGCTGATGCACAGATGTTTAGGAGGTAGGTTGATATGGTATTCACCAGTAAAGATGAATTCAGAGATGTAGCCTCATAAGCTGGAGTATGGGAGGGTTCTCTGCAGTCATCTAGGGTTTGGGTTGCTTTGTACTAAAAGGTCAATCCAGAATCGCAGACAAGCGCATATTCCCATCCGCAGGAAAAATAAATACACAGGTGATTGCAAGTGCGAACCTAACTCTTGCAAACCCTGCTTTGGAAATGGGTGGGTTTAGTGAGGTTCCCGTGTGTAACGGCAACTTTGAGGCTTGGCCTGTAATCTCCGTATCGCAGCTGGGCTTGTTGAACAGCGCTTTGTGGCATATGCGTTGGAAAAGGCATCCAGGTCTTTTTCTGAAGAACATGACAGCTCCTCACCTGACTTAGAAGATACCTGTGATTCACCCCAGCAGCTCATTGCTCTGGAATGAGGAGGCTCTGCGTCTGCTGCCAACTTACTCTCTGACCTTTGGCAAATCAGTTGGCTTTTCTTCTCTGCCTTCCCCTAAAATCAGGTAATAACTGTGTTTGCCTGTCCTCGCAGTGGTGTGTTGTGGCGGTCACCTGCACAATGCCTGCAGCAGAGAGTAGGAAGTGGAAATGAATTTGGTAAAAATCAGGTCCTAGTCATGTCCAGGTGATAGCCGGATCCCTTGATGACCCCAAGGTAGAGGAGGTGTTAGCAGATGTCTGCTTTCCATCCGTGAAAACTCAGTATCCTGATTAGAAGTGTGAAGCTTAAATTGTTGGTTGTCTGAGAAAATAAATTATTTCTTATTAATCAGGGTTTCTGTGCAGTAAATGTAAGGGCATTTCCCTTGATTTTTTTGCAGGCTTTTGCTTTAATATAATACAGATTCTGGTAAAGTTATATATTCACTAACTCCTTGCACAGTTGTATTTGTACGCACCTACGGAATGAGTTCCTATTGAGCAAATAATGTATCGTGAGAGTGAATGAGTTGGATGGAGTTAAAAAGAATTTACAAGAAATAATCCGGCTTCTGAAATGTTGGAAGTACCAGAAAGCCGGAGAACCACAAGAAATGTAAAAAAAAAAACCCCTTACATGGGGATGAAAGACACAACAGCGTTTGGATGATGTGTAGAATATCCTCAATGCAAAATCAGAACCATGGGAGTTTTAAATGGGGAAAAGTTGAAATGGTGGAGGTGAAGGAGAAGTGGCAGTGGTTTCCTGCATTTCAGTGTGTTGTATTGTTGGTTCTTCTTTTCTTTTAATCCAGGCTATCTGAATTCTTTGTTCTTGTACTTTCTTTGAACGTGGAACATTTTGGTTGGACTTCTCCTGATAGTCGCTAACCTTAATTGAATCAACCGTAACCTTGCGGCTGTTCACATGGAGGCCCTCGGGAGACCTGAGAAAAATATTGTGCTCATACCTTATTTTGGCAACTCAGAGGCTAAAACTTTGCATCTCACAACTGATTAATCATAACTAAATGCAGTTGGTGCCATTCTAGTGCCCCGGGTCAACCACCCGTAGCTGGCATTTACTTTTTGTGGAGTTTCCAATAAGCTGCCCTATTTATAGCTCACTGCAAGGAGAACGCAGTGTCACTTGGGTTGAGATAAGGGTCGGGGATGGAGAAGCGTTATCTTGCCCGCGTGTGGTGTCGGCAAGGCGGGGTCCGGGCTCGCTCCCTCTTACCACGAAATGCGGCGTAGCGGGTGCCAGTCGTGAGGCTTGCTCGGGCACGTGCGAACGTTGCCTTTGGGGAGGGGGAGGTGGGTAGGGGGACCCGCGTAACGTGCTGTCTCAGGACTGAAGGGGACCTGGGTGCTCCAGATGACGGAACATCTGGATCGTATGAGTGCTAAGGGGTGCATCAGGGACCGCTGTACATAGAACCATAGAATCATTAAGGTTGGAAAAGACCTCTAAGATCATCAAGTCCAACCGTCAACCCAACCCCCCCATGCCCACTAAACCATGTCCATAAGCGCCTCATCTGCACGTCTTTTAAATCCCTCCAGGGATGGGGACTCCACCACTGCCCTGGGCAGCCTGTGCCAAGGCCTGACCACTC